>JAMRYI010000245.1:0-209163 GCA_029231635.1 Ditylenchus weischeri
AATTTTAAATTTGAATTCTGACCGTCCCGTCCCGAAAAGGTCAAGCCATCATCTCTAGTTTAAAATAAAAATTTAGTAACACAAGCTTTTTCACAAAAATAACAAATTTGCATAAAAATGTATTAAACAGACAGCAAGGAACAAAAATGAATTAATTAAATCAATAATAAAAAGATGCAAGATGAATATTCAGTGATTCAGTAAATAAAAGCATGTGTTTAGCGTCTCTCAAAGAGACTCTCCTTATTTTGTAGATGCTAAACGTTTTTCCATTCCAACAATTGGTTGTCTTATCGCGATTTGCCTGTTCTTGTTCAGCTCCTTCTGTGACTTTTCCAACACGCATTTGCCTCATTCCCCTGCTCACTACAACATATTTTATTGCAGTTGTTTCCGCTTGTCGATATTGTAGAGATCTGTTGGAATACTTGTAGGTAATCAGTCCTAAATGGCTTCTGACTTTGGGAATCCGCTCAAAAAATTCAAACTGGTGTTTTTGGGAGAGCAAAGCGGTAGGCAACGATAAAAATAATCGATTTATGTAAAATCAGTTTTAGTTGGTAAAACTTCTTTGATCACAAGGTTTATGTATGACAGTTTCGACAACACCTACCAGGCCACCATTGGCATCGACTTTCTCAGCAAGACTATGTACTTGGAAGATCGAACGGTAATGAGCTATTTATTAAAAAAATTTTATTATCATCATTATCTTAATAGCTAGATACTCGGTAGATAAATCATTGAAAAGATGCGATTCTAATCATACGACTCAATACACAGTGTGTCCCAAGAATTTCTGACAGTTTAAACGGCCATTACTTTTTGTACAAGTCGAATTTCGATTTCCTAATCTTTGAATAACCTCTTAATAAGCAAGTACCGAGGCCTAGAGGGAAAAAGTTATGAGCGGAAAAATCCTAAAGAATTCGTTTTGCTCTGGTCTCAGATTTTTGGACATTTATATAGTATAGTTTGTCGAAGTTTGACTTCTTCAAAAGGTTACGGTAGTTTGAAATTGTCAGGAATTCTTGGAGAACAATGTAAGTGCTTTGAAACCAGAACTCAAGAGCAGTTTTATATAAGTTTTTACTGAAATAGCGAATTCGTTTGATAACGTTAGACCTAAAAAAGCTATTTTGTATTAGCAAGAGATAGCGCAGTAGTAAAGTAAAAGCTTTTGTATTTTAGGTTTGATTGCTTTTTAAAGGTGTGAGTTACAAAAAAAGTTAAGCCATTGGATTTTAATACTCGGAGCCCCAAGCGGCGGTCAATGCTTCGTTGGACTCAGAATTTTACGTAGATCATTTTTCGAAAATATATGTACGGATGTTTGGACGGGTAATATGTCAAAATGATCGTAAGGATCTGCTCTTTCGTATGAATGTAAGTGAGGTGCACTCTGTTTGCGAAAAGCTGGACAACCAGCATCTAACTCACAAAACTACCATTTTCTCACAAGGTAAATTCACACTCAAAGCTGCTCGAAACATATCATAGCTGTGTATAACTGCTTAGTACTTGGTCAATAATTGTAGAGAAATTCAAGAGCTACAAGAAAGGCAAAAAAATTAGCACAAAAAGTTAATATTAATAACTTAGAAATTACAGGAGAAGAGAAAAACCCAGCAGTTTCCCTGGTATTAAAATTTGAAGGATACCTGGTTTAGCTTATTTCTGACCGAATTTCGAAAAGATTTATGGTTCACAATATAACAAAGTGATCAGCAGAAAAAATGGAACAGAACAGTGCAAAGACTCACAAGTCAACTAGCAAATATCACAAAATTCAAGTCAAAACAATTTGACCCCAAAGCCTCACAAAAGCCAGGTGCTTTTGGACGGAAATTCAGGTGGCTGTGGCTTGGTTTCGTAATTTTCTCAAAATTTCATAGAGCAATTTTGGAAAATAAAAATATCACGTGATAGAGCGCAAAAAACTGCAAAAGATACAGTTGTTAGATCATAGGTGAGATTGTGTTTTTCCTCCTTTTGTGAGGTTTAAAGAAGTATGCTGGTAGACTTTTTGGATGGGCGTTTCTGGTTTAATTTACTGAGTTTAGAACAAATATTTTTGAACACAATATTTCTGCAAATTGTATGCCAAAAGATAGCCAAGACTTTGACGACATTGAACGACGCTGAACATTTTGGTATATTGTCAGCAAAAATTTTCATTGAAAAGTCAACAGGGATAAGTTAAGGTAAGGTATCCTTCAAATTTCAACTCTAGGGAAAGTGACGAAAATTGAGGTGATTGTGGCTTGGTTTCATAATTTTCTCAAAATTTTATCGGGCATTTTTAGAAAGTAAAAATAACACGTGATAGAGCACTAAATACTGCATCAGATAAAAATGTCAGATCTCAAGTAAGACTGTGATTTTCTTATTTTAGAGAGGATTGATGATTTTCGCTGGAAACTTCGTCGTACATGGCAGTTTCTTGTTTATGCCGTTTCTATAATGTCTCTCCTGTAATTTCTAAGTGATTAATATTAACTTTTTGTGCTAATTTTTTTGCCTTTCTTGTAGCTCTTGAATTTCTCTACAATTATTGACCAAGTACTAAGCAGTTATACACAGCTATGACATGTTTCGAGCAGCTTTGAGTGTAAATTTACCCAGTGAGAAAATGGTAGTTTTGTGAGTTGGATGCTGGTTGTCCAGCTTTTCGCAAACAGAGTGCAGCTCACTTACACTCATTTGAAAGAGCAGATCCTTACGATCATTTTGACATATTACAGGCATAGATGTGGTCTGCAGAAAAGTGATATTTGCCTAGCGGGAGATTATTCACTCAATTTTGAGAAAATCACACAACTAAAGCGAAACCACTTAGATTTCTATCAAAAACCCACTGGTTTTTTGGGTGGTTTTGAGGTCAAATTTTTCAAAATTTACTTGTTGTCTCGCGAGTCCTTGCACTAGTTCTGTTGCGTTTTTCCCGCTGATCATTTTGGTATATTGTTGACAACATTTTCTTGGGGAATAAGCCAAACAATGTGTCCTTCAAATATCAATATTAGAAATTGAATTTTTTTTTAATACGCGCCCTATTTTTTCGCAAAAATTTAAAAGACCGATAATTATAGTTAATTTTGGTCGTTAATTTCAAACCGGTTTTTGGGTCACTTGACCTGTCCAAACACCCGTACATATATTTTTAAAAAATGATCTACGTAAAATTCTGAGTGACCGCCGCTTGGGGCTCCGAGTGTTAATGCTATGAAAATCAAGCATCAGAAAATAAAAGTCATATGAATCAAAGGTTAAAAATATAATTACAAAATCACTAAAATCTATCTAATGAGAGAAAAGATCAAAATAACAGTTTAGGTTCGCCTGCAACTTTGGGACACAGCTGGACAAGAACGCTTTCGCTCACTTATTCCTTCATACATCCGTGACTCAACAGTAGCAGTCGTGGTCTATGATATTACGAGTAAGGCATTTGTGGGTGGCTGATTTGAGTATTCATAGAATATTTTCCATACAGATGCAAACTCTTTCCATCAAACCTCCAAGTGGATTGATGATGTGAGAACAGAGCGAGGCAGTGATGTTATCATCATGTTGGTGGGCAATAAAACTGATTTAGCGGATAAGAGGCGAGAAAATATTTTTAAAACAGTTGTAATTGATCATTTTAGGCAGGTTTCAACGGAAGAAGGGGAGCACAAGGCCAAGGAACTTAATGTGATGTTCATCGAGACTTCAGCCAAAGCTGGCTATAACGTCAAACAGGTGGGTTGTTCGAATCGGTTTAGTCTGAAGTTTAGGGTTGTCAATCGGCCAAACCGAAAAACTTATGCCGAATCATTCGGCCGGCCGAAAACCGAAAATTTTCAATTTTCCGGTTTTTAACCGGAAAACTTGACGTAGAATGTTAACTTTCTTTACGCAGAACTGAAATTCGAGTTACTATATTGGGTTGCTATACTATATTACACTGCTGCTTTTTTGGGGTATAGTACGATGACCGTGACCAATTTGACTGTCAGGAATTTCGACCGTCATTTCAGTTTGACCGTTGATAAATTCACCAGTTTAACTGTTAGCATAATTTACCGCACTGTACATTTTAATCTAACAGTTGCCTTTTGGTCAATGATCAACATTGTAACGGTCTAATAGTACTAATGATAGTCAAAATTACGGACAAAATAATCAATTTTATCAACGATCAAACTAGTGACGGTCAAATTATGCTGACGTTAAAAACGGTGACGGTCAATCGTACAATCGTACTGTACCTTATTTTGGGAGGGTATTGGTGTAGGAAGGGCGTTGTTTATATTACACTAGAGCTAAACACCGTTTCCTACAAATATTTATGGACTAATTTTAGTTGTTTCGAAGAATTGCCAGTGCTCTTCCTGGAATTGATGTTGAGAAGACTTCTGATGCGAGTAAGTGTTTACACATAATAATCGTACACTTTTTAATTTTGTTCAAATTCGAAATTTAACTTGCGAACTTAAATCCCTGTTTTCACCTTAATTTCTGTTCCACATTTTTTAACACCTCGAGGAATGTATATTGTATATTTATATACAATATTATATTTATATATACAAATGTATATTCTGGTACAGAATTTCATGCTGAACAACTCTGCAAAAAGAGATTTTGGGTGTCGCGAGACAGAAACTTGACAAAACACCTTTTTAAACTCTTAGTCATAAAAAATGGCTACGATTTTAAAACGGCTAGTTGACCAATTTTTTTGAATTATTTTTTCCAAGTTAAATATACATTCAAAGAGCTATTATTTGCACTTTCAAATAAGCTCTTAACTTTGAAATTGACTTTAAAAAAATTGAAAAATAAGCAGAGAACATGACTGTACTTTTTAAAAAGATTTGTACTTTTTGGGACCCCAATTCTTTTTTATTTTTGAAATTTTTAGTCAAAATCTTTTTTTCTCGCTTCGAAATAGCAATAAGCACTGTATAAAATGGCATTTTTTACGAAGATGACCAAATTGTACTTTTTTCGACTGAATGTACTTTTTTCAAAATTTTGAGTTACTTACCCTGAAAATAAGTAAAAATAGTGAATTTTTTCCAAAAATTCACTATTTATTTATATACAATATTATATTTATAAAAGGGTATTTTAACGGTCAAATAGTTGAATTATTGAAATTCTGACACCGGATTCGTGATCAGCGTACCCGATTTGCTTATAAAACTACTCTTCAAAGTCACATTTCAAATTCCTCTCAAGACAAAAAACATTTGAATTACAAAATATTGAGCTTTTTGAATGTTTTTTGTCTTGAGCGGAATTTGAAATGTGACAGTCAATTTTGAATTTTAAGAGCAGTTTTATAAGCAAATCGGGTGCACTGATCGCGAATCCGGTGTAAGAAATTCACTTTTTGATTTTTTTGACCATTAAAATGCCCGTTGTAAAAATTATATTACTTTTTTGTTGAATAAAAACGTTTGTTAACAGAATTGCCAGGAATTGCCATTAACGCAGACAATTTTTTTATTTTTGCAGAGCAAGTAGTGGACATAGGGCCAATAAAGCCCCGCCAAATAGTCACAGATGAAGGCTCATGTTGGTGTTGAGCGTGCAGTATGGTTCTAATATCCCTGACTTTTCAATCCATCGTCTATATGCCACTGCTATTAATAATTGTCTGTTTGTTTGCTCGCTTGTGATCAGCATATGCACTATCCCCCCACCCATGTTGTTCATGCCTATGTGATCTTATTTATTGATATATTTATTTGTTTGTATAAGTCAGCCCCACTCCAGACATAAACGACATAAATTCGCAGCTGCTATTTTACTCATTTTGAAGAAATAAATAACAAAAAACAAGAAATGAATTACCACAAACATTTAACGATCATATCGAACAAAAGGATGGACTGCTCGAAAAGCTGCCGTCTTTTCTGTAAATCTCATTATTTCAAATAAATATTTTGAAAATGAAAAAAAGTTCATTGCCAATTTCTGAAATCACCTTGTTTCTTGTGGTTCTTTTCACTCAGAGCTTTTTACGGTGTGAAAATTTTGCTCGGAAAAAGATTTTTTCACACCAACAAAAAAGTTTGCCCTTCTTGAAGAAACCTTCAAAATTTTTGGCGAAAAGTAATCTTACTTAGAGAGCGGCAACCTTAAAAACAATTCAGCATATAAATCAAGGCACATAGTAAACGGAAAAAATGGCCAATTATATATGTTCATGTGCAAACTTGTCAAATAGAACTTTTGGAACACTTTCTGCACAAAATTATGAGCACAAGAATTAGAGTGAGAAGGCCAAGTGGTACTATAATCAACAAAAACTGACTACTAAATGGGAAAGGGTCAAAAGAAGAGGGCTGGCCAAAACTTAAAGTAGCGTCAGAATTTGCTTGATTGATTAGCAAGTTTCCACTACCAGCTCCAGTGACTGTCTAAAATAAAAAAAAATGAAAAGCACAGGATAAAGTTTTGAAAGCAACCTACTTTAGATGGACAAATGTATCTTTGCATCATTGCCAAATCTTCCAACTCCTGCAACGTCTATATTGAAAATTTTTGTAGAATAATGACCAGTCTTTTGAACATTTTTAAAGGACCATGGTCACGCGTTCTAAGTTGTCCACCGCCAATTCAAAAAAAATTGCCGAATCATTTAACTTATGTACGGATTTTTCAACTTGGTTTCTAACAAAACAAGGCCTAGAATTTAATTTTAGGTAAAGTTTTGTTAGAAACTAAGTTAAAAAATCTGTATAGAAGTTTCATGATTAGGAATTTTTTTTGAATTGGCAGGGGACAATCGTTGTCGCAGACGGCAATGGTCCTTTAAAGTTAAACAACACTCAGAAAATATTTTCCATTTCCATTTGATCTCCATTTAAAATATACGCCCTTGCAACCGAGTTCAGTGGTGACCGGACAATGCACATTTTAGCTGTCGTGCGAAGATACAAAAATTCGAACAGTGCACTTACATACGTTGAGTTTGCTCACCGGTTCAGAGTATGTTATAGCGGAAATATATTTTATTGAGCATAGATTTTTAAATATCAGCGGTAGTAGCTATATCGATTTTTTGACCATTAAACAAGGAAAGTTTCAATCCGCCGTGTGGTGTTTCAAACATGTTTCCTGAATTACAACAAAATAAGAAAAACATGCTTGAAGCCTACGCAGGATTTCAAAACTTTCGGTTGGGAAAATTTAGCGAATTTCATCAACAAAATTTCCAACTTTGCTAATCGATACTAGCGCCAAGTTTCTTAAATCCACGTTAATTGAAAAAATTTTACATCAAAATGTAGCCTTGGATCTCCTCTATAAAATGTTGGGGAGGGGATGGAAGTTGAAAATTGGCGTAGGTGAAAGCAAGGCAAAAATGAGACTAATTCTCAAATAGGGTTAGCTTTCATCTTTCCGAGAAATGGAGTTTTGAATAGGGTTGTTGAATTTTCCGGAAAATTTTCTGGAAAAAGTTGAAAATTTTCCAAAGACCCGGAAAATTTTCAAATATCATTTTTTATAGCAAACAGGCATGTTGTTACTAGTCAAAATTATTAAAAGTCATCAATTATCATGCATAGACACTCTCAAAAACACATTTAACAAGCAAAAATACCTTCAGGTGTGCTTTTACGCACTTTTATCTTTTTGCGAACATGCAGAGGAATTTTGAAATTCGCGCCTTTTGGCGGTTTTTTAATTTTTAAGCTTAAGCAAAGCAATATGTGCAGGTTTGACTGCAAAAGGTAAAAACGAGATCAAAATGCGTACTTAACAGCCAAAGAACACTAAAATTCAAAAATATTACAAAATTTTGTCAATTGAAAATTTTTCAATTTGCAATTTCCAAAATTTGTTCGAAAAAATTTTGGAAAATTTTCCATTCAACAACCCTAGCATTGAACAAAAATGAAAAAAGACTATTTAGGGCAGAAAAGTGGGTCAGTTTTTTCGTTTTTTCTCAAACCCCCATTTTGCACCTCGCATGATTAATAAAAGTTTCATTTTACCAAGTTTTGCAACACTGAGGGTAGTACCTGTGTAACACATGGCCTTGGACAATTTCTCGCACAAGACTCTCCCGTACCAAAAGTGTGGACTAAGTTTTGTTGCGGACCATAAAAGAGTCGCTCGGTGTCAGCTGAAGCTCTGGAAGATCCTCCTCTGCGCACCGTCCTCTGATCCATATTGTGACCATCAAAGAAAGATGTGGACACCGTCCTACATACACCCGCCAAAAGTAGAATAGCTATCCTAGGCATGTTTAGAACAGAATTTGGTCTGAATAACACTGCTCTATAGCTATTAGAATATAGTGGTTGAGCAGAAGCATTTGATGTGTCACTATTAGGAAGAATATTGTTGAGCAATATGTTGGATGGAAATTTATGCTTCAACTTTTTCATCTCTCAAGCTAAAACGATTTGGATTAAATCATACGTGCATATAAAAGAATTGTATGGTCTTTTGTAAAAATAAAATAACTTTTCAATTCACATTGATAAATAAAGTTCCTACTTACAATACAGTCAAAACTCCGCATAATGCCAGTTCTATATAACGTCCGGTTTGAGCTAGAGGAAGCGGTATACAGTCGACTCTCGATATAACGAACCCCCAAAAAGTTCTTTCACGCCTAGGGTCTGACACTTTTTTTAGCCCGATTTTTGAAGTCTTTGGCCAGTTGTCTTTGGCTGGTCTAGTCCAAAACATCGCAAGGATTCCGATTTTACCAGTCGATTCTGAAAATCGCAATAGTTTTTACTTATTCACTTTCGTTTTCACTTATTTTCAAAAAAGGTGTTCGTTATATCGAGAGGCGCGGGTCTTTTCGGCAAAACTATTGCGATTTTCAGAATCGACTGGTAAAATCGTAATCCTTGCGATGTTTTGGACTAGACCAGCCAAAGACAACTGGCCAAAGACTTCAAAAATCGGTCTAAAAAAGTGTCAGAACCTAGGCAGGAACGAACTTTTTGGGGGTTCGTTATATCGAGAGTCGACTGTATATACAGGGTGTCAAAAAGTTGAATTTTTTAAAATTAGCCCTTAACTTCAAAAAGGCTTTTTTCTAACTTATAATTAACATTTGTATAAGTGTTTTACACCAAAAAAAATGCTTTTCTTTAAGCTTTCTAATGAGATCAAACATATGTAAAAATGTTTCAAAAAAGTTGATAAAAATCCAAAAATAAAAGTGAAAAAATTGGTGGAACACCCTGTATATAGCCTGTAACCACAATTTTCGCTTGGTCCCCCCTGTTGTTTGGCTCCTGGTCTGTAGGTGGCCTTTGGATGGGTAAGGCCAAAACAACAGGGGGGACCAAGCGAAAATCGTGTTTTTCACATTATATACCAAAAAAAATTTCATAAAAAACAGAGTCGATCTGCGTTTACAGAATTTCGAAATCGTCGAGGACAAAAAATTATGACCGTTTAAAAGTGTTAGAAAATCTTGACTCACCCTGTACTTAAAGGAGGACGAAAAATGGGGTATTTTTCAATAAAATCGAGATTTTGTTATGTCTAGTAGAAATTTTTTTTTCAATATTTTCTTCAATATTTTTTTGCTAATCGACAAATTTCTAATTCCACCCGAAGATTTTTCACAAAGATCGGCATTATCGGACAAAATTTTTTTTTTCATATTTTTGCCTTGGTCCCCTCTGTGGTTTGAGACTTTTTCATGTGTCTTAGTCTTAGGAGCCTTCAAATTTGCCAAGTATGAACAATGCTTTTGAAGGTTTGAGGCAGTTTTTATTCAAAAATTCAACACTTTATCCCAAATGACAACACACACGCAATAACAATTTATCTATCCATCTCTTCCACCTCTTCTTCATCCACCTCTTCCTCGTTATCAGTAAGCATTAGTGCTTGCAATTGACCAACCAACTCGTCTTCGTTGAAATCGTATTCTTCTTCTTCCTGCTCTACATCATCTTCATCTGGTGCCCCGGGTCCATATTGCAGCTTTCGATCCACGGCCTTCGGAGAGCCTCTTTCCTGTCTTACGTATCGAACCGCCGAGCAGCCGTAGCAGATGCCAAAGATCAAAACGCGTCTGAATGCCTTTCTCTCCCAACATCTTGATGACCCCTGCATGTTTGTCAGTAGTAATCCTAGTAAAACCTGGAGACAACGCAGTATTCAAAATCAACTGGTCCATCCTCACCGTCTTCGGCTGAATTGTCGATCTCCATCGGCTCAAAAGCATTGTTCATACTTGGCAAATTTGAAGGCTCCTAAGACTAAGACACATGAAAAAGTCTCAAACCACAGGGGGGACCAAGGCAAAAATATGAAAAAAAAATTTTTGTCCGATAATGCCGATCTTTGTGAAAAATCTTCGGGTGGAATTAGAAATTTGTCGATTAGCAAAAAAATATTGAAGAAAATATTGAAAAAAAAATTTCTACTAGACATAACAAAATCTCGATTTTATTGAAAATACACCCCCATTTTTTCGTCCTCCTTTAAATAGATTTTTGAATAAATTGCCATTTTTGGGCAATAAATGAAAGAGGGATCTAGGTTGCAATAATTTTAATGGAAGATTTTCATTATTATTTTTAACAAGTAAGATGTATTAAGTAAAATTTTACAAGTAAATTGTTACAAAATGTTTACAAGTAAAATAAGGAAAGTTTTAATAAAAGAAAGTTTGGGCTTTTAAAATTTTACAAAGTACAGGGCGTGTCAAGAAATTCCCTGATTTTAAAGTGGTCATAAATTTTTTCTAGAGTTTTTTTCGAAATTCTGTTTTCGCGAACCGATTTTTCTCGCGACATTATTTTTTTGGTATATAATGTGAAAAACACGATTTTCTCTTGGTCTTCCCTGCGGTTTGGGTCATGGTCTTAAGATGGTCTCTGGATAAGCAAGGACCGAAATCACAAGGGGGATCAAGCAAAAATCGTGTTTTTCGCATAATATAATAAAAAAAAATATTATCGGTTGGCGAAAACAGAATTTCGAAAAACGCTCTAGAAAAAAGTTATGACCATTTTAAAACCAGGGAATTTCTTGACACACCCTGTAAAATAATAAAAACTTTTATAAGCAATTGATTAATTTTAGTTTAACAAAATAAAACTCAAAATATCGAAAATATATTTCATTTTGCAGCTTAAATGTTCGAAAGAGATCCACCACAATTCCATGGAAAATTAGATTCCCAAATGGAGAGCCACTCACAATTTAAGGCCATTTATGAGCTTTTCCGTTTTTTATAACCCGCATAGGCATTTTAAAAACCAAACAATTTGGCTTATAAATAGAATATGTACTGCTAAAGTAAGAAAAGATTCATCTAATGCCTGGTCAAATATTTTTTAGGTCTACACAATAATGTCTAACCTTTGTTGATCAATTAGAGAAATGAAAAGCAAGTATTTTGTTTTTCATCATCATCATCATGCCAGCCAAAATGTTCCCTTCAAGGCATTTAGGCAATAAAAGAGGAGAGGCATAGCAGGAAATTGCTTCACTCATCAATTCGATGCCCCACAACTTTTCCCCTTCTTCTTCTACTGTCTTAAGGGCTAATTTGGCTGAGGAGTGGAAGAGAAAATGGTGCATCCGTTATTTTCTGACTTTGCCAGTCAAAGTGGTGGCAACACTTGAATTAACAAAAAGGCACATACTTTTGAGCTGACTCAAAAATAGTTCTCAGACGTGCTTACTGATAAAAAAAATATCCTTGTTTTTAGACCCCTGCTTTAAGATTAAGAAAGGATATGTCATAACATGTTTGACGCTGAATATACACTTAGTAAACAACTATCAAGGCTGACGACATTGGGAATTGCTCAAAGAAAAATTTGCAGGAAAAGGGCAGATCCATTTCGTGGTCCAAAAAATTTTAAATGATTTAACTTACTTTAAATGACAAAAAGAGCATAGTATTTGACGAAAATAGGGTTGTATAATGAAGAATTTTTCAGAGAATTTTCGGAGAATTCCTAGGAATTTTTGACCCTACCGGAGTATACCCCCAAGCTTTTTGGAAGAAGACTGGTATCAGAATGTGGGTCCTTTTATGCAGTATTTTGAATCGGTTTGTTTTTTTTGCTTCTGTTGCCAGCTTTTCATAGACATATATAGACTTGGGTTCAAAGACGTAGGAACGAAATAGGTACATTTAATTGGAAGCTGTCGAATCTTGATAAGCTCATCATGTGTATAGGGAAAGAATCTCATCAGAGGATCGTACGGCTTTCTCAGGGCATTGGGCTGGTTGAAACAAGCACAGCAGCTCAAAATCGAAAAATCGAGTGTATCAAAGAGGCTCTTAGTGTGTTCAATGAGGAAGATATGGGTATGGGTAGAAGAATTCGAAGCCCTCTTGCCAATTTGACGCTCATCTTGCTTGGAAAGCTTTCTTTTTCGTCCCTTTCGCTTCTTCTTTCCATAACGCGTTGGATTTCGCAGAAAATTTTGGACAAGACGGTGTGATATTTGATGCTCCCTAGCAACTGCATGAACTCCCTTTTTTGCATTTTGATACGCCACGATCTGCCCTTTATCGAGCTCCGAAAGTTTTGTTCCTCGAGGCATTTTCTAAAAAAACAAATTAGTGATGCGCGAGAAACAAAAAAAGCAATGAGACAGCAGAAAAATGCTCAACGTCATAAATGGCGTTATAAATATGAAACGATCATTTTTTGGTTTTTACAGTAAAAAAATTTCCCGCGGTTTTGAAATTCATTGTTTATTGTCGTACAGGGTTGTCAAAACATGTTAAAAAGTTAAAATCTCTATAAAATTTCTTGGCGTTTTGTGAAATGGCAAATCTATTCAACTTCTTTAAAATCTCTATAAAACTTCTATAAAATTTTTATAGAAGTTTTATAGAGATTTTATAGAACTACTATTGAAATTACGACTTCGCTTTTTTAATCAAGTTGACAGACCGGTTTAGACTATATCATACCAGAAATGCATTCCAGCGCTTCAGATGACCAGTTCAGTGCAGAAGTTGAATAGAAGTTCAATTTCATAATTCTCGTTTGAATTTTATAGAGATTTTAACTTTTTAACATGTTTTGACAACCCTGTTGTCGTATACGTATTTTTTTGACAGATTGCATTTTAAAATGGCGCCACTTCATCAAAAAATCACTGTTGGTAGCTTCAAATTCCAAAATTATGGGTGGCGTTATAAATATGAAACAGAGTGTACTACTTTTAGAAAATATGCAGAAATATTTGAAAACATCGATGAGAACGCTTACAAAAAACCTTTAAGACAAAAAAACTGCTGGTGCCCGCCTTTTCTCCATGTAACGCACGGGCATGCCCTTTTAAGGCTGGGTGCTTAGTATGAAAAACATGTGAGAATTTTTTTTTGGTATGATTATATATCTATTTCTCCGACTTTTCTAATAATTTTTCGCCTCTAAATCGAATTTCATAAATTTCTATTGTCGTCAACAGCGATGGTTTTGTAAGGATTAGACTGCAAGCTTAGTGTACACTTTATAACAGACAGTCTGTCTAAGACACATTAAACAATTTTAACCCAAAAATTATTAGAGGACTCATCTCGATGACAAGCATGTACATGGACACAGAAATGAACCTCAAAAGCGAAAGAATGTCTCGTGGGAGACAAAATGAAATAAAGAGAGGCAAGCAAGGGCTAGATGACTTTATTGAACAATGAGAAGGGGGAGGAGGCAAGAAACAGATATTAAGGTCAGCCACTCGAGAAACTGGCAATTGGAGAGTGTTTAAAGCTAGCAGGAGAAGCTTCATATAAAAGAAGAGGAACAAGATTGGAAGGAGAATGGGACCAGAACAAGGACAGAAGAGCTGTTTTCTTTCTAATTTTTCCAATTTTTTGCAGACACACAAACTTATTGCACTTATAATTGAATAAAATTGGAAAAAATTTCTGAAAAGACAAAATTTAAGTAAAAAGGAGTCTTTTTAAAAGATGCTACCCCCAAATAACCCCCCTCCGAATAACCACCCACAAATAAACCCCTTAAGTTTAAAAATGTTTTTTGTTGGAAGGAAATGAGCCCGTCCTAACGTGCCACGGATTTTTTGTCGATTTTTTCTCAAACAAAATCGAAGACGCGATAGAAGAGTAAATTCGCTACATTTTCGTACCAAAGACTTAAAAATGCAAATTTAGGGTGTTTTATGCAAAAGTTAGATGGAAAACGCAAAAACCCCTATTTTTACTCAGAAAATGCCAGTTGTTTGCTTAAGACGGTGTCTAGTTTCTAAAATAACATCTTTACGAAAATCGGCTCAATTATTCTTGTAGCTGTATGTCTAAGCTATCTTTTGGTGTATGAGACGTTTTAAAAACGACCCATTTTTTAGATTTTTTGACGGACTAGTTTTTTGACGGTACAGTCAACCCTCGATTTAACGTCACACCCCTCAAATTCGTTCCCACCTAGGGTCCGAAACTTATTTTACCCCAATTTTCAAAGCTTTTTGCCAGTTGGGTTCGGTCAGTCTAGTCTGAAATATCGCAAGGATTTAGATTTTACCGATTACTTTTGTACATAACAAAAGTTTTGCCGAAAAGACCCGCGGGTATTCGATTGAACGTCACTCCTTTCTCAAAATAGGGTGACGTCAAATCGAGTACCCGCGGGTCTTTTCGGCAAAACTGTTGTCAAATACAAAAACAATCGGCGAAATCTAAATCCTTGTGAAATTTCGGGCTAGACTGACCCAAGAGAATCGGCAAAAAGCTTTAAAATTTAGGTTAAAAAAAGTGTCGGACCCTAAATTTCCCATAGGTGGGAACGAACTTGAGGGGGTGACGTTAAATCGTGGGTTGACTGTATAATTTTCAGATATTATGAGGACTCGCAATTCAAGCTAAAAAAAGGCCAGAAGCAAGTCCGGGATCAAGAAATAATCAGTCAATCGGTCAAAAGGCATCAGGTTTCAGCCAGTTTATCTTTTGGCATGCAAATTTTATTAAAAAGTATCGTAGATTTTTACCGGCGAGTAATTCATTAAAAAATTGCGTATTTTTAGGCAAGCCGAATGGTCCGAACAAGGCATGCTACAACAGCGCAGAAGAAGCCGGCAACCAAACAAGCTAAAATTCTAAAGACATTTGAAGTAATAGCAGCTCTGAGCAGTGCCCAGACGATTGCAAAAGAAAAGGCCAGCGCAAGAGCGAAGGAAGCAGGGGAAAATCTGCCTTCGTAAGCTTCTTTACCTTGCTTTACTGGTAATAGTTATGAGGACTCTTCTGTTTTAGCAGACCTGTGGCCATTGATTTTGCTGCTCGTGGATTTGGTAAGTTTTTTTACAATGAAGTGTGGTGTAAGTAACTTTTTTTTTATAGGTGTTGCCGAAGTTTGTTGAGTTGTCGGCTTTGAATATCCAAAGAATTCCGAAGACTATGTGTATTGCATTGGCCCATCTACGCATCGTGATACCAAGGTTTTAATTTCTACAGTTCTGGTTGAGCACATTAAGCTATTCTGCTTCAGGGTTATACAACAATGCTGCTAAGCCCAAATACATCACCCGTCGTTTCCTCAAAAACATTGAGCTGAAGATGCATGTGTGTTAACTGGGGAGGAAGGCAAACCAAGAAAATTTGTTGTCATTGATTTAAAAGTTAGTTTTCGTTATTCCTTGTTCACTTTTTTCACATTTTGTTTACTTCGTTTGAAGGAATCGATACTCCGCCACTCAATCTGCGTGCTCAAGGTGGAATTCTCAGCAAGTAGATTTCCGACCAATTATGACCGTGATGCTAAGGGTCGCACCATAAAGCGACTTCAGTTGGCTTGTGGCGGAGTAGCTTTCATGATGGCACCCAGGGCTGCATTATTTGGCCGTAGTTCTCCTATTCTGCTGTTCACATTTCTCAAGAAGGAAGCTATATTGAGTAGGAGATGTAATTCGGACAGTCTCAAGAAAAAGGCATTTATTATTGCTTATTGCTATTTCGAAGCGAAAAAAAGATTTTGACTAAAAATTTCACAAATAAAAAGGATTTGGGGTCCTGAAAAAAGTACAAATCTTTTTAAAAAGTACAGTTACGTTCCCTGCCACAGGGAGTTATTAGAGAAAATATGGTTTATTTATCAAATGTATGACTCCATGGTTATCAATAACCCAAGTTAATTAACTGAACTGAAGTTTGAAGTTTCCAGACCAGACTAAATATTTAACTAAACGTTTAACCAGACTAAACATTTTCAAAAAAACATGGTCTTGGTCCCAGTTATCAGAAAACAGTTACCTGGACCGACCACCCTGTTTGACTCGTAATTTATAAGTTAAGCTGCAAAACACTCAGATACAGATTTCCAGGCAATGACTAATTTTGAGTCTGCTTAAAACCACCCATCCGAACATTGACCAAGGTTTTGGAGAAACAAAGAAAGGAAATATGGGGATGGTGCAGTGAATAGAAGATTCCCTCTTATTTTTCATGCTTTTCTGCACATTACATGCATATAATAGGCTTCACAATAAGGGTAAGCTAGCCTACAGGATACTATAAATTATTTGCCTCACTAAAAATCAATAACACTGTTTCAGAAGCAGATATATGACATATAAAATGCTAATTTAATAAATTTGAAGAAAAAAATTCATAGAGTTTTCAGAAAAACACAAAACTTTTGTAGTTTGCAAAAAAATATTTTTTCATATTTCATATTATAAAAAACTATGAAAAATTTGAAAGAAAACAAATCAAGTGCAATAAAACCCTAGACCAAAAAACTCCGTAGAAGCAGTAAAAATGTCCGTTGAATTGAGGGTATACTGTAAGTCATCTTACTTAATCACTGGCCAAGTAGACTAAAACCGTTTCGTTAAATCGGCGTTAGACTGCAATTTTCAGGTCATGTAAATATTTCTAGCGAAATTTTAAAATTTTGGAGCACTTTAAAGTCGGCTTTCATAGAATTTAGATCAATATTCATTTTGAAATAATAAAATTCACATTTTTAGGAAAAATCTTCAAGTATCTTTGAATAATTTTGAAAAGTTTGTCAAACTTTTTTCGTTTATTCTGACAACTCTAGTATAAATAGTGCATGCTGCAGCAAAATGTTTTAAAACTTTCAATAAAACAAGTATAAAGTGTACAGAAAAAAGAACAAACAGAGGAAGGAATTATGTAGGGAGTAGGCTAAAACAAGTTGGTGTCAAATTACGACTGCTTTCAGCCAAATCATTGCCCTCAAGGGAGATTGTTTATTAATTATTCAGCCACCAACTATTTCAGCAGTTTAAAAACAAAATAATATCGAATGAAAACACTGTTTTACACCTAAGTTTGAGTGCTTGGCACGGATTATTCCCATCAAAAAAATGTTAATTTTTTTAATGCAAATACTCCATAAAGCTAGTGATTCCTGTTTAAACAGCTTCTCAAAAGTTTTTAGCTCTTTTTTTCCTATTAATTTATAATTCACTTGCTTGAGTGCAGAAAGAGATTTTGCAACGTCTTGACTAATCCTTTACAAACGCTAGACGAAGGTGAAAAATATTTTTCTTAAGAAAGAGACTCTGCAGTATACAGGGTGACACAGAAAATTGCAGCATTTTGTTAACACGGGGTTTCAACATAAAGAAAAAGTGAGGAATTGACATGGTTCTCATCTGAAAATTTTGAAATAAAGTACAATTTGGCCATTTTTCCTCAATAGTGCTATTTTATCTAGTGCTTGTTGAGTTTTGAGCACCAAAGATAAAGAGTTTGTCGTAAAATCTCAAAAATTCTAAAGATTTGGGGTCACAAATAAAGTACAGAGGATACTGGGAATTGAGAATTTCGCAGGGTTGCTGAATAGAAAGCTTTCCGGAAAACTTTCTGGAAAGTTTTCCGGAAAAATGGGAAGAAATAAAAACAGGAATACAGAATCTCCCTGTGGTGTGAACGGCAACCGGACATTTTGTAAAATTTGTGCAATTTGTCCGCGGATATTTTGTATAATTTTGAATGAAATTCGGTTTTTCGTCCGAATTTCATTCAAAATTATACAAAATGTCCGCGGACAAATTGCACAAATTTTACAAAATGTCCAGTTGCCGGTGTGAACCCGTGTTACAACTCGTTTTTATGCGTTTTTACTAGGGTTATGAGCATCGGTAACTTACCACAGCCCGTATAACTTACCGAAAATCAGTAAGTTAACTGCACAATTAACTACAATTAACTACTACAGTTAATGGATTGGATAGCTGAGATGGATAATAATACCTGAGTACTAACACCTGAGTACCATCACCTGGCTGCTACCTGGGTACTATAGCCTCGGTATCATCATCCGGGTACCACTTCTTAGGTGTAACCACCTGGGTGACACCACATCACCCATTCGGCAAATAATTTGATTTGTTTATTCATGATTTTGATTAAAATCTTATGATTATTCGAATAAAATAGTATGTACGATGCCTTGTTTATCAAATATTTGACTATAAATTAACCATGATACCCGTATCATGGTTAATCATGGTTTTTCCCAATTTTGTAAGTTGACTTCTTGCATTTTTGTGCAGAGCTACTGTCTGAAAATATTTTTTCGTGTGTCTCGTAAAATTTTCAGTTTTCGCAGTTTTTCATGGTCTTTCGCACGTTATGTTCCATTTTTTTTAACTAAAAATTGTGTAAAACGTTTTCCTTTTGGTTTTGAAACAATATAGATTTCCAAAAAATGACCCCCTGTTACTTTTTAATTTCTGACTAAAAAACCTGTACTACTAACAGCTACACGATACCACATTCGAAAGCTGATGTCCAGGGCTACCGAATAAGTATAATATTTTCAATAACTTATAAATGTATTGGCGAGATATAGCTACTTTCATCCCCCAAATCAGTCCTCGCACATGAATAAGAATAATTTTTTTTAATGGCTCGTTTGAGCATGTTTTATTTATAATTGATAAAAAACCCAAAAACATAGATTGATGCAGAATTAAAAATTGCGTCGATGCATACAAAAGTCGCAGTCCGCCATTCCCGTGTTAAATCTGTTGCAAGAATATGAAATATTCATCGTTCGAAACGTTGCGTTTGCAAAATTTAACGTTTAAAAAAATTTTCTACGGAGAATTCCTCGTCTGGAGAATTCACCATTTGGAGAATTCTTCTTTTGGAGAATTCACCATTCGGAGAATTCCTCGTCTGGAGAATTTTCTGTTTGGCGAAGTACTCATTTGAAAAATTCTTTGTTGAAATGAACTCTTTAAAGAATTCCTCATTTGGAATTTTTTTCCGCCCAAAAAATGACTTGTCCACTTCAAAGGAACATAACTTTTTTATTTTCTATGGCTTTGTGATTCTTACAGTTTTGTAGAGGAGATTTGAGACTACACTTTGATATAGAACTTTTTACGGAAACAGATGTTCCTGACAAATTTTCAGCTGTCTAAAATATTTTTATTGTATTTTTGCTCCTATTTGTTGACTTTGGATGAGTTTTGCCGACTGTTGTGAGCGATATTTAAGTGTGACATTAGGGGAGGAAATTCGACACGAAAACCCCAAGTTCCCGAGTCTCCAGAAATTTAATTTTCAGTGATGAAAAACTTTCTACTGCAAAGTCACTTTATGCAAATGTTTCCAGCGAATAAAAATAGTCCCATGCACATTTAAAAAAAAATTAATTTTTCATTTTCGACTTAGTCCCCTCTTTAAGAGTCCTCCTTCTCCTTGATTTTTATTTCAGGTATATATGCGCACAGACTTACATGCGAGATGAATTCGATCAAGACTCATGATTGAAAACGCATATAGAGGCTCTTTTTGACCAGCTCCAGTGACCAAAGAATGACAGAATATCTTTTAGTCAAGAATTTGCCTTATAAGGGAACGTTTAGTAGTGTCCATGCAATATGGAGAAGGATCAAATTGAAAACTCTCGGCAAATTAATCAATTTTCCCAGCAAATTCAAATTTGCCTAAATATAATACATTTTCACGGCAAATTTTCCGAATTTTTCCGACAAATATGTGAATATTCCCGTCAACTTTTCCAATCATCTAAAGAATCATGTTTAAGATAATTTTTTTTGGTTTTTTCGTTTTTTTAAGCCAGTTAGGAATGTTTGGCACGGTTATTTGACACGAGAAAGGCACGACTGCACCGTGGCTGTCAAAGAACGCTATATGTCAAAAGATAGCCCTAACCGAGCTTGTTACTAATCCTTGTTTGATCCCAATTTGATCCTTGAAATCCACATAAAACTTAATGATTTAAAAAAATTACTAATGGATTCTGATTTGCCAAGTTGAGCGCTCTGTCGACGATAAGAAGAACTTCCATTTGCATTGGTTCACTTTCATGGTTATGCCCAGTCACTGTTTCTCAACTGTATACTTGAATTTGAGGACCGACAGCAATACTTGTCCATACGCGCTTTTGACACTTCGGCTTTTGGCATCGATACATGACTTCGGTATAGAAGAGATCTTTGTTATTATCGCAAATTTCTGTGACTGCCTTTTGGTAGAGCTTGCAGCCTATGAAGTATTAGATACAATGAAAAATGCTTACCGGCATATATCAAGGAGGATTGGTTCTTCCTTTCTCCCGCTACAAATCGTACCACTGCGTCGTTCACGGAATGAGTCTGAGCACGTTTGTTACCTTCTTCCATCAACTTCATCACTAGAATCGCCAAAGACGTCGAAATCGCTTTCACTGTTGCTTGTCGTATCTAAGCATGAAGTCAACAAAATTAATTTTAAAAGGCTGAGTCTGATGTCAGCCGCGTTTAGCGGTTGGCGTGACAAATGTCACAAAAACCGCTAAACGTCTTAACAGAACGCCAAGTTTGTACACATTCAAATTCATTCTTATTTTTTGCACGGTTGGTTTATCGTATAACTTTTATTCTCTTCTTATTTTGATTAGTGATTTTGGATCAAACTTCACAGTGGAAGATAGAATTTACTGTTCTTCTGTTGAACATATAGGCTTAAATTAAATTAAGCTTAAATTATTAGCTTAAATTAAAAACCGGTAAATTCCTCAACTGGTTGATTTTGGGAGTAAAAATAAGCAATAAAAGAGTAAAGAAAAAGTACATTGGTCGACGGATATACAGATCGACGAGCTCACTGGTTTACGAATTTACCGGTGTATGAATTTGTGCATAAAAGCCAGCATCTAGTACATCCTTATACAAACTGTGATATTGTGGAACTGGAATTCTTGATACTATGACATTGTTACTGTTTTCATCTATTTTCTAACTAATTTCAATTTATTAAATAAAATGGCTGGTTTTTCTAAGAAAAAGGTCGAAAAAGGTTGAACAAGGTGATCACTCGTGAATACACCGTCAATGTGCACAAGCGCATTCATGGGATGTAAGTTCTGGCTTCTCTTATCTTTTCTCTTTAATCCTCTACTATTTTCAGTGGGTTCGAGCTCCGCGCTCCAAGGGCTATAAAAGAAGTGCGCAAATTTGCTGAGTAGCAGATGGCAACTCCTGATGTCCGTAAAATTACCATTTCTGTACAAGCTGTCCAAGATCGCATAGCAGTAACGACCATCCATACCCGAAAAGAGATAATTCTAAAACAGATATGCACACAAAACAAAATCACGTAACAACTTACCTGGTCTGGAATGCCATTGCCCAAGTAGTCAGTTAGAACTCCAAACCAGTCTAAACCAGTTTTTGCGGTCTAAAGGAGTGAAGTATGTACTTTTCTTGCACTTTCCTTGTAATTTTTTTAAAATGAGTTGAGTAATTGCCAAGACCTGCGTAATCCGTTTCTGTTTTAGAAATGTGCTATTCCATGTGCTTGTACTTAAAATGATGATGAGGACTCTCCGCACAAGCTCTACACTTTGGTTATTCATGTGCCATTAACCTCCTTCAAGCGCCTGAGCAATGTCAACGTCGAACGTGAGGAATTATTCCAGAAAGCAGGTCATATTCTCATTGTCCGTTGTTGTTAACTTTTGTGTGTCTACAAATAGAAACCTGTTAAAATGTCTTGCGTCAGATTTTTTTTGATAAGTGGGAAATTTAACAGATGAAAACGGAGGTTTTTTTATTTTTTCAAAAAAGTTGGGCACCAGTATTTGCGTTACCAATTTTTCAAAAGCTAAACGTGAAAACATCAATCCAAATTTGTGAGTCACCACAATCTTCAAGAAACCGGAATTTAACCAACCCTATAACCCTGGCTACATAGACCCTTCCCGATCTATTTCCAAATTTTCGGGCCTTGGTTCTCGGAAATCTCCACATTTACTAGTACAGTCGACGCTCGATATAACGAACCCCCTGAGGACCAGCCACAAGGGTTCGTTATATCGAGCGGCAAATGTAGTCATTTTACTTCATTGCTGGCAAAATAAACATAAAAAATTGGTTCGTTGTATCGAGAGTTCGTTGTATCGAGCGTCAACTGTACTAACAGCGCAACAGTCGTCATAATTGAGAATATAGTCAAAAGATTACAATGCCAGTTACTAAATATTTGGAAATCAAGGAGCCCGCGTAATACGAAAACTTTCTACAAGCCCCAAATCTTCTTATGATGACAAAGAAGATAAATAAAAGCATGACGGCTTTATTCATACTATTATTTAATAGAGCTACCCGTCTTCAATAAAAATTGTTCGAAATTATTCAAAAAATTATAATGCTTGAGAGACAGTGTTTCAAAACACAGATATCTATGTGGTTCATTTTAGACAAAACGCCAAGATTTTTGAAAGAGTCGATCGATCTATTTGTCAAGCAATCGTCGGTGGAGGCTAAGTGCAAGGAGTACGATGCAATCATCCAGAGAAGCAATGGAAGTACAAAGGCTATGTTCACCCACGCCGCCACTCACCCGGAATACGCAAAGAAGCCGATTTCCTCAATTTCCTTTCTACAAATTTCGCTGTATATTTAAAAAATTGTATTTTTATTGACAGGTATATTGACAAGTATAATGTTTCATAATTTTTACAGAAAATTCAAAGGTACATTTAGATGTTTATAAATTTTTGATTAAAATTAAGCAAACATTTCAATTTTATGAGATTCGGGCCGGAATTGGATTTATGACCACTAGTATTAAATGTAAGCTGTGAGAATAATCTTTCAACTGATTCTGAAGTGGCTGGCATTGGTAAAACCACAAAAGCTAGCTTTGAAAGCTTTGCAAACTTTTGAATTAATAATTAATACAAAATAATTCAATTTTTTGCTTCTTACGCTTTTTTCGGCCCAAAAATCTAACCCAGACTCCCCACTTTTTTTTCGATACAACATCAAAATGAGAGTTAATTTCTGCAGATAAAGTAGAAAATGTTTCGGAAGTCGATTGGGGATTTTCAATTTCTACTGTCCCAAATCAATGTAAATCAATTTTTACTGTTAATATGATTTGATGCCTTGGTTAAATTTAATAATATAGTAAACTAGAAGATCGAGCAAATGTATAACATAAAAAAATTGAAAGAAAATGCAGCATTAAAATACAAATACTTCATCTTAAATTAAGAAAAAGTGGGCTTTTAATATTGGACAGTAAAATTTCGGAAACAGCGCCGAAGCCATAGTTGCTTAAAAAACAGCGCCGGGGCCAGCGCCGGGTCAAAAAATTTTAGCGCCGGCGCCGAGCAAAATTTTTCATTGGCCCCAGCTCCGGCGCCGAGCGCCGGGTCGGCGCTGTTTTTTGCCGGGGCAGCGCCGGCGCCGGCGCTAGCGCCGGCGCCGGAACAACACTGGTATCCACAAACCTTTCGGCTTGTCCGTTACTCTGTGGATGGTAAGGCAGAGAATGAATAACTTGAATTCCCTTATTTTTGCAAAAAGATTTGAATTCATATGAAGTGAATTGGGATCCGTTATCCGACACTAAGACTTTTGGATAACCATATCTTGCAAATAGAGAATCTAATACTCGAATCAAACAATTTAAAGTAATGTTTTGCATGCAAAAAACTTCAGGCCATTTGGAGAAAGAATCAACAATGCACAAAAAATGCTCTCCCAAAAAAGGTCCAGCGAAATCAACATGGATTCTATCCCACGGATTTCTTGACTTTGGCCACGGATGAAGTGAGTTTTTAATTGGATTTTTCGCAAAATTTGAGTAATTGACACAACCTTTTACTGTGGTTTCAATGTCAGAATCTAGACCCGGCCAGTAAACATAATTTCTAGCGAGCGCTTTCATGCGCGTAATGCCAGGATGGCCCAGATGTAGAGTTTAAGGTTCAAGATCTCAAAGAAGTAGGAATGATTACTTTATCATCGAAGAGTAAGCAACCTTTGATTGCGTAGAGAGAGTTCCTTTTTGCGTAAAATGAGGCAATGGGACCCGGCTGAGTATGTCTAGTCCAACCACTGTGAATATATTTTAGAACTTCTGACAGTACCAGATCAGAAGTTGTGGCTTCAGCTATCTCTTGGCTAGTGACAGGAATTGTTTCTAATTGATGAGTCAAAAATTGTTCAGTACTGCCTTCCACTAACGCCAGTTGTGAAATGACAAATTCCTCATCGTCACGTGGATACTCAGCTACAAGTCTAGAAAGGACATCCAGTTGTCCGAAATCAGCTGTATGAATGTATTGGATTTCAAAATTGTAAGCATTCAAAATCAATGCCCATCTTTGAAGTCTACTCGCAGCGTAAATAAGTACACCTTTTAGAACCGAAAATAGCGAATAGGGGCTTATGATCTGTCTGTAACAGGAATTTATGTCCAAAGGAGTCCTTTTGACAGCGTATATGAGTGCTAAACTCTTTTCAATTTGACTGTAGTTAACTTAGGAAAGCGTTGGGAGTCCTAGACGCATGCTCTACAACCTTAATTGATCCGTCCGAGAAATTTATGAGAAATAGTTGCTCCGATACCATCTTTAGAAGCATCAGCCGATACGATGATAGGTTTAAGAGGGTCGAAATGAGCTAGAAGAAGATCAGAAGTGATAATATCTTTCGCCTTTTCAAATGAACTTTGACATTCTTTCGACCAAGCAAAAGCACATCTTTCTGAAGTAGTTTATCTAGAGGAGCTCGAAAGGACTTCATGTCTTTTATTTATTTTCCGTAAAAATTAACAGCTCAAGAAAGCCCTCACTTGTGAAACATTTTGAGGTATCGGCATGTTCCTAATGGCTGCAAACTTGTTTGGGTTTGGCTTAATTCCGGTAAGTAGTAAGTAAGTAGCAAGTAAGCGAAAGCAAATTTAAGATCAACGAGCATTTGATCCATGACCTTTTGAAAGATCGATGGAGCAGATTTTATACCAAAGGGTAAACGCTCGTATTGAAAAAGTCCTCGATGCGTATTAATGGTACACAACTTCTTGGAGTATGTGTCCAGCTCGATTTGAAAGTATGCATCAATGGACAGGTCTAAGCAAGAGAAAAACTTAGAATTGTTGAGTTTCGAGGAAAGAAATTCACTAGTGGCAAGAGGTAAAGGGGTGCTTATTCAACTCTCATTTAATTCAACTCACGATTAGCAGTCAACCGCATTGCCCAAGTAGTCTGTTATACTGAGGACTGCTTCGTTCTTCAGTTTATCGTATCCACCAAGAAGCAAATCGACTTGTCAAAAGTTTTCGGTGCGCAAGTTCTCAGCAATGCTCTTTCGCAGCCAGTGATGATTACGTAGAGAAGGGGTCAGCTCGTATCCTGTGAAAAGCAAAGGGTAGAAACTGAATCTTTTATTGTTGTGAGTCTACTTATCATTCCTTGCTTTTGTCGATTGGCCTGAGTCCACTTGGCAAGTCTTCAAATCAACCATCTCGCCAATGCACGTCATGGAGCAACTTCTCTCCCAATTGATGATATTCCATGTTGCAGCAACGCTCGATGATCATCAGTTTTGGAGATGTTCACCGATTCCATCTTTCGTATTTGCCTCAGAGTACCTACCAATATACAGCTAAATCCATGAAGAAACATCCAGTCAAAAAAATTCTGCCAAAAATCAAAATACACAGACTTTAAACACTCTATGTATCAAGGCGAAGAGTTTATGTAGGTAGGTTGGCGGTTCGTGTATGTGCCCGTTTTTCGGGTAGTGGAACCGAAAACCGGTTTTTCAGGTTTTTTTTTTTTTTTTCGGGTATTGGTTCGGTTCGGGTACCCGAAAACTTTCGGGTTTCGGGTATCGGTTCGGGTACCCGAAAATTTCGAGTTTCGGGTATCGGGTTTCGGTTCGAAGGGAAGTACCCGAATTGTGTTCTCTTTTAAGGCATGCCCAGTCA
Source organism: Ditylenchus weischeri (assembly GCA_029231635.1). NCBI lineage: Eukaryota > Metazoa > Nematoda > Chromadorea > Rhabditida > Anguinidae > Ditylenchus > Ditylenchus weischeri. The sequence goes on from JAMRYI010000245.1 coordinate 26,183, forward strand.
AGTGTGGAAGCTATTCAAAAAGTCGGCGACAGGGCAGTTGCGATTGCGGCGATACCGGAACTCAACTTACCCAAAGATGGTGGAACGTCAACGCTCTCCAAGCATCTCCAGTTCTGCAAGGCACAAGTCAGTTCTTCAAGGCACAAGTCAGCGATTGAAAAAGATGAAACATGTGGGTTCAAGCGCTCCCGAAAGAAACTTCAAGATAGAAATCAATTGCTACTCTCTTCATCAGAGTACTCAAAACAACGGAGCCAGGAGTTGACAAAGTGAGGTAACATTTTTTTAGACTCCATCGTTGACAGCAATTTCTCAAGTATAGAGTCTATTTCCTGCGTCGTCTGATAAGGCAACTATGGTCAAGCAAGGTATTAACAATTTTATACGTTAATTTTATGATTTTTCTTTTTTTAGCTTCCTTCCGTGGTTTTTTCGAGTATCGGTTCGGTTCGGCTACCCGACAATTTCGGGTTTTGAGTATCGGTTCGGGTACCCGAAATTTTCGGATCCGATTCGGTTCCTCGGTTCGGGTACCCGAAAATTTCGGTTACCCGCCACCCTAGTTGTAGGGTAAGATCACCAGACAGATTTTGAAAATATCAGAAATTTTGATACTTAGAGCCATTTTTATCCAAAAAAGCGTGGTTTCTGACTAGAAAATACTTTTCTTACATACTTAAAAATAAGTCATATTTGAAATTTGTGCCCAAATGAGGGTGTCCAAATAAGATTTGCCCAAACAAGTGGTAACGAATAGGAGAAATGAAACAGCTCTCATTTTTACAGCCCTCGCACACAAGCTAGCATTTATAAGTAATAATAAAATACAATAGCACGACTTTAAAATGATGTCTATCTAAAATTTTGAATCTTTCTAGCTACGCCTGTCTCCTTCTTGGATCTTCTAAATGAATGCGGATGCCGTACTGCGACCTAGATCCATCAATAGTTACGACCCTTAAAATTTTTGCCCCGACATCAATTTTTTGCTGCATCAGATGAGTCAGTTTGTCAATAATTTGCTCACTCTAAATGAAAAATTAAAAAACGAAAAAATAGTAGTGAAAACCTTTATGCACTCATATCCGTCAATAGAATCAAGGTACGCCCGAAAAGCAAAAGCCGGAAAGGAAAAGAAGCATGGAGGCATGTAATGAAAGCTATTTGCACTGTTCACCGCGAACTGTTCTCCGGTGTCGACACACTCCACTACCGATTCGTTGAACTCGGAGTTATTAATGACGACGCAACGATGGAGCTGATTGTCGCGTTGAAGAAGAACATATCCATTTCTTACTGGAAGCGGCACAAGCAAATCCGGCTCGGACCTCAAAATTTCTCCGTATTCACTAAAACATGAACGAAAAGTCGTAGTTAAAACTAAAAGAAAACAAAAGAAACTTGAGTAGTTCGAGTAATTTTTCATATGTAGCAGAAGTGGAAGTTCGAAATAGGAGAAGCTCTATTTCAGCGCTACTGACCTTAGAAAAGTTCCGTATTTTCAAAATTTTCGAGCGATAAGTCTTTGCCACAACAATTCCATCATTTAGCAAATCCTTTGTTGGAGTAATCAGTTTTAGCTGCAGTGTTGCGACCTTAAATAGGACGTTATTTGCAAAAAATAATGACAAGCTTACTAAATTTTTTCCTGCGAGAAGCTTTTTACTAATTGCAACAGTCATTTCTCCCTGTGAATCTAAACAAACAAAAGTTTTAATTCGGAAAAAATATTTAAATTGACACACCTTTACGAAATTCAAAGTATTCGCTAAAGAAGGATATCATGTATTCTTGCAACAGATTGAACTGGATTTCGCCGCCAAAAGCATTACTGGCCAGAGTTACGTATGAACAATTTTTTATAGAGCAGAAATCCGATAACACCTGTGCTAATTCTTGCAAAATTTTTGCTGCTTCAAGTGATTTCTTCGAGAGTGCGAAATCTTTTTCCATCAGAATAACTGTAAAAATCAAAGGTAGGAAAAGCATTCATGTGCTCGAGCGGACCGGCTCGGGCCGTGCTTAAAAAAATACTTAAAGGACCATGCTGGTGCGTTGTCGTTTCGGGGAGGAGAAAAATGGACAATTTCAAATTGGGCCAATGTAAACTGGGCCACATTTTTGAGTCAAGCAACACGGGTACCAAGGCAATGATTTTTCTCGTCCCCCACAGCCTTTCAAAATTTGAATTTCCTTGTAGTTTAACTTAAGCAAAACGCCAAGAATTTAACTGCAGTTTTTACGCTTTTAAATTTTTAGTTCATTTTCTGCACCCAAATATCACACAATTTTACTGAAAAATCTTACCTGCAACCCGAAATTGAAGATTTCAGTATCCCGACTTGTAAATTTCGGAATTCAGGGTCGCAGGTCAAAAATTTTCAATAAAAATATGAAAAAAGTAAAAAAGCCAGTAGATAAAAGAGTTAAAGGTAGCTACATTGTCTGAAATTTCCAGCTCACAGGGGCTTAAAATTCAAAAACATAATCACTTTAAAAACAACAAAACGCCAAGATATTTCAAAGAAGAACTTCACGAAGATGCTTTATGTATTTTTATTTGCACCAGAGAAAATCTGAGCAGATTGAATTTATCAAATCAAATTTATTCCTCAAACAGCTACATGACAAATTTAATCAACAACACACTCAAAATCAAACAAAAACGTTTCGGAGTTATGATTCAGTCAAAAATTGAGTTGGATAGCGTAGAGACGGCCGTCTGTTCATCCGAAATTTTCTGCTTCATCTCAACGGCTTCAGACTCAGCTGGATGGATGCGTTCATTCGTGGATTGTACGAATTTGGAGTGAATATCGAGACAGAACCTTATCCTAGATGCTGAAAAACAGGTCATAGTCACAGTCAATCAAAAAAGCAAAGAAATATCTCGCTCAGTCAACTGCTGCTGTGCCACTGTCACTTGATTAATCAATTCGACCATGGCTTTTAGGCATGTCTCGTTGGAATCTCGATATGGTTGTAGGGCATCCAAGTCGCTGTTGACTAAAAATAGGCAAAATTATCAAAGAATCTGGAGAAAAATGATTTGACTCACTCAAGTCCAAAATATCACCAATGCTTTCGAAGACCGCGGAGATGGATGAGGCGATCGGCAGAGAACATTGATGGCTGAAATAGCAACTGGTGAGCGTAAGTTAGATACGAAATAAAGGAAGTTGCTCACATAGACTCGACGGCTTGTTCTTGGGCTTGGATGCTTTCGATTCGCGGTTTGATTGTTTCCTTAATGATTTCCAGGACTCGCTATTTCTTTTTTCCGCAAAATGCACTGGCGATTCCATCAATTCGGGAAAGTGAAGCTGTTCTTCTCGATCTCATTCAGTGGCTTTCTGGGTGCCTAGAAATGGAAACGTTAAAGTTTTATATCAGAACATTCCAAGAAGGGTGAAACAGACCGATAAACGTTTTTTGGGCTCAGTTAGACGATCAAGAAGCAGATTCTTCTCTCCCTGGAGCTTGTAAATCATAACACTGGTCAAGTCGGCCTGCGTGCTTTCCTTTTCTTTGGCCAAATTTGCTACAATAGAAATATAATATAGAAGGATTTTGACACTGAAAATAGGATAAACAGCTTACAATGACAAAGTTTCCACACTTATCTTGCTTTTGCACTTGCTGCTTCTTTCTTGTACGTTTTGAATTGCTTCATGTTTGATTTCTTAGACCATCGCTTGTGTGCCAGAGCTTGATATTTCTCGAATATCGGCTGCTCTTCAGCATCTTTTGCATTTTCAGTACTGACCATTGCTAGACCTGAAACAGAAATCTTTGTCTCGCACAAAAAACTCGCAAATTCGCATTTTTTTTGGACGATTTGCGTACTAAAATATAGCGCGACAAATGAAGTCTCACGACAAACTATAAAAAGTATTTAAATTCATTTTCAGAAATCTCAGACTGAGGAGTGAAACAACTGGCATTTTTCGAGTAAAAATAGGGGTTTTGCATTTTCTGTCTAACTTTTGTATAAAACACCTTAAATTTGTATTTTTTGTAGACATCCTTGGTACCAAAATGCAGCGAATTTACTCCTCTATCGAGTCTCTGGTTTTGTTTGAGAAAAATTAGACAGAAAAACTTAGCGGGATCTCAATCAAATCAATGAGGCAAAGAAATTTCTTCGAAAATTTTCAAAGAAATTGCTTGTGGTTTTGAAATTTTACGTGTTTTATGGGCAAGTGATGGCTCATTCGAGAGTTCTTAATGCGAGGAATATTTTGGCTATAAGCATGCTCAAGCCAAAAAGGAAAAAATCAGTCAGAGGCATGAAACAAAAAGGGGTCTCAAATCGACCATTTTTGATAGTTTTTTGTTTGGCGCCAATTTCCCTAATACACTAAGATTCAAATTTTGAAAGGCTGTGCTCCGTCGTTTCAGGGATTTTCGGACAAATGTCCACAAAGCCCTCAAACGTCTAAACAAAACGCCAAGCTTTTTAAATTTCAAATTCATTCTTAATTTTTGTACAGTCATGTGTGTTTTCTATTAGTTTTTAGTAGGGTTGGATGATGGGTAATTACCCGGAAAACAAAAGTTTCTGTTTAGCTTTTGTGCTGCTTGTCAGTTTGAAATCTTTGTAAAACTGTGTTCTTGAGTGTTTGTGTAACGTTTTTCCGGTGCATAATGAAACCTCTTTCTTGGTGCTGGAGCTATTTTACCAGAAGTGAAGAGCAAGATGCAAAAGGCAAGAAAATCGTCATTGGCAAATGCAATTTCTGCGGGGCTCGATACACGAACAATGCTGGGCGGATGGAAAATCATTTGGAGGTAAGCATTTTATTCCGTATGCCAGCCTTAACTCGTTTATTTCAGGATTGCAACAAGGTCGGTGTGGAAGCGAGGAAGCAAATCGATCGTCTTTTAAAGAAGTCAGCTGCTCGTCGATGCCGAAGTCTGTCACTTCAATCGAAGAAACCGAAACTCTCTGAATCCGTGGAATTCTCGTCGCAAGGCAGCAATGGGAGCATCAAGCACTTCTTCGACTCGACATCCAAAGACGATCAGGAAGATCTGGACATTCTATTGACTCGAGTAAGTTTTTCTTTTCCTTGCTTCTTTACCTCCTTTTTTAGGCATTCGCAACTGGGAATATCGCTCCGAACTTCCTCGACAATCCTTTCTTCCAGCAGTTTGTCAAGAAGCTGAAGCCGTCGTACAAGTTGCCGACCCGTAATTATAAGTATCCGAAGATTCTCATCCCAGCAGAGTTCGCAAGAGTGCAGAAATCTCTGAAGGATTCCTGCAACAAGGTTTGGTTTTTAGTGAAATAAAAACTTTTTATTGTTTCTGGTGTTATCTTTATGTTTAGGCTGATTTCTTGGCAATCTCATCGGATGGCTGGACTGACGTCAGAAGCAATGCGATCATCAACGTTGTAGTTCACACTTCGAAGCCGTTTCTCTGCGATTCAATTGATGCGAAAGCAACCGAGGTAAACGGAAATCTGGAGCGAATCCAGCACACTGGTTAGATTTTTTACTTAGGATGCTTTACAAGTCGACTTTAGGAGACTTCATCGCCGGAATTCTATCCGAGCAGACCAACAAGTTGGGCAAACACAAGATCGTCGCTGCCGTCACTGATCACTCCGCAAACATGATAAGTGCTTGGAAGAAATTAGCTGCTGACTATCCGTGAATTCTGTTCGAGGGATGCAAGACCCATGCAACAGACTTGGCAGCTAAGGACATCTGCAAGAATACCAAAATCGCTGAGTGCTTGAAGTACTGCGTGGAAATTGCAAAGTTCTTTAGGTTTTTTTCTAAAGATTGTTTTCAATGCATGCTTTTTTTTGCTTTCAGAAAAAAGACACCTGAACTCATTTTATCGAAGGCGCAGCAAGAGCAAACTTTTGGTCATCGACAATCCTCCAAGTTCCAATCATCACTCGGTGGGGAACGTCGTCAAGGCTGGTCTCCTCGATCGTGGCCAACGAAGATGCTCTCAAATCGGCCATCTGTGCTCAAGGAATTGTGAAGGACGCAACACTGAAAAGGGAAGCTGAGCGACTTCGAAAGATGCTGTGGGAAAGCAAAGATTTCTGGCTTGACGTGAAGGATTGTCAAAAGGTTCTTGCTCCGCTGGCCGATGCTAAATGAAAAAAAATGAAGTGAATTCGAGAAAGTAAGCAGATTTAGTGGTGGAATTGGTTACTCTCTTTCTTTAGGTCCTACAAGATCATCCGCGAAGCATTTGCCAAGTCAAAAGCTGCAGTAGAAGAAAATGGATGGTTCGTTGACTTGAAAGAAGACTTGAAGAAGGTATGATTTCTTATGCTTACTTGTTTGACTCACTGTTTAGATTGTCAGAGACCGAGAAGAATTCGCAAAGTCGGATGTGTCGCATTTGCTGGAACTGCTCGAGCCATCGGAAAAAGGACAATCGCTGACGGATGAGGATAAGCAAGCAGCCATCAATCTATCGTATTATTTCTAATAAGCGCCCCCTTTTAACTTTGAGAACCTATATCTCAGCCCAGAGCCAATTTTTTGCAAAGCTGTTTATTGCATTTTCTTAAACCCCACGAGCTCTACCGATTCCACTTTTTGGATTTTGGTTGCGCCCGAAATCTCGAGATCGACTCAAAATTTTTCCAATTTTCAGAGGGTTGAAAAATAAGCGCCCCGGGGCGCTTATTAGAGATAATGCTGTATTAGCCAACAAGTGCCTCAAGAATCCCGTGTTTGCTGGTAGTGAGCAAGAGTTAATATTTGTTTCTTGTTTACTTTGTTGATTACTTTTTCAGGTGTTAGCAGAGTGGGCTTCGTGGCTAGCAGCAACTGGAATCTTCTCGAAGGATAACCTCCGATACGCGTGGGATGCTGTCAACTCAGTGGATGCACTCACCTGGTGGAAGGGATTTTTCTCAGATACGTTGCTCTCCAAAGTCGTCCAAATGCTGCATAATGTTCCTATCTCTGCGGCACCGACAGAAAGAAACTGGTCTCTCCGGGGTGGAATTCATACGAAGCTGCGCAATAGGTTTGTAGTCTTTATTTTGGTTTGAAATAAAAGTTTGCTTTTAGGATGAAGGTGGACACAGCCTCGCAAGTAATATTCATCAAGCACAACCTCCTGCTGGAATTCGGGCATCTCTTCAAAGCAAAGCAGAGCGTTGTGGAATTCGAGGCCGAGGAAGAGCTGTTGGTAGAAAATTATGATGAAGTTGATGTGTTTATGCATGATTTTGATTGAAATGTTATAATTGTATAAATTAAATTTGAAATGCGATGTACAAAATGAAGATTTCGTAATTACCCGATTTTTAATTACCTGGGTAATTAACCAACCCTAGTTTTCAGGGTTGGCGAATAAGCGACATTTTCGGTTTCGGTTACCCGAACCGTAACCCGAAAACCGGAAAATTTCCTTCCAAAAAAAAAGAAACGGAAATTTCCAGTTTCGGTTACCCGAACCGAAACCCGTAATGTTCGGGTAACCGACCCAAACCGATTTATCCGATTTTGGATAAAAAAACCCGAAAACGGGTACCCGAACCACCAACCCTAGTAGTTTTGCTCTCTCTCAAGTGTTTCCAAGTTTTTTTTTTTCAAAATACGAGACCGAAACTTAAACACAATGATTAAATATTACATGCTTGGTACAATAAGAAAACAAGTCCTTCAGACGAAAAGATGCAACATCGGGTCGAACAACGGGATCAACGAGATTCCACCTAAACATTTGGGATCAGCTAAAAAGCAAACACAAAATATTTGGCATCAAGTTTAATTGCAATCGTCAACTACTTGATAAAAAACAACAGGGGGTACCAAGTGATTTTTCAAGAAAAAGCAACAGGGGGACCAAGTGATTTTTCAAGAAAAAACAACAGGGGGGACCAAGGCAAAATGTTGCCCCCTAAAGATCAACAGGGCCAAAAACAAGCTACAGGTGGTTTAGAGCCTTTAAAAGAAGAATTTTTGGTAACTAAATGCTCATGACTGTTCAACAGTATTCTTTGAAAAGCTGCTCCATTTGGCGTGTTCAGAATGTTCCATTTTTAATAGTTACGTAAAAACAGTTTTTGGAAGTTTGCTTTTAATCGTCATTGTGATCAGATCACTGTTTTCAGCCTGACCCATTTCCGATAGCTGTCTACAGATACGCTCAATGGCTTCTTAAGTAGTCCTCAAGGAATGAAAACTGTCTGAAGCAAGTGCTAGCGTGATTAACTCTGCTTTCATAGATTCAATAATCATGCTGGCATTACCAAAGCGTTTCTGCAACACTTCCACCACTAGTAGATAGTTCTCGTTTGCCACTGCATAACCAGTAACAGCTTTCAGTGCGTCATCCTTCAATGAACCAGATAAGTATGTAAGGTTTTGGGTGGCTGGAATTGACTGATTATGAACAGACGGTTCAAATGACTGCCAGAAAGTTGGTCGGTCAAGTGGATTGCCTGTAAATACAGGCATTTTTAATTTGGGCAATTTTAGCTGTACTGCCATATGGTCTATGTATGGGCATGAATTGCGTTGGTGGAATTGGTTGAAAATGATGATCAGCCATTCTTGAGCTAGCATAGAATCTGCTGGAAACAAACGAAGACTACTATTCTCAATTTGATGTGCAGGAGGAATTGGCCTAGAATGACTAGAACCACTTTCAGTTCGAGAATCAGCCACTCTAATGTGTTCTCCTAAAAGATCAAGTGCTACTCTGCCTTTATCCATAGTTATTGTGAAATGTTCAGCTCCATGAATAGAATTTTCATAGACTGTGTTCTCTAACTCTCGCTGTTATATAGGTAAATTTTGGAGATATTTAGTCCAAGAGTCATTTTGGCTTGATAAATGAGCAACTACTTTAACAGTCCTGCGCTCCAAATCACGAGCATTTTGCAAAAACTGTGGCCCTGCCAATGTCTCTGATGGGCCATTCACTAGGGTGTGAATCTCAGTAAGATAGCTGTCTAGTCGAGCTGGTGCTGGCCCAATCACTTTGCGAATCGGACCATACATCAAAAGGCGTTCTTTTAGTCTCCGAAAAGCACAAATAGGTAGCTGGTGCACCACTTGTTGAGAGTTGTGTGCTTTATAACTCTCAACAGGATTTCCCCAAGTTTAGTATTTTGTGCTTTATTAAAAAGCGAAAATTCAGTTTAAAAATTTATTTACAACTAAATATCAAAAATACTCGGAGAAAAAATATATTTTAAAAAATATATATTTTTAAGACTGCCTGAAAACTTTTCAGTGAAAAGGCTGATTTCCCCCTTTATATATGGGTCAGGGTGGAATCACATAAAGCAAAATTACAAACCCGTTTATGCATAAAAAAATTAAAAATTTATCTTCTATTTTACGCAGCCAAGATGATCAGCAGATTAAGGTCACAGATGAGCAGAAACTGGAGTACACACAGTTGATGGCAATAATTGATCAGGACAGCAACTTGAATGTAAGTCAAAAGACAGCGATGCATGGATTTTTAGATCCCGGAATGGCAGTTTTAGCACTTATGGCACCAGGCAGAACACGGAAAACCAAGACCATGGGCATTCTGGTCAAGTCTTTGCTCAGAAAGTACTTTGACGGATACCGTATTTCCTCTAATAAGCCCCCTGATTCAAAATCGTGCTCTTGGTATCATGTTTTTGACCCACTTTTCGATCACTTCTCTCAGGCAAGTTACCGCGCATTTTGCAGCCAGAAAGATGAGCTATTAAATGTTTGGTAACTTGCCGGGGAGAAGTGATCAAAAAGTGAGCCAGAACACAATGCCAAAAACCCGATTTTGAATTAGGGGGGAAGGGCACTTATTAGAGGAAATACGGTATATTGTGATTATAGCAGAGCAAAACCATTCTGCGTGGAACGTAATCGAGAATCTACAAATCAGCACCGAGAAGTTACTGCTGCAGCATTTACCTAAGGCGGAGAGTGAACAGGGTACCTGAATTCCTGGAACCCTTTACGACTGTAGAGCAAGTCAAACTTGTAGTAGCGAATCTTGGGAGAATGTTGAGATAATCGGGAGAACGTGGAGACCCGAGTAGAAGTAATTAGACGCCCTAGGAAAACTCGGAGACCTCGTGGAACGGCCAGGAGAACAAAGAGACCTGGAGCAATATTTAATTTGAGCCCCCGTTTATTTTAAAAAATCGGTTGGCATTTTGATACGGTGTTTTTCCATAAAATCGGCTCGGTCGGTACGGTTTTCGGTACGGTATACCATACCTTCATGACCTTTAACCAGTTTTTTTCCACGGGTATGAAAATTAACCTTTTTTTCAATTTATTAATGGTAATTAATTTCAATTAATATATGGGTTCCATTAAAAAAATTTTTAATTAGTCAATCTGGAACTAAATAACTTGATGGGTTTCATAAATGAAATTTTACTGTTCACATTTTTTTTAAAACACATCAAGTTATTTTGTTCCAAATTGACTAATCAAAATTTTTAATGAAACCCGTATATTGATTGAAATCAATTACCATTAATAAATTGAAAAATAAATTTTGTGGTTAATTTTCATACCCGTGGGAAGAAACGGGTTATAGGTCGTGACGGTACGGTATACCAATAACCGTACCGACCGAGCCAATTTTATAGAAAAACACATTACCAAAATATTAGGTTGTCTCAAAAGTTCGCACCGTTTCACAGTCAAACGTTCAAATAAAGCAAAATTTCAAATTTTATTCAAAACAAAGCATAACAATTAATCAACAAAATAATCTCCATCAAATTCCACAACTTTCTCCCAGCGTTCTTGAAGAAGACTGATTCCCTTGACATAAAATCCGGCTGGCCGTTCCATTCAGCCCAGAATCAAACAAAAACAACATAACGTGGCGAATATGATTGCTATCCATCTAAAAACAATAAACAATATGAGCGGAGCAAAAAAATAAACGAAAAACTGAAAAACATTGCAAAATAAACACAGAGAACTTTTTAAAACTGTACAAAATTTTCAACAGGGGGGACCAAGGCAACGCGGTGCGAACTTTTGAGACAACCTAATACCAGCCGATTTTTTTTTATCAAAAATACCGTACAGAAAATACCGATCTAAGCCGAATCATCAGCTCTAGAATATATCGGCCCAACCATTTGTAAATTAAAATTTTGTTGAACAAACCAAAGTAAGGTAGAAGGGCGGGAATTCAAAAATGTTCAAGTTTTTACGACTCACCCTGTGAAGCTTTTTCGAAGAAATCAAAGAGACATTTCTTTACCTCTACTGATGACCGTGCTGAACACCTTTTCCATTTTTTTTACAATTTTCCAACAGTTCACACAAATGGTGGGAAAAACTTATACAGAGAGTTCAGAATGAACTGCAGAGAGTTAAGACTAAACTATATTAGACTATTGAACAATTGAAGATTGTCTGTCAGCAAAACTAAACTTTTTGAACTGATCTAATGTGTTTGCTTGTTGAGAACCATTGAACACATTAAAAGTTTGAGTTGTTCCAATTTTCAACAGCAATCAATGCTAAGATATTGCTACACAATTATGGTACAAATAAACAATATACAGTCAAACCTGGGTTATCCGACACCCAAAGGGACCGCCCTTATGGTGTCGGATAAACGAGGTGTCGGATGACTGGGGTGTAGGTTTACCAGGCCAACCAAATCGGGCTCATGGTGTCGGATAAAAGAGAGTGTCGGTTAACTGGGGTGTCGGATAACCCAGGTTTGACTGTATGGGGTGCCCAGTGGGTATATATGTATGTGTATTGTAACAAACAACAGTTTCAAGCACCCATTTTATTTTTTCTTGTCAAAATTTCAATTACAATAATCTACTAGTGAGCCCTAATGGCCTCCTGACTGTTGATGGACTAAACTACTGGGGTTATGGGGTGGGGGCAACAGTCAGGGAAATGGGTACAAATTAATGAAAGAGGGGCATAAGGAGGGCTGTTTAATGGTTTCTGGGTCATCAGTAAGCAACGCATTGGCTGGGCTGTTGGATTGTTTCGACGAAGCTGGGGGTCAGGTTGGACACGTCCACTTGTAGTCCTTTGCGGGCTTGACGCTGCAACTGGCGGGCATCAGCAGATCCTCGGCTCAGACAGGCGAATTGGATCTTTTTGGGGGTGACTTCATCCTCTCCACTGGCTGGAGTCTTGCCTTCTGGGCACACTTTCACTGGCTGGACGGAGAAGCAGATCTTGTGGTTGAACTCCAGCACTTTGGTCTCTTGAATGGGCTCTGAAAATGCAAGATTTACAATTTTGATTAATTAGTGTATTGATTTAAAATATTTTGCTGATATCACAAGTTCGACTCTCACTTTTTTAGGCATATAACTTTTTACGATGTTTAGATCTTATTTGTGACCCCACAACATTTTTTGCAGTCAATTTTACTCCAAAAACCTACCCTGGTCTTCATGGCTGTTCTGTTGCTGGCGTTTGCCTCCTCGCTGGTTACTCCATTTTTTTTGACGGTCGCTGTCCCATTGGCTGTCTTCCTCCTGACTGTGGTATCCACCCTGTTGCCATTCATTGTCCTCTCGGTCTTCCTGTTGGTAGCTGTCCTGGCTATCGTAGTTGCTCTTTTTGTTGCTGCGGTTGATCTTGCGGTTGAACTTTTTCTTGTTGGAGTATAGAGAGTCTTGGTCTTGGCTGGAGCAGTCGTCCTTCATGGTGTAAGAGCGGTGGAACTCGGCCAGATCGTTAGTGTTTTGGTTGTTGCCCATGCGCAGCTCGTTCTCGTCCTCGGCCTGGTCGTCGAAGTGACCACACAATCCACACTGAAATGAGTGAGTTAATCTAGAAAAGAGAAATTCAATATTACCTGTCCTTGCTTATATTGCTGGGAGAGACGCACCTCCACCTTCTGGCACTTGCATTTGGAGCACCAGCAAGACATGCGCACCTGAACACCTTCTTCCACTTGAATGCTCACATCGGTCTGCTCCTCATTGTTGAACTCCACCACCCCATTGCTGTATTCGGCGGAGGATTGGTCTTGAGGGTTGACTAGCTCGTCGTTGATGAAGCATTCCAACTTCTTGGAGGAACCTGAGCCAGTTGGCTTGCACTCGATGGTCTGCTCTTGGGAGATCACCTTGATCTTCTGGAAATTTGTCGAATTAGACAAAATAAAATTTAAATATTGTTTGACTCAAACCTTGTCCTGGCTGTCCTGCTGCTCTCCAATAGCCTTCATGAGCACTGCAAAGCGGGGTTCTTCGCTGGAGCAGTCCTTGGCAAGGACTGAGTAGCACTTTCCGATGGGAGCTTTGTAGAGCACTCCATCGAAGGTCTCCACTCTTCGGCCATCAACTGTGCATTGGGCGCGTGGGGCCTTGTCCACAACCATGCGCTTGAACAGCTGTTTGGCTGAGTGGCTCTTTTTTGATGGTGGGACGGACCAGGGGGAAGGGACGCATCTGAAGGGGCTCTCCGAAGGGGCGTCAGCTCCACAGCCTCCATGCGCACCTTCTGGCTGGGGGTTGAGATGCTGATGTTGGCCTGTTGCTGGTAGATGGGGTCAATCACGATGGTGGCGTGGATCTGAAACAGCTCATTTTTAATTAGAATCTAGGCTGCAAATAATAAAAGGCAAAGATACTTTTTGGAATGCTAATAATTCTAACAGAAAATTTTCCTACCCTTCCATCTGTGCCGCTCTGCTGGAGCAAGGACTGGGTATTCCATGGGTCTCGGCACTTGAGCATCTCCAAGCCACGGTGGAAGGTGTTTTGGGTAGCAGGCTGGAGCTTGTATTCGGCCAACAGATCGAACTTGTTGAGGAAAGCAGATCGCTTCTTCTGTTGCTGGCTGGTCTGCAGTTGGCGTTGTTGGCGGCTGATGGCTTGCTCTCCCTGCACTCGGAATTGGATGGTTTGCTGTTTTTCAGTTCCCCAGTCACACTCCACTTGGCAGACCAGTTTCTGGTGTTTGTCTTGTCCAATCTCCTCCACATGGTTGACGGGTTGGGGTTGCAGTAGCTGCATTTTGGCCTTCAATTTCCACTCTTGAGTCTCTTGGGGCAATGCACTTCTCTCCACTTCCAAAAAGGCTTTGCAGAAGTTGAGCTGGGCGTCACAAGAAGTCTTCAGCTCGATCTTGCCGTGGCATGATTTGCTAAATTCTTAGTGTTAACAGGTCCGTTTTGAAGATTAGCCAAAAATTACCGTCCACCCTCAGTTTTGGCGCTGACCTCCAAGCTGTGCTGGTACATCTGGCCTGGTTGGAATTTGCCCATGTAGCTGTTCAGTTTCTGGCGGCGTTGGGGTTGTCCATCCAGTTCCATGTCCTGCAGCAAAGTTGATTATTATGTAAAAATGATTTTAAGAATTCGAAATTATTACCTCGAAGTTGTCCTCTGGATGAGCCTTCTGGAAGGGTTGAGCCTCGGAGTAGAAGTTAGAGAGCTCTGGTCCATGGCTACTGCTGCTGACCTTGTGGAAGGGCATGGCATTGGCTTGGAAGATGATCTTTTTGGGGGTCCCATCGTCGGCCTGGGGATTGAAAGAGAGGTGGAGGTGGTTTTCAGTGGCCATCATTAGCTGGAACAACTGGCGGTAGCTGTTGACCTTGGTGGTGGGCCAGTGGTACTGGCTGCTCAGGTGCAGGGGCATGCCGAAGTATTGCTGCAATAAATCACAAATTACTAATAATAAAAAGAAAACTAGTTTTACTTTTCCCATCTCGCGGTGGACCTCTTGCTGAGACTGCTCCAGCTGAGGGTAGTGGACGACTTTCACCTTGGGGTCTTTCATCATCTTGTTTCGCTCATCCCATTCCCGCGTGTAAGTGCATGGCAAGCTGTGGCCGCCTAATAGTTGGGTGTTGGGGGTCTGGGGCACTTCAAGGCTGATGCGCACTCCTGTCTTCTGGTCAGCCTTGATCTCGGCCTGGATCGGCAAGTTCAACTCAATGGCTTGGGTGCTGGCAACTCCGGTGGCAAAGAATGGCAACCAACTCTCCATCTGAAATAAAAAGACGTAAATACTTGAAAATAAAGCAAATTTTGAAATCGTGAAATAATCCCTACCTTCTGGACATAGGCCACAGAGACACTGGGGTGGATGTTCAGCTGGACCTTGATGTTCATAGGAGATTCAGCACGGCTCGTCTCCACTTTGGCGTTCAGACTGCCTTCAATGGAAGCCATCAAGGGTATGGCTTGCACAACTCTGAGGGGCACACCCATGGAAGTGGGGATTCGGGCAGTCTTTTCCTTGATGTTCATGACAGACAACAGGCGGAAGTGCTGGGTGTCTTGCAACTTGCGCATCCACTCTGACAGGCTTGGTCGTTCTCCATTGAGCACTGGTTTGAAGCACTCAGGCATGGTCTCCTGGTCAATAGGCAGAATGGCTTGGTCTACATCTCCCACACGCACACACACCATGGCAAATGGCTGCTCATCCTTGTTTTGTTCCTGGTTGTTGGATCTGCGGTTGCGGATCTTGAGACCAGAAAAGATTTTGCGCAACTCCTGTTTGTTGTTGGTGTTCTTGCTGCTAGAGCGGTGGCCACGGGTGGTCTGGGAGGACTCTTGCTTGGTGGCAGAAATGAATCGCTGCAGTAGGGTCTCATACCTGAAAATAAATTTAATGACTGCAAATTCAATGAATTAATAGATGTTCCCACCATTGTTCAAGGTTCTGCTGGACGGCAGACACCTGGAGGCTATCAGTCTGGAAGTTGGTGTTGAGCAAAGTATCCATGCTGGCAGCCAAGTAGGTGGGCAGCTGGCTGCGGCTGTTGCGGTAGGCAGATACGAAGTTGAGGAAGAGTCCCTCCTTTTGCTCTTGGCTGTAGATGGGCATTTGGTATCTGCGGCTGGGGCGAAGGCTCTGCTCGTCTACTTTGACCACTTTCAGGGCGTTCTTCAGGTGTTTGGCACTGAAATTTGAGGAAATTAGGACTTTAATTTGATAGAAGTAGGAAGATTGGCTTACATGTTCTGCTCCTGGGGGATCTTGGACTTGGCAAGGGTCTTCATAGTTGTGTAGACCAGAGACTGAACCTCAGGCTGACGCTCCTTGGTCAAGGTGTAGATGATTTGGTCGAGAATCTGTTGTTGGGGTTGAGTCTGCATGATCACGCCGAAGGCAGTCATCCTCACTTCTGGGTGCTCTTTGGTGTTCTGGAAGATGGGCAGGAGGACTCGCTGGATCTTGCGGGCCATCTGGTTGCGCTGACGACGCAGGGAGTCAATGGCTTGAGCTCGCACAATGCGCTCTTGGCTGACATCCACGATGATCTTCTCCAAACGCTGGATGGTGATGTCAAGGCCAGCATTTCCAATTGCTTTCAGGGCTAGCACTTTTCGTAGGTGTTCTGAGCCTGTTGGTACTGCTGCTCCAAAGCCTAAAATCGATGAGTTAGATAATTTTTATAATAAAACTTTTATTGAACATATTTTATTGAACGCGAAATTTAGTTGCACGTTAAAAATTTAAGATAGGGCATAAAAATTTAGACAATTTCGAAAAAAAACCAAAGAATGATTGCCAAAACGAAGATTTCTGGTGAAATGCAGTAATTTACTGGTACAATTAAGTGTTTTAACTGTTTTATAATAAGCAAATCCTATATACATTTTTATTACTATATGTTTTTATAAGTAATTATTAAAGAAAAGTTACAAATATTATGACATATATACCAGCAAATAAAATTGATTGGAAAGGAACATTTTCCAGTGTTCTTTTAAAACGATTTTATCAGAGTTTTTTTTTGGATATTTTTAGCAATCGATATTTTCAGTTGGAGCAAACAAAAATGATAAAAGTATAAGTGGTTTTGAATTTCAAAGGGCATGTCCACGTCAATAAGTCCAATCTGAATTATTTAAATTCCCAGGCACCACAAAGTATGTAAGCCCGATCCAATGCCATCAAAGAATTTTTCTTTTTTAAACCATTTAAACCCCGAAAAAGTAGTATTTTTTGTTCAAAACAGCAAATTTTTTTCCAAAAAGTAATCTAACGGTGAAATTCTTTTATTCAATAAAAAAGTCCCACCTGCTTGTAGCTCTGCTTCTTGTCACTACGGCACATCTCTTGCTTGGGCTGGAATCCAGTTTGAGTTCCGAAGATCTTCTCTCCTTCTTCCTGTTTGCCGGTCTTCTCGTGGCACAACTCGGAGACCATGGATCCAAAAGTCAACCAGCAGGTCTGTTTCAAAGCACTGGAGCGGTGGACTGCTTGGTGTTGGCACAGTCGTTTCACGATCTCCACTTGTTCATCAGATGGGGCGGGCAGTCCTTGCAGAGCCTTCAAAGCCTGGAAAGCTAGTTTGGAGCTGAAGTCGCCATTGGTGATCTTGTCGGAAAGCACTTGGATGGTGTTGCGGGTGCCTGCCATAGCCAGACAATCGGCCACCAACTGTTGTTGTTTCTGCTGTTCACTCTCAGAGCGAGGGTAGCTGGAGCTGGATTTGCTGGATTGCTTGCTTTGGGACACGATCTGCTCCAACTCCTCCACACTACACGTTCGGAAGATCTCAACCAGGCGCTGCAATTTGGTCAATTGGTGGAACTCAATACCTTTCTGCTTGTCTGAGGCGGCTTGGACTAGGCGGCGGATGATTTGCTCGGCTTGTTCAACCTGAATATCAAGTTGATTGGAATTTGAAAAAGCTAAATCCCATTTGCGCCCTCAAAATTTTCAGCTATAATTTTCAGTTATGAATTTTCAGTTATAACTGATTAAATTTTCAGTTGCTCTTAATTACTAAATTCATGCAATTTTTACGAACTTTATAGTTGGTTAGAAAGCCAAGATCCAAGACTTTACGCTAGTGCAAAAGTTTTTTTAAAAATTAGAGCAAAAATTTGAAGAAAAATGTCAATATTTGACATTTGATGACGGAAAATCAGTAATTGGAAGGCATAAATGAGCATTTCGAGGATGCGAATCACCTATAGCCATTTAAAAAAATTTGAAAATGTCTACCTTTTGAGGAAATTCAGCAAATGGAGAGGTTCGGCTGGATTCATCACCCAGCTGGTAGAAACGCTTCTCCTCCACATCCCACTGGTTATCGAACAGAAGTGTGTTGGCCTTGTTAGATCGGGGGATGTTCTCCTGCTGGTCATGGCCAGATCGGCTCTCTTTGAAGATCAATTCAGCTGCCACAACAGTCTGCAGACCAGATGGGTATTTGGCTGAGGCATCTGTCTCCAAGTTCTTGTAGATGTATTGAGAGACCAGTTCAGCTCGCTGGATGGCACAGTTTTGCTGGTCTTTGCCTTGGAGCACAAAGCGGATCATGGTGCTTCTGCTCAACTGCTGCTGCTTGATCTGCTTGGGATCACACTTTTGGCACTCGGATGATGGCTGCTGCTGGCTGGTGCTGGACCATTGCTGACATTGGGCACACTCGGCTGACTGTTCCTGGGTCTGGTAGCCTGCAAAAAGGCACAAGATAATTTTGAAAATTTTCAGCATCACATTTAAAACTAACCATAAGCCACATCGGCGATCTGCTGGCATTGTTGGAAGTTGATGGTCTTTGTGACATTGAACTTTTGCTGCTGGTCCTCTTCTCGCTGCTGGCCTGGTTTGCCGGTGGGGTTGACTGTGTAGGTGGTCACGCAGTTGCCCTCAACGGTGGTCTGTAAAACAAACAAATTAATTAACTGCATCCTATTTCAACCACTTAAACTACCAACCTCAGCAGTGGTGAAGGTTTTGCCGACTCCAGATTGGTAGTTGTCCTCCTCCTCATCCTGTTGCTGCTGCTCTCCTTTCAGGTTGACTTGGAGCAAGTTCAGTACTGATCTCTTGATGTTGCGAGCCCAGATGGGGTCTTCAGTTTGGAAGTTGATGTGACCCACCACTCCATTCACATACTCGAACTGGACAGCCAATTCCTGCAATTATTCACATCATTTTAGTAAAATAAATCAAAATTCACTAAAAGCATACCAACTGCTGGCGTTTGTCCTCCTGGACCTGTTTGCGCTCAAACATGCCCAATGGCTGGACCTCCTTGTCGTTCTCGATTTGCTGGTTGGCCTGACCCATCTGGATGTTTTGCAGACGGAGGGTGGCTGATTGAGAGGTCTGGAAGGTGATCTTGGCCTGAGCCTCAATCCTGCTCACTGCCTTCTGGTCAGGTTCATCCTGCTGGCTGTTGGGGGAGTTGCCTAAACCGGATGACATCTGGCCCTTGTAGGTATAGATGTATTGGTGGCCGGACTGGAAAGGCTTGGCTGGCTCCTGGACATTTTCTTGGTCCTGATCAATGGTTCTTCGGCGGCTGGAGTACTCAGAAGAGCTGGAGAGCCCAACGAGCACAACCAAAAGAAGCACTAGAGTGCTCCTCATGGTCTGATTGGCTGGTTGATCGGTTGATTGGGAAGGGAGTTGACTGAGGAATATAAGATGCACAACCACCACTTGCCCAACTATTTATACGGTCAAAAAGGGGTGTGAGTAGTGCAATGATCACCCTTATCAGGGTGGTGCATGTGTTTGCAGAGAGGCTAAGTGATTGACAGCTGGACCTTGACTCCATTAATCGAGGAGCAACTAGCTTTTTATGGCTGCGCCGAGAAGCAAGTGAGTGCCTGGATTGACAGGTTGGGCGAGAGCACCACCAGTTCACTTTTTATCACCACTTTTCTGGCCAAATTTTGGTGCCTCAATGTCGCTGAATTATAAGACCGAAAAACAAAAAATAATAAAAAAAAATTGTTTTTGCAGAAATTAAATTGGATAAAAGCTTAGAGGTTTATATAAGGAGGACATCCAACAGTAAAATAAAAAATATTTTTGCCGGAATCAATCTGGATAAAAGTTTGTAACTTTCGACTATTTCAATTATACATAAGCACTGTTTTGAGCATACATGCGGTGTTGTTTGTGTTTATTGATGAGATAAAAACACCTTCGGTGTTTTGGGATTGTACAATGTGAAAATATAAATTTGAATCAAATATGTAGATCAGGTATATAAGGTTGACTGACATGTGCGCGCCGACATTTGCGCGCTGAAATACACTGCTTTTTTAAATGTTCCGAAAAGGTTCTATTTATATTTTAACACTCGGAGGACGCCCTGAAACAAAGGTATCTTCTGGTGCAGAATTTCATGCTGAACAACTCTGTAATTTTGGATTTCGTCCGGATCCGACTCGATGTGCCCTAAAAGCCCCATTCAAAGTTTTTGCTTCCTAAAACGTGTCATTTATTTCAGTGCACTGTCTATACAATGTATTTTGAACGAACCACAAAGCTTGAATACTCATTCGAACCGCATGAGCGTGTGCTTTCAAATGAGTTATCAACTGATAATATATATTGAAAAAAGGTCGAAGTATGCCAAATTATAAGTACGCAAATTTTTCAAAAATTTCAAATTTATTTGACTGACCATTTTGACCCTTCAAATTAATTTTTCTCTATATATACATCATATACTAAAATGTAGCCCCGTTCAAGAGCTTTCAAATGGCATATCATTATCCATATCTTTATAAACTATTTATTGGCAAAAACACTCTAAATTACAAGGGAATTTTTAAAGAAGAGTGAAAATACCTATTTGTACAAAAGATAAATGCACTTTTAATTCAAAATATCGCCAAAATTTGCCGTCTCAATGAATAATGCTGTGTTGCGACACACAAAACACATTTGTTATTATTGTTAGGAGCATGACATTTTGCGCAAACTGGCCGACGACAGGAGAAACAAAGCTTGTGGCACGTCCTGCGGCAATTGGCACATTTGTAGCTTTGTGCGTCAGGATTAGGCTTATAAATGTGAGTAGCATTCCTTCCACTGTTTAATGCTTTCGTTATAAATCGATGTTTTAGATGAGTGAAACAATTTTTCTGTGTATTTTTTGCAATATTAAAATCAAAAATTCATCAGATTTGGAAGCAAAATTGACATTCTCCAGGGACAGGTTTTTGAATCTTCTGAGAGCTCTTCGATTCGACAACAAATTGACGAGAAAAAAAGATGCAAAAGGGCGAAACATCAATAAGATTGTGCTGATTGAAGAGGTATTATAATAATTTTATAATATGTTTTTTTCTTTTTATGATGCATAAATATATTTTTTCAGATATTTGATGCCATAACAAAACAGTGGAAGGAATGCTACTCACATTTATAAGCCTAATCCTGACGCACAAAGCTACAAATGTGCCAATTGCCGCAGGACGTGCCACAAGCTTTGTTTCTCCTGTCGTCGGCCAGTTTGCGCAAAATGTCATGCTCCTAACAATAATAACAAATGTGTTTTGTGTGTCGCAACACAGCATTATTCATTGAGACGGCAAATTTTGGCGATATTTTGAATTAAAAGTGCATTTATCTTTTGTACAAATAGGTATTTTCACTCTTCTTTAAAATTTAACCCTTTTTGCCAATAAATAGTTTATAAAGATATGGATAATGATATGCCATTTGAAAGCTCTTGAACGGGCTACATTTTAGTATATGATGTATATATAGAAAATTAATTTGAAGGGTCAAAATGGTCAGTCAAATAAATTTGAAATTTTGAAAAATTTACGTATAATTTGGCATACTTCGACCTTTTTCAATATATATTATCAGTTGATAACTCATTTGAAAGCACACGCTCATGCGGTTCGAATGAGTATTCAAGCTTTGTGGTTCGTTCAAAATACATTGTATAGACAGTGCACTGAAATAAATGACACGTTTTGCAAAAACTTTGAATGGGGCTTAGGCACATCGAGTCGGATCCGGACGAAATCCAAAATTACAGAGTTGTTCAGCATGAAATTCTGCACCAGAAGATACCTTTGTTTCAGGGCGTCCTCCGAGTGTTAAGACGCGTTTTCGGCGCTAGTGAAGAATAGGGTTCCAAAAATCAGCTTGGTCCCCCCTGTTGTTTTATTTGTAAAAACAACAGGGGGACCAAGCTCTTTTTTATTAAAATTTATTAAAATTTATAGGACCAAACTAGTTTCTACGAAAAACAAGAGGGGGGACCAAGCTGTTTTTTGGAACCCTATTCTTCACTGTGGCCCGCATTTTCATTATGAAGTGGTTACCTCACGGTAAAGCGTTTAATTTGGTCTTTTTTGAGGTCTGAAATTCAAATCCGCCTAGCGGCAGCAAACTTTAACTTTTTGTTACTTTGACTGTTGTAGAGCCAAAATTTGACAAAAAGACGATTTTTTAGTAAAAAATACACTTTGTCTAGTAAAACCACTCTAAACCTCAACTCAAAAATTTAAACTTCAAGAAAATCAATATTTTAAGATTATTTTTGCATGAAATTGTTAGAAAAATTGGAAAATTGTTATCTTTTTGGCTGAAAATGGACATACAGGTGCATAATTAAATGCCATATTATCTAGTTTTCAGAAAACATGACGATATAAAAACCTCATGTTTTTCTTGTGAAAAAAGTCAAATTTTTCCGAAAAATCGACACTTCGAAATTGCTTGCACATGAAAAGTAGTAAAAGTGTTATTTTTAATGCATTTTCGCCGAATTAATTTTTGGAAAATCGAACTTTTTTGGGTACTTATGTGCCCCGGGGCAACATCTGATAATGATCATAAATCATTATACAGCGGTAAAATAACATTTTTGTACTGATTTAACCCTAAAAAATCATATGCCGGAACTGAGTTTAAAAATAATTCAAAAATTCTCATGGGTATGTTCGGCTGCTTCGCCTCCCTCATTGCAAGGGATTGGGGAAAGGGTATTTTTAAACTCAGTCCCGGCATATGATTTTTTAGGGTTAAATCAGTACAAAACAATGTTATTTCACCGCTGTATAATGATTTATGATCATTAGCAGATGTTGCCCCCGGGGCACATAAGTACCCTTTTTTGTTTGAGCTGAAATGTTCATTTTCAGGGGTAAAATAGTTAGTTTTATGATGAAAATGCTGTCAAAAAGTGGTAAGGATGATTTTAAAAAGCTTTCAAACAAGCACAACTTTTGTTTTTCAAAGGCAGTGTGGTAAAGATACTGTGCAATTTTTAACAATTTTATACGAAAGAATAAAATGACTTTTTTGGTCCAAATCGACATGTTCATTTGTACTTTGTAAAAAATCAAATATGTTTGAACAATTTGTGAAGCGCATATCTGAAAGCCAAAACGCAGAGCTACAAAACAAAAAAATCAGCTCGGAAGGGTTGAAAAAATTCAAAGGGAGGAGTAAGTGACTGTTATTTCAACATCCTTGATTGCACCAAAAAAAATCTTTATTTCTCTTTGCCTTAGCCATTGACAAAGATTGTTAGAAGTGTCCCACCCTGTAATTCTTCTTCAATTTTTTAATTTTTGTGTACAACTATCCACAAAATATGTTCTTCATGGAAAACACCTTGAAAATAGACGAAATATTTTTACAGAACGAAAAAAGGTTGTAAACTAGCAGAACTACGAATCTTCACATATTTCGACATCCAACTTCCGATTTCCATTCTGCGAGGCCTATAAATCAGGGGCTTCGTGGCTTATGTTGCATCACTAGACAAACTTGTTGTTTTTTGTTTTCTTTACATCATGATGCAGCTCGTTTTCACAAAAACAAATCATATATTTGATTACAATTCAAATACGAATACAGTCAAACCTCGTTTATCCGGAACCCCTAAAAGTCCGTTCCCGCCTCAGGTCCGACACCTTTTTTAGCTCATTTTCAAAGTATTTTGCCAAATCTGATTCGCCAGCCTAGTCCGAAATATCTCAAGGATTCTGACTTTGCCGGTCGTTTTTTGCAAAATCCTTAAATTTGGCCATAATGACTGGAAAACCTCGGTTATCCGGCACCCTTTTTTGAAAATGAGTGCCGGATAACCGAGGTTTACGGTTTATTTTATAAAATGATTTTGGAAAAATGACCGGCAAAGTCAGAATCCTTGAGATATTTCGGACTAGGCTGGCGACTCACATTTGGCAAAAGACTTCGAAAATTGAGCTAAAAAAGGTGTCGGACCTGAGGCGGGAACGGACTTTTAGGGGTGCCGGATAAACGAGGTTTGACTGTACACGTCCGTTCAAAATACCTACTCTAGTACATTAGGGAAAAAACCGCGAAATTCAAAGTTTTCTAAAATGATCACTTATAATTCTCTTTATATTTCTGAATCAGAAATGATTGTTTTCATTTATTTTTTTCTGCATGATTGTGCCTAAAAAATGGCCGTTGTCAGGGCTTTCCAATAAGCCATCACTTGCCCAAAAAAGATAAAACTTTTGAAAACCAGAAGAGATTTTTTGGGAAACTTTTGTAAAACATTGTTTGGTTAGTTTGCTTTGAATGACATTGTTGCCATTTTTTTATCCAATAAACTGCCAAAGCAAACTTAAGACCTGATAGAGAAGTAAATTTCCGACATTTTGATACCGAAGACGTATACAAAAAATACAAATTTTGGGTGTTTCATACAAAAGTTAGACGGAAAACTCAGAAATCACTAATTTTACTCGGAAAAATGCCACTTGTTTGCTTCAAACAGTCTCTGGTTTTTAAAACAACATCTTCACGAAAATCGGCTCAACTTTTCGAGTAGTTTAATGTATGAGCTACGTTTTGGTATATTGTACGTAAAACTCCGTGGTTTTGCACTTTTTTTCCGTCGTTTATGTTGTCCAATATTTTTTTGTATTTTCAGGTGATTCAATGGTGCAGACGAGACGTGCTACTGTGGTACGAAAAGAGCTAACAACAAAGCAACCTGTCAATCTGAGAACTCTGGAAGCAACAATGGCTGCTGTGGAATCAAAAAGAGCAAGAAAAATCTCAAAAGAAATAACAAGTAACCGAGCAAGGGAAGCGACGAGAATCCGTCTTTGTAAGTTCTTTCACTTTGTTTTATCTACTGTAGGAGTTCAGCAAATTGTGGCTATCTATCAAGGAAACAGCAAGCAACTACCAACCTTTGAAGAGTTTGAATGCAGTTCCAGAAAGATCCGCTATCAATTAGGCATCACTTCACCAGAATGGACATGTAACCATTGCTGTGTGTATTGCATCCAATTATCTCCCGTATTTTCGGCACAAATATGGGCCTGCCATTGTCATTGATCCGTGTAAGAACATCATCTTCTCAACAAACTATCACGAATGAGGCATGCAAGCTGGGATTCTATATGGTTCGTCAAATCTGCTATAAGGCTGGAATGAAAATCGTTGTGTCCATGCATTCCTGCAAGTATTACAAGTGCAATGTGGTTTTCAAGTACCAGCGAGTGTTGCATGAGGAGCCGTTCCCTTACGACTGTGATGAGGATGAAAATATAATCATGAGTCTTATATTTTGTTGATCTAGATGGTGGTCTATTTTGAGTTTCAGTTGTTGGTGTTGGTGGAAGAAATGAGGCGTGAATACAAGGACTTCCCTGGCGCCGATCCAACCAAGCACTATTTCTTCAATCGTTTCACCGGCTACATAGATGATCCGAATCAATTGGTGCCAACAGACGTCGGTGATCTAGGCAGTTTGTTCGAGGTATGGATCAGGCACACGCCAGAGGAGTCCAATCCAGCTAAGTTCGCTATTGTCAGGCTGGGGTTCAAGATAAAACACAAGTTCGTCGCCGCACAGAAAAAAATTGGAAAAGATTTGAACTTTTGCATTTAATTTGTTGTCCACCTCTTAGTTTTGTTTGAAAATAAACTTTATTTGGTGTTGTTTTGTCCTCAATAGTTCCCGGCGCCGGTAGTTCCCGGCCTGTCAACACGGGTAAAAAAATTAAGTGGAATTGTGGAATTGCCACTGGTTTACCACCGAATTACCAGTGGTAATTCCATGATTTGAGTCGTACCAGTAAAAGGTTGTTTATTATCATTTGATCCTGTTGACTTTTGGTTGAAAACTTGAATTTCTGCTAAACAAATTCTAAATTTGCATGTTTTAGTCAATAATTACTGAAAATTTTGGAAAATATATGAAAATGTTTTTCAAAAATCTTGGCGTTTTGTTTCTTTTAAACTGAACTAGAATTTAAATTTGAACGGACGTGCTGTATGCAAAAACACCAAAATTTGACGTGGAAGTACCGTATTTGGGTGTCCCATATAGGGGACAAGTTCGTTCCCGCCTAGGGTCATGCACTTTTTTACCTTTATTTTTTTTAATTATCGGCAGTAGTCTTTGGTCGATCTTAATTGCAAAGATTCCGATTTTGCGGGTCATTTTTTCAAAAATCCTGCAATTTTCTTGCTCAGACCAGCAATATTTTGAAAAATAGAATGTTTGTTTATCAAGACCCGTGGGTCTTATTTAAAAAAATTATATAATTTTGAAAAAACGACTGGTAAAATAAAAATCCCTGCAATTTTTGGAAATTGACTAGGCAAAGACAATAAAAATCGTCAAAAATAAAGACACCATCTCCAAGCTTTAAAAAAAAAAGCGAAATTGGCTGGACACTGTTTTTTTTCTTTTAAAATAGCGCCAAACGCCGTCCAAACGCCAAATGCCGTACACCGGTGCCGGCAACCGTGCAACTATGGTCTGTCTGGTCCTAAAAATCACGAGCACTTTGATTTTGGCAGTCGTTTTTCTAAAACATTAGTGTGGAATGAATTTGGGAGGGTCTAAACATGAAACTTACATGGAACCTCTAAACATGAAAGCGTTTTAAAATCTGTCCCATATATGGGACAGTGCACATTTTAAGGGTTAAAGCTTGCATCGATTTTGTTGCTTTTGATTTAGGAGAGTATTGAGCATGTAATGTAGGTATGCTAAATTGTCTTATTCTTCATTGTTCGAGCTGTGCGGACCACCTCAATTCTTGACTTAAATTTAGTAGTTTAACCTGTTAGGGGTAGCAGAAGAAGAATGGATTTGTTTGTTTATTTGACTAGTAGCAGCAGCAGGTAATCGACTTGAGGAGAGGGTGGATCGGTGGTGGTGGTCAGCAGTCAGCCAACAGCTCTAACTACTTCCAACCCTTGCTGCTGCTGCTTGAACTTCTTGACTTAGGAGGATTGTATGAGGAGGACCACTCCTTGGTCTACCTACCTACTTTTTTGATGCGGGAACAAATAAATGAGTCAGTGGACAAAAGGAGTTCATGCATCAGTCTTTTTTCTGTAACCATTTGTTTATTATGTGTATGGAACAGGTGTTTTTGTGGATTTTTACTAATTTAATTTTGTAAATTTTAATTTTACGATGTTTTTTTGAAACATAATTTTGGGTTTTCATTTTGGGTCTTCTTCAAGTTAATTCATTTAAATAATATCTTTGCATTTTTTTAAATCCTATGCTTTTCTCTCTTGAAATTTGCAATATCATTTCCAGTAAAATTTAGAAAGTCAATAAAAAGGATAATGTTTCGCCCTACTCATCGAATTCAAAAATTGCTTGTTAGGATGGTCTTTTCGGCAAAAACTATTACCGCTTACAAAAAATAACCAAAAAACCAGGCAAAATCGGAATCCTTACCATTTTTGAATCAGACTATCGAATTAGAACTGAAAAAAGTTAGAAAATCAGGTTAAAAAAATTGTCGGACAATATATGGGAACGAATTTTTTGTTATGATTACATAGGAGGTCGACTGTCATATTTTTTGTGTTTCAGCATGGGGTTTACCAATATAGAAAATGCAAAGACTGTATTTTGACAAAGACTGTAGAATACAAACAGTGTGAGAGTCGAAAACGGTAAAGTTAAAATGATCTTTAGGGACTTTAATAATGTAATCGATTAATTTTCTTGAAGGTAGATTAGCCTTAACTTTGCACCGATAAGCTGGGAAATATTTCTGGATCTAGCTTGAATGAATTTTTGTGATAGGGTTGAATAAAAATTAGGTTCTACAAAAATCAGCTATTAGCCTCTTTAGTTTATTCTAGGGTTGGAAAATTTGGTGGGGAGACCATTCGGCGGCGTAATATTCGGCGGCAGAAAATTCGGCGGCGGAACATTTGGCGGAATTTTAAAAGAGCAATTATGTGCGTTTCGTTTGCAAACCAGAATTTCTGACACCAGATTCGTGTTCAGCATGGTTGCTTTGCTTATAAAAATGCTCTTTAACCTCAAAATTTATTCATATTTTGAATTCCACTCGAGACAACAAACATTTACCGTCGATGCTCGATTTAAGGATAGGGTTGGGCAACGGTAATATATTACCGGTCTTAATCTAGACTATTACCAGCAATTTCTTACTTTCATGACTGCTATCTATAAGCGTTCTACCTGATCCGACGAAAGTTTTCTGCCTACTTTTTGAAAGTAGGATAAGGTCATAAATATCAAATCTGTACCCGTACTCAAAACAACAATTAGTCACTAAATATTTCTAGACTAAAGTCTAAATCTCCGAAAAATTAGTCGTACTCAATACGAGAGGCTAAAGTTCACTTTTTATTTAGTGACTAAATATTTAGACTTTTGGTACTCAATACATTAGTCTCTTAAAATTTAGCAACTTATTTTTATTAGTGACTAATTTTCGTACTCAAAACACTGACTAAATTTGACGCTAAAGTCTAAATATTTAGTTTAGTGACTAATTTTTCCCAGTAAAAAAGTGGACTGCTCACGGAAAAACTTCTAGCCCGTTTTTGTGTTGTTTTTGTCAGCGTTGGTGTATTTTTTGATCTTGATGTTCCTATACCAACTTTTATCGCTTTTTCGATCTGTCATCACCGTTTTTCCTTCTTGCTTGGAAAATGTCGAGAAAATGGACGTTTTCAAAACGTACTGTTTGTATCACTATTTGATCCTTATATGACACTATATAGCCTTTCCTTCATGCTTAACTTACAATCGGTTAGATCTAGAAGCTCAACCATGGAGAAAAGCCGACTCAATGCCGATATCCCTGCTAAGTTGTCAGCGCTCGTCACCGACTCATTTTCTACACTCTTTCCATCTTCTCGTACAGCCGAAACTCAGTCCAAGTCGAACAAAACATGGGATGGGAGGAATTCGAAGATGAGCAACCGGAGGAAGAGCTCTACCAAGGCCGTCAAATGACTGGGAATATTAGCGCATGACGATGCGCTGGTATGTCCTTTTAAATCGAGCGTCGACTGTAAATCTCTTTTCGAGAAAAAAAATTTTTAGTTTAAATGTTTGTTGTCTCGAGTGGAATTAAAAATATGAATGCATTTTGAGGTTAAAGAGCATTTTTATAAGCAAAGCAACCATGCTGAACACGAATCTGGCGTCAGAAATTCCGGTTTGAAAACCAAACACATATAATGGCCTTTTTTTAAATTCCGTGAAATTTTCCGCCGCCGAATTTTCTGCCGCCGAATTTTCCGCCGACGAATTTTCCGCCGTCAAATTTTCCTCTGCCAAATTGTCTCCCCACCGAAAATTTACCGGTAAAAATATTTTGCCGGTAATTTACCGGTAAATTACCGACCACGCGGTAAAATTCTCCAAATGTCAAATCCACGATTAAACCACAGAAAAAACCCGAAAATAGGCATATTTAAACAAAAGAAGCCAAAAAAAAAAGCAGATATAAATCTGTTTCAAAAGTATCAACTCGGCTAAAAATATAGATGAAATATACGACCGGCGGACCAACAAATGGAACTAGGCTTATCAAATAGTTAACCAAATAGTTAACCAATTTCTACGAAAAGAATTTTACCAGTATTAACCGGCTTTTTTACGCAGTGGTAATTAACCGGTAATTTACTGGTAAATTACCGTTTCCCAAGCCTAGTTTACTCTCTGATCTTGGTCATCAAAATGAACGTTTTGGTAGTCGACCATAATTCGTTTTTGAGAAGGCCAAACTTTTAATTCTTAAGCTTTTTAATTATTCAAATTTTAAAATACATATTTTTCAGCTTATAGAAGCAATTGGACATATATTCTAGAGCTTCTAACCATGAGGGAATATTTCAAGTTTTTTTGTACTAATTATTTATATGTACTTCTATTACTTATTTTTGGTTTTGACGTAAGTTATTAGAAAAAACATAAATAATTTAAATGAAAAAACAGCATAAATACATAATTTATTTAACAACAAACTGCGCTTGATCTTAATATAAATTTTTATCAGTTTTATTGGAGGAAAATCGGCATTTCCAGTTTGAAGATTAAATTAAATTTTCACCACGTTTTTGTATTAGTAAAGTTTTTAGTACTCGTGCCCTTTACAGTAAACCCTTCAACGCAGACATACTCGGGACCTTTATTATACGAACCCACTCTACACAATCAAGTCTAAACACAGTAGGATCACACAGATTCTTGGCCACACAGGCGGTTACTTGCACTTCTTCCGGGAGCATTCTTTCGCAGGTCCCATTCCATAGCTTGTGGCATTGAAAAGCACTTCTTCCTTCCAAAAACCCAGAGGTAGCACCACTTTCAAAGCTTCTTCCATCCATAAACCCAGAGCGAGCATCAAACCCAGAGGTCGGCGGATCTTCACAGGTTGCGGGGATCCAGGCACCAGCTTCAGCAATTCTGATCAATCACAGAGACTTCAGCAGGCACGCACTTGATCGCTCCACTTCCACAGCCCACAGATCATCTTCTTCACAGCGGTGCGTCGGTCCGCTCGGCACTCAGCCAGAACTTCATCACCTTCAGCGTTGGTCAAGAATCCCATATTCAGGCCACCGGTCTCATCTAAACTCTGTAAAAAGCATACTAACCTGACACTCCAACATATCTCGCCAAGAGTTCAAATCAGCAGAGGCTTTATCTCAACACAAGCACGCTTCAGCACAGCCTTATACCCACCATCATTTGAGACGAGGAGCTTCAGGCTTGGGTCTACCTTGTGCACGAGCACACCATCCACAATTTCCAATTTCGCAGAATGCATTGCAATATCTTTATAGCCTGAACAAACGGAAATAAAGCCCAAGACACAAAACACACCGACGGTCAGTCACACCGACACAACACAGTACAAATCAACAAATGAAAAGACTGATTTCCAACTCCGTCGGTCTAAACGATTTCACAAGAACAAGGGTTTAAACTCCAGTATTTGCTTTCGCAAATCCCCTTTCCTGACACCTATCACCTACCGCCAGGCTCGACATGAGCCGACAAAACGCAACGTCGGTCGCAAATCCCCTGACAGTCTCTTGATCACCAACCGCCATAGCTTCCTGTTCAATTGAGTGTTGCCAAAACTTCGGAACTTCAGTACTTAGACGACACAGAAGGGCCGAAGCGCTGAGTTGAAGATGAACCTAAAAAGCAAGCATCAGCAGGAGTCAATTAATTTAGATTCTTCGGTTTCCTCGAAATCGAAGCACCACATGGAAGCGTGCAATTCAAAAGAGCATCGAAGAGTCAGCTATGACGAAAGCACGGAACAGAATAGAGAAGCAAAAACAGAGCGGGAGAGAGCCACAGTGCCAGAAGCTACAAGCAAGAAGAGAGATGATGCACTGTTTTATTATCTAACCGCCAATTCGATGCCGGTATCAAATGCACACAAACCTAACGTTAGTACCCCCACAAAGCTATATCTCGTCGGTCTCCTATCACCTAACCGCCAAGTCTACACCCCAATTCGTCGGTTACCACCCTCATTTTGGTAAATTTATCAATCAACCTGAACGTTTTAGTATCCAGCTACGCCCTCGCTCATGCTTCAATTCCGGGTTGTCATGCTTGTCCAAAGAAATTTTTGACGGTCGAATCCAGCATTCGGTAGCAGCACTCAAAGAACGGAGAACGATGGACGCTATCCTAGAATACGTTTCCATTTTTCGTCTTGGTCCCCTTGTTGTTTTTTACAGTTTTGGCTTGGTCCCCCTGTTGTTTTATTACGTAATAATGGCCAGTCACCACGATCACATTAAAAAACAACAGGGGGACCAAGGCGAAAAATGAAAACGTATTATAGGATAGAGCCGAACGACGTGTTTACCGCTACCTCCTGCCATAGTCAGCGGCTCTCGGGGATTTCGTCACTGATTGTTCGTCGTCAGTTTCCGGAGATCCCTTAAAAGACGACGGATAAATCAGACCAAGTAACATACCACAGAAGTTTAGACAGCCCTTTAGAAGCGTAATTAAGCTTAGTTTAAATAGGTAGTGAATATTGTTGGGGTATAAATTGTTTGAAAAATAGAGCGCCACGGTGTTCTATTAGACAGAATACGGTACGGCTAAAAAATATATAAAAAAATAACTAAAAACTAGGTTGATTGACGCCTTACAGGCGCCTTCTTACAGAACAGTATGTCAATTGTCATGACACCCACGAAAACAGATTCTGCTACAGAGACATTCTAAAAGATACCTTCCGGGTAAATCGGTTACTATTTATTCAGTTGACATACCCTCCACGTAGTTGGGGTGATCTACAAAAGGCTGAGATACCCTTGATGACCATATGTGACTAAAAGATTAGCTGAAACTTAAAAAGGCTGGAATCTAAAAAATGGTATAGTTTTTATTGTACACCTTGTAAATAAAGTCTACATCTTTTACATCTTCAAAAAATACTCTTTTACATTCTTAAAAAAGTAACTTTTGGTGCTTCCATCTGTCGAGATCTGTCAAGATTTTTTTTTGTTAAGAGCTATGGTTTGGCAAATTTTTGCTATAAGTTAAAAAAAAGTTAAAGTTTCAACCCTGTGATGTAATAGATCTTTATTATAAATTCTGATGTCTTTTATCACTTTTGATGCGCGTGTTTTCTATTTGAAGCAGTTGACACATATGTTTGGCTTAGTTGCAGCGGGGTAAACTAATAAAGTCGGAGAAGCTCAGCTGATCTATTTTGCTTTCTAAGCCAGTAGACATTATCAGCTGCTGAGGGAATGCACTTTCGTGTTCCACACTCGAAACGACCTTTTGCTAACAATGCGAAGGGATAAAAACAATGATGCTGTTGGTCACTTAAGTAAACACACACAACCGAAAATAGCATAGGCATCAAAACACTTGAGCTAAATTAAGATAGCGCAAAAAGTACTGTTGAAATCAACTCATTCCAAAAACAGAAAAAATATTAAAGACCAATAATATTGAGAAAATAATAATAAAGATTACAGAAATATTGTTTGGCTGTAGACCAGCATGTATTAGTGTTTCTGGATACTGGCAAATGCAACCCAGAGCACTTTACTAAGAAAGCCCATCCAGATAGTGACACATCCTACTATCACTGTAATGCTGATGGGTATGTACTGATTTCGTAATAAAAAAATTGTTCAATTTTTTTGCGGATTACAAATTAGCTTGTTATCTGCAACTTGTTTACAACTTGTTAAATAAAACTTTATTTCAAAAACCATAGTAATATACGCTTTTTACACATTCTTTTACTATTTACGGCGATTTTTTTTTCAAATTAAAAAAACAGGAAACAGAAATGTAAAAATGCAAATGTCCGATAACCTTTAACCAGGATTTGAAATTTTCGGTTAAACTAAAAAAAAAGACAAATCTTGTATTGATGACTGCTTTTAATCTACTGAGGCAGGAATGACTTTTATGTAGGTGGCCCAAAATCGGGTTTTATCGACTTCTAGCGCTGCTTTAGACGGTAAAAATGATAGAAACCGTGTTTTTAAGATTGGGAAAGACATTTTTGGCACTTTTCCGAAAATCGAAAGAATCGACCGCCCATGTCAGGAATACTGTTTATCTTTCATTTTTCTCTAGTTTTAGTGGTCTAAAACGCTTTTTCCAACAAAAACATTTATTCACGGTTTATTCATGGTTAACCTGAAAACAAAAAACGTCATCTCACACAACAACCCACATGCTGGCTTATATAAAAAGTCATGGGAATGGATACAACCTGAGCACATATGCTCGGATTAATCTCTAGGGTGAGCTGTCTCGTGTAGCTCGCACCTCGCGCCTTCGGGGCGAGGTGTGGGGCGGGTTGAGCTACACAAGAAAGCGCACCCTAGAGACCAATCACTCGAGCTAACAAACTGTGCAAGGTAGAAACCATGCATATTTAACTTTTGTATGCGGCAGAGCCAGCATGTGGGTTTATGCTCCTAACGATCGATTTTTAGTCGATTCTTTTTTTGTTTGAAAAATGTCTTTCCCAATCTTAAAACATGTTTTCTATCGTTTTTAGCGTATAAAACAGCGCTAGAAATCGATAAAACTCGATTTCGGCCCACCTAC
Organism: Ditylenchus weischeri; assembly: GCA_029231635.1. Taxonomy (NCBI): domain Eukaryota; kingdom Metazoa; phylum Nematoda; class Chromadorea; order Rhabditida; family Anguinidae; genus Ditylenchus; species Ditylenchus weischeri. The sequence goes on from JAMRYI010000245.1 coordinate 60,208, forward strand.
ATAAAAGTCATTTTAGCCTCTACTGATATCGTAGTCGCTAGTCACGACCATTATGCGCCGGGCTTTATAAAAATTAGCAAAAATGCACATGAAAATAAAAAATCCAAAACGCATATTATATTCTCTAGACAGAAAAATAACTTTAAAAAAATTCCTAATTCGTATATTTTTTATACGATCTGCATGAATTTTTCTTCAAACTGAACAGAATTGTTTAAGCACTCTTGCTAAAAGAGATTGCGCCCAAGGAAGAGTTTTTAATAAAACTTCTTTGGAATGTGAGTTTACTAAAAAGATGGAAGAAACATCAGTAGCAGTCGAAGCTGTGCAATTGCCCCAGTTCCAAGCACCGGGTATCATATATTTTTTGCTATCCATTCACTGATTTTTTAAACTGTCGCTTGCAGATGATATTTGCAGTGGGGGCATCCCGCTGACCAGGCTAAGTGCCCCTGTGGTTTGCAATCCTACTATTTCTACTTGTCCTGATGGTATCCATTTTTCGACGGCATAATGTTATCTTTTTTTACTTACAGGTTACTTTTGCACGCTGCACTCAAGGACAGGCACCTCCTATTGCTGCCAAAGCATTGTGGAGCCCTACCAGGAGAGCACCCTTTGCACTGGCAACCAAGTCACCTTTTTTGAGGCAATTTTTGATATAAGAAGATTACTTTAACTTTTTTTATTTATTGCCTTTCAGCCAATGAACGGTTTACCCAAGTCATGTGTACTATCCGCCTCCTCCAGCTGTCCCATTGGATTCGGATGCAACTTAATTGGCGGAAGCTTCACTAGGTGTTGCGGCAGGAACTTTGGTTGTCCTGTCAACTCTGCAGGCTATGTCAATCCAACTACTGGCGCTTATGTGCAATGCAACAAGGCTGATCCAACGTATATGACTTTACACTTATAAAAGTCTTATCTTACTTACTCGAGTAATATTTTTTACAGGTCTTGTCCTAGTGGATTTATGTGCACCCAGAGCTCAATGTTCAATACAGGAATTTGCTGCTCTGACACTTCTAGCTCTCCTACAGGTTAATTTATATCAGGAAAAAGCAATAGTTAAAAATAGGAACGACACCCAGTTGCCGGCCAAACTGATTGCCGGCCCTCATTTGCCGGCCATCCCGGTTGCCGGCCACGATTGCCGGCCATTTCATTATTCGGCCCAAATTTCCGGCCATTCCATTTTTCGGCCTCTAATTGCACGCATTGATTTTTATTGCTTATTTTTTATTGTGTTGACATTTTAAAAACCTGTTCTCAATGCACATTAAACTACTTTGCGCTGGATCCTTTAGTTATGTTCTGATTGCTTGTCTTTCGTATTGAGTTTGATCACAAGAACTTCTTCTACTTATCCATTTACTTTAAGATTGCTAAAATCAACTTTACTTACAATAATCGAATAGGATGCAAGAAGCCTTACTCAGTGGAATACCGACCGAAAAACTGTAACAAGAAAGAGGATGAGAATGCAAAAACACATTGAAAACGTAAGAAAATCAGTAAACATGTTGCCACTGTTTCGGAGGACCTTTTTTCAAAATGTTTTGAACATAAGCAAACAAAACTTTTTTTGTTTGAAAGAAAGAGCTACAAAATGGTATATGGCGCTTAGAAAAAGTATGGTAAACAAATTGAGAAAAAGTTGTTTGAAAAAAAGATTTGAAACGCCGTTTTTTTTGGCCCACCCTGTACCTGAGCAAATCAAGGGAAGTAGTCGCTGATGGAAACTTCGAATTCTGCCCCAAGGAGCTTATCAGGTTTACAGAATTTTTGGCTTTGTCAAAAGCATTCACTCAACTCCTCTGGTCACGGCTTTGCTGAAACGAAAGAATAAAAAAACGTACTGGAAAATATGGTCAAAGAGTAAGATTTTTGACTGGCCATTTAGTTACTGCGATAATTAATTATGCTTCAGTTGCAGATGCATCAAATGGGAGATAGCGCACTTCGATAACGAGTCGGCGGTATACAAAATTTTCCGACGTCAATTTTCTGATGTTTCTATAAAAATGTGTTCTTTTCATGTTAAGCAGGATCTTAACCGACAGTTATTTATTTATCTTGCATTTCTGTCTAAGCTAAGTTTGCTTTGCCTAGCTGCAAGCAAAGGCTGCAAATGCTTATTTGTGATAGTATTATTTTGGCTTTTTTGTTTTCTGTTATCCAAGTTCTTGAAAAATAAAGATGAAGTTTGAAAGTTTTTTGATCGCGAAATTTGAAGTCAGCAAATAGAGTGGCCGGCAATTGGGGGCCGGCAATCAGTTTGGCCGGCAACTGTCCTTTTACCAAAAATAGTTGATTTAGACGTGTGTGGTGGAGACAACCCTCTGAGCAAACCTAACCCTTGCTCCGCTTCCACACCTTGTCCTGCTGGTTTTAGCTGTCGAAATGGTAGATGTTGTCCTGCTAGAGGTATGGGAAGCTACATAAGAATCCAGTTTTATTTTTTTTTAATTTTAGGACTGTGCCCAGCCGGAACTCCCTTGGGTGGTGTGACCTCTTGCTCAAACTCCAACCCTTGTCCTAACAACTACCAGTGCGTGACCAGTAACGCTCAGCAATATTGTTGTCCAGCACCTGGTAATCAAATTTCCTGAATAGATCCATCTATATCTCATCCTTCAGAGCATGTCTGTGGTCAGTCTCGAGACGCAGGAGTGCCTTGTGAGACCAGAGTGACGGCTGTTTCTCGCTACTACTTCGACTCAACCACTGGCTCTTGTCGAGCCTTCCAGTTTAGTCAGTGTGGTGGCAACGCCAACAACTTTGACACTTTGGAGCAATGTGAAGGGTTTTGCTTGGAGTCTCAGTGTCCTCAAGGCATGGGTCTGCGGGCTGGCCCTTCTATGGCTACTTGTTCTGCAGCTCAAGCACTAGGAGATTTGACTTCTGTTGGCACTCCTGACACCACTTGCCCTGCTCACTACTCTTGCGTTCAGCCTCTGTTTGGATCCAACTTCATTTGTTGCACCAGCTCTGGTTGGATTCTTATCATAGTCAAAATATAAAAATAATTGTGTTGTTTAGAACATGTATGCCGTGATGCAGTCATTGCAGGCACAGCTTGCTTTGGAGCTTTCCTAACAATTCAAAGATTTCACTACAATGTGGACAGAGGCCAGTGTGAACCCTTCCAGTATTACGGGTGCAACGGCAGTGGCAACAACTTTGTCACCAAACGCCAGTGTGAAGCTGCTTGCCAACCACAAGTCAAAAGTGGTAACCACATCATCATATTTTCTCTATTTTTTTATTATAACTAAAAACCTTTTGCAGCTTGCAATGGAGTATGTTTTGTGTACAGCATACCAATATTCTGTAAAAAATCTTGTTAATTTGTAGGTAGCTCCCCTAAATGATGAAGGAGACTATGTGCAACGATGCTCTGAGAATGTACCTTGCCCCAGAGGCAGCTGGTAAGCGTTTTCATTTTTGTTGTTTGAAGTAGATGTATAATTTCTCAGGTGCAATACTCGTGGTTACTGCTGCCCACAGTCAGAGACTGCCTGTCAAAGTCCCAGATCTATAGGTCACACTTGTCTAAGCCAACGACCGGGAACTTATTGGTATTTCGACACTTCCACTGAAACATGCTTGCCTTTTGCTTACAGTGGTGTGTTTATGCGTTTTTGGGAGTTGAAATTGTGAAATGTACTTTTGCGAATAGGTTGTGGTGGAACGTCAAATCGTTTTGCTGACCGAGAAGCATGTGAACAAATGTGCATCAACAAATTAGGAGAGTGTCCGCGAGGAATGGCGCCTTTCTTGACTCCTGCTGGAACCAAGGTAATTTAGAAAGCATGAAGATTAATAACTTTTCAAATTAATATGTAGCAATGTGCAATCAATGTGGCTGGCAGCTGTCCTGAGGGATCATCCTGCGTTCGTTCTAATCTTGGTGAGCCAATCTGCTGCACATCTACAGCCCAATGTCCCGCTGGTCGATCTGCATATGTCATTCCCGGTAAATTCTACAACAATCGCTTACCTAAACTTATTTTCAACAGGCTCTGACTCAAATGTGGCATGTATTCCTGATGATGACAACTGTCCTCAGGGGTATCAATGTCTACAGAGCAAGTGAGTAAATTTTGTACATTTCGTATTTTCTTCAAAATACCAAATAAATTTGCAGCAATGTGCCTGGTTTCTACATGTGCTGCACTGGGCAAGCCAGACGTATGTCGGCCGTAGCTGCTGCCGCCAGACGGTCATCTCTAAACGCCAGACCCAATGGTATGATGGCTTCCTTATTAGCAGCTGCTGGAGCATCCTCCCTGTCCAGATATGCCGCAGCTGCTGCAGCTCCTAAATGTCCCTCCGGTCTACACTCCAACGGCCAAAGATGTACTGTGAATGAGATTGAGGGCTGTCCCCACGGCTACGTTTGCTTGGGTGGTGAGAGTATTAGAGGTGTGTGTTGTAAAGCATCCCCCAAGTGCCGCAAAAAGAAGAAGCCTTATTATGTTGGTAAGAAGCAGGTGTTGACGTGTGGAGATGATGAAGCTGGCTGTCCAAGAGGATCTTCTTGCATTGCCTCCTCCATTGAAGGAGTCGACATTTGCTGCATGTCCAAAGGTGGCTCTACTCACAGTGGATCTTCAACACACAGCTCTTCCTCCTCATCATCCACTCACTCAACCTTTTCCAAAGTTCCTAAGGTAGTGCCTAAATGCAAGGATGGTGCTCTTCCATTCTTTGCTCTGGGCAGTCGAGTGCCTCAACAGTGCACAGCAGACAGAGATGATGAGTGTCCAGAGGAGTATGAGTGTGATCAGGCTTCGGATGAAAGTAATTTTGATTTTTGTATAGCCAATTCTCGATTTTAAGCCACCCCCAAAAGTTCGTTCCCGCCTAGGGTCCGACACTTTTTAACCCAATTTTATAGTCTTTTGCAAAACTGATTCATTAGCCTACAGTTCGTTTCAAAATGATAGCACAGCCCTGTTTTTTGCATAAATTTGACGTTTTTTGTACCAGGTTGTATTTCTGTCGTTATAAAAAGTTGAAACACGACTAAAAAATAGGATTTGCGGTACAAAAACCAATTTGTCTCGAAACGTAGAAAACATGTAGCCTATAAAGCGGAAAATCACCGTTTCATAATGATAGCACATTTTTGTAAACTGTGCTGGTTCATTTTTGTTTCTGTTTTGTTGTTTCTACTGATGTTTTTGGGCAAAATGGGATGAAACAAAGCATTGAGCGAATTTGAAAAAGGTCAAATTCGAGCGTTTTCGACTGCTGGCTACAACTACGGCAAAATTGCAACGCTGGTCAAACGTTCTCGCAAAGTGATCGGCAATTTATTGGCAGATGAGCATAATTACGGCAAGCAAAAGTCCAAAAGCTTTCCTCCAAAGCTTTCTAAGCGTCAAAAGCGTCAAATTGTGGCAGCAGCGTCGAATTCTACATCAAGTATGAACAAGATAAGGAATAGTTTGGGTGTGTTTTCATATGGCTTCTCACTTTTATTATGAAATTTGTGCTATTTAAAATCTGGATATTTCGAAATCGACTGTGTGGCGTGTGATCGAAAAGAATTCCAACATTGTGCGTACAAAGATGGTTGCTCAGCCGAACCTGAAGGAAGCTCACAAGGAAGCGCAGAGGTGCGGGTGGAGCAAGCTGGGAGCGGGAGATAGTGGCGGGTAGGGTTGTCGATCGATAAGAAATTTTTCGATTATCGAAAAATCGAAAATTTTCGATAATCGATTAACGAAATATCGAAAAATCGAAAATCGGTCGATAATCGATCGATTTAGATCGAAAACCGATCGAAGTTTATGAAATAATTATATTTTAATAATGTAACCTCATACTATTATTTTGACATATGAAGAAGTGATAATATGAGTAGAAAAGTTATTTATTAAGCCATCAACGAACAAAGGTAAATCATTTTAGGAGTGACTAGATGATCAAAGTATATGTCTTACATGTCTTCATCATCGAGTATTTACTGTTCATCCTTCCTCCCCTTATTTCTTTTCACAAGCTCTGCCTTGATTGCTAAGATTTGAGAGGCTTTGGAGAGAATCATGAATTACAGAGATGCTGGAACTTTCAATTAAAGATTTCAATGCCCGTATGATTTGCTTAGCAAAGAAATTTTCTCCAGTATGACGAGATAGAAAAGGCATGAGCGCTAAGACATGATGGTTATCATTGGTGGTCGCGCTGAAACATCGGAACTGACTTTTTTTTTCGGTGCATTTCAGTCAATTTTAAAAAGACCCAACCAAAGTAAAGAGTGGTGACGGTAAGTCCAGGTGCTCCAGGCACTTCTTCCCTTGTAGAACCTTTTAACTATTCAAAGCCTGTTCTGCACAAGATGGAATAAGCGAGTGACTGAGTTCTTGTCGTGAGGGGATATAGTATGAAAGAACTGATAATAAATTCAAATATCAAATTTCATTTACCCTAGCTCCATTGCCGTTAAACATTACAAGAGCCTCGAAAGACGATGGATTCATAATGCCTGGTTAGTCTCTACGACGAAATCCACCACGAGATCAGCAAGCTCTTTTGATTGTCCGGCATCCAGGTTAGGGCTAAAATATCTTTCAACGTAACAGATTGAAAACTTTCTGACATCGAGTTTAGGCTTCTTCTTTTCCACTTGATCTTTAGTGTCCTCCAAACAGGTCCTTTTTGGCATATGATGTACTTCGGAAGACGGCATCATGGGAAGCAGAGTAGTGGGCTCAAAGAGCAGTTGTCGACTTCGAGGCTGGAATTTGAAACTCTTTTGAACATCCGACTTGGAGACATATCCACTTTCTTTTGTCGCCAGACACTTTGAAAAGCTTCTTTGACCATATTTCAGACATTTTCGTCAGCTTTCAATGAGTTCTAAGAAGGGTTCTTCAAAGAAGTTTTTCAGTGAAATAGCATAAGGGGTTGAGAAGCAAATAATTGAAAAGTCTTTCTTTAAAACCTAGTCATTTAAATGACTAAAAAAAATTATTATACATTTTTCAACAAATAGCTTATAAATGATCGAAATCGAAAAATGTTCGATTTTCGATAATCGAAAATCGATCGAAGGCTATAGATTAATCGATTATCGAAATAATCGAAAATATCGAAAAAGCTTCGATTTTTGGTCGATTTCGGTAAATCGATCGTCATTCCTAGTAGCGTGGGCGCGGGATAAATTTGTAATCGTTCTAACCAAAAATTTGAAAGAGGGTCGTTCATATACGCATCGCCTATAAGTCACATCCCAATGGGTGCACACCCTATTTTTTCGACTCTATTTTTCAGCAACTTCACTGACTTCTAGGTCCAAAAACGATTGCGGTAATCTCCAGCACTGCTTGCTGGAGATGACTTGACTGTCAGAAAATTTTTATTTCAAGCCAACCCTAATTTTGAAGCCCTGCATCTAAGCTAGATGGTTAACAGCTAGATGTACTAACAGAAAATAATTTTCTTTGGAGGAAAAAAGTTTACAGCCTTTTTTGCGTTAAAAGAACGCTTAGGTTGACACTTTATGTGAACGTAGCTTAAGACCCGCGCCTCTCAATTTGATGTCATCTTATTTAGAAAAACGGGTGGCGTACAATCGAGAGGCGCGGATCTTAATGGTCAAACTGTTGTCATATGCTAAAAATTACCGAAAAAATCGCAATCCTTACAATATTTTCGACTAGGCTAACAAATCAGTTTCAGCAAAAGGCTTTAAAAATTGGGATAAAAAGTGCCGGACTCTAGGAGGGAGCGAAATTTTGAGAGTGGCGTTAAATCGAGAGTTGACTGAAGTACAATTGAACTCACCTCAATCGCTTTACAGACAACTATTGTTGCCCAGCATGGGACCGCTGCCCCAACAATGCATCACCATTCCTGGTAGAAGGCAGTCGCAAACCACTAGGATGTAACTGGATGGCTAATAATTGTCCTGAAGGATACAGGTCAGCTATATGCTTTTACGTTACTTTTGCCTCGCCACTTTCTAAGATTGTTAATTTTAGTTGCGAAGGTTCCAAAGACCGAGCCATTTGCTGTCGTTCGCGCCCTACCTCAGCCCAATGTCCCACCGGCAGATCACCATTCTTGTATGCCAAACGACCACTAGTATGCCCGCCAGGCAAAAAAAGTTGTCCGTCAGGATATGATTGTGTGACTTCTCGAGGAAACATCCACATTTGCTGCTCCACTATTGAGCACCAAGCTCCTGAGTGTGTCAATGGCTATGCTTACTTCGACCCAGGTTATAAAATGCCAATAATACATGTGAAATAAAGTGATATATTTTTAGCAACAAGTAAAAACCAGTTGTGTGATCCAGCCATGGACTCTTGCCCATCTGGCTATCGATGCAAACGTAGCACAATGGCTAATGCCCATGTTTGCTGCACAATCCTGATGGACAACAGATATGATGGTTTGTTTTTGAAGACTTTAAAATTTTATTCAATCCTAAAGCCTCCTGAAGCTTTTGGGTGGTAATAAGGGTTGTCGATCGATTTGAAATTTTTCGATTATCGAAACATCGTAAAAATTGAAATATCGAATATTTTCGATAATCGAAGTGTCGAAAAAATTGAAAAATTTCGATAGTCGATCATCGAAATAATCGAAAAAGCTTCGATTTTCGGTCGATTTCGATCGATTTTGATTAATCTATTGACAAATCTAGTGGTAATCGAGACAATACGGAATCAATCATTTCAACTATAATAAGGACTGCAATTATAGGCTATTGCCCATTGGGACAAATTCCATACACAGGAATGAACGGAGTGGACAGCAGTCCGCCCACCTGCCACATGGCCATTAAGCCATGTCCCACCACTGCTGCTTACCAATGCATTTATTCCGCGGAGAAACAGGGATCATATTGCTGTGCTCCAGTGGACACCACCTCCGCTGCTACGAAAACCAACTACAGGGCATTCCCACCCAACAGAAGGGCACCTATGAACAATAATAACTTAAATGCCTATAACCAGCAGCAGCACCAGCAACAACAGTACCAACTCCAGCTGCAATACCAGCAGCAAAGGGGCGTTGCCAACAACATCAATGCCAACAACAATCAGCAGCAACAGCAGTTGCCTAATTACGGGGCAGGAGGGATGGGTCCAGTTCCAGAGACTGGCTGTGGAGGCACATCTGGCACAACAGAGATGATGCTTCCTCTACCTGAAGCCAACGGCATGGACAATACTGCTGGAGGTTATGCTGGAAATATTTACGGAGGAGCAGGAGGTCATAGTCCTTATACCAACCAAGCATCTGCTGCTCAACAACAATTTATGGCTAGTATAATGAATGGCGCTGGGTCTGGCATATCCAATAATGGAGGAGCAGGAGCAATGCAGGGTAATGCGATGATGCCTGCAGCTCAGACTGTGACTGCTGGAGAGAATGGAGGTATGGCCGTTTCAATCAATGCGATTCAAAAAACAAATAGTATTTTTATTCTTTTCAGTGCCCAACATATTTGTTGCTAGCTGCCCACCATGGAGCAAAGTAAGTGTTTTTAAGTAATTGCTGGAAAGGTCCATGTAGATGGCGACCATGATCTATAGAATACCGTATATTCTTTATTAAAAGACCATGGTCGTTTATTTTTCAATCCCTCAAAAATCGGAAAAATTTGGTGTGAATCTCAAGATTTTTGGGTTAAAATCTGAAATCTAAAAAGTAGAATCGCTAGAGCTCGTGAGAGTTACGAATACGCAAAAAACAGATTTGCAAAATATTTACTCTAGGCTGAGATATAGGTCCTCAAAGGGGTCGTTTATTAGAGAGTGGTCGTTAATTAGAGAGTGGTCTTTTATTAAAGAATATACGGTAGATTATATTTAAGTGGTTTAATTTGCTTTAACACTTACAAACTCGACTGTAAATTTTGTATAAGCAGGCCAAACGGGCAGTGCTGAACACAATGGTGCCGATAATTTTCGCTTCAAGGATCAAGTGGGTGGAAGGGAGCCCGGAAAATGATCAATTTTGAAGGGTCGAAATTCATCTCATATCCACATTAGGGTTGGCAAGGCTAGTGTTAAAACGACTTGCCGACTAGTTGCTGGGTTTGACAGCACTTTTTCAACAGGCTGTAAAATCTCCATTTTTAGCATTTCAAAAAATTTTTTTGAACTTTTATACGCAGAACGGCAAAATCTACAAAACAGTTCGAAAAAAATTTCTTAAAATGCCGAAAATGAAGATTTTGAAAAAGTCTCTCAAACCCAGAAACTAGTCGGCAAGTCGTTTTAAGACCACTCTTGCCAACCCCAATCCACATGTTTTCAAGTGGTGCGCTATCATTGTCACCGATGAGGTATAATTTCGTGTAAGCTATCCTAAAATTGTATGATAAAAAATTAAAAGTACGGACCAAGTTAAAGATAATTTGGTTCATACTTTTAATTTGTTGTTTTACATTTTTAAGAGATCTTGCACGAAATCTTACCTCGTTAGAAACTACACGATGATTTTATCAATTTGTAAAAAAAGTCAGAAAAGTAAAAATTTAGGGCAAAAAGAGGACAATTTGGGGCACTTGTTTACTTCGGGAGGCCTTATGAGAAGTCAACTATTTTCGTTGAGGCGAAGTTTTAGACAAAGGAAAGACCAGTATGTTAGAACGGACTCAAACTCAAAAGTGTGGATTAAAATGTGCGACTTTTAGATCTATTGAGGGTATCCAAGTAGCAAATTACTTTGGTTTAAGCAGGCTTCTAAAGCAGAGACCCCCCAATGTGGGGCCAAAAAAGAAAGTTTCGGACATAAGAAAGAATGACCTTTCCATAAATCACCATGAAAAAAACAGTGCGTTTTGCTAACTGTCTAAAAAATGACTCTGACTGGAAATTCCGAATGAGAATAAATTTAAATTTTAGCCATTACTCAACATCCAAACAAAACTAGGCCATCCCTGCTCTACGTGGAATCGTTGCCCTGCTGGTTTCACCTGCTACTCTAATTTCCCAGATGGCAGAAATGCACACTGTTGCACCACTGTGCCCTTAGACAATCAGGTTGTGTTCCGAGCAAACACAGCCGCGGGGACAAGCACTGGAGGGGGACCCACTCAACAACCCCAGTTCTCTCCGGAAATGGCTTCCGAAAACCCAAGCAGTAACACAACCTCTCTACAATATGCACCCTCTAAAGAAACAGCGAGCAATGTGACATCCACTAACACAACGGCAGCGTCTGTGCCCACTCTGCAATGCCCCTCAGGAATGGTCAATATTGCTGGAGCTTGCAAAAGAAGTGATTAAATTATGCAAAAACGATCAAAAATCATTATTTTCTTTAATTTCCAGTGTTCTTTGTGGGCCAGCAAGGCTGTGACGCAGACAGTCAATGCACAGAGAGAACTAATGGCACCAGATGCTACAAGAGGTACTGCAGTTGTGAGGAAGGCCGTCTGATCCATGAATCCAAATGTGTGGTACAGTGTCCAGAAGGATTTCTGAACATAGCTGGTCGCTGCCATGACCTAACCACCATTGTCTTCATGGACTCGGTAGACGAGAGAGAAAACGGCACTTTGGGTGGCTACTGCAAAGACACGGTAGTAATGGAGGAGCAATGTGTGGTCGAGAATGCCTATTGCAATGAACGCTCCATCACTTGCCAGTGTAAACCTGGTTTTGAGCTGCATATGAACTTTGAGGATAAGGATGATAAGGTTAGAAAATTTTGTAAGACTACAGTCAACCCTCGATTTAACGGCCTCCCGATTTAACGTCCCCTAGGGTCGGTTCTAAATAGGGGCATTAAAATCGAGGGTTGACTGTATGTACTATGCATAGGACTATTTCTTAAACTTGGATTATTTTCCGGTGATGCATTTGTGTCTAAATGTCCAAAATCTAGCAAAAAATCTTTTTTACCAACAGCTTTTTTTAAACAAAAATATTTTTTTGTTGTAGGGATCATGTCAGAAAGTTGAAGGCAGCAAATTTGAGAAAAGTGATTCCAAAAAGCATGAACAACGCCTGCTGGATCAGGTGTTTGATGAAGTGGATGAGATGCAAGCTGTGCTGGATGAGACTGCCCAATCTCCGCAAACTTTTTATGCTATCGAGTCCAATGATTCCCCTAGTAGTGAGACTGATGTGACCACTGGCACAACCACTGCACCAAACACCACCAGTGAAAGCAAGACAGACAAGCCTGTGAATTCAGTACCCAGCCAGCCATTAAATGACACAATGTCTATATTCTTTCAGTCAGATGACCAGTGAAATGGGTTGAGCCAATGTGCAAAATTATGTAAAAATAGTCTTTAATTTATTGCTATTGTTTAATAAATTGTTTTACTTTATAAATAAACCAACTAATTTTTATAGCACAAATAATTTTGTGGCAATAATTTAATCTTTTTCGTGTGAAAAACAGTTAATCCAGGGCTATTGTTTGTACTTTATTTGAGACTCTAAATCTTTAGAAATTTTAAGTCAAAATCTTTATCTTTGGTGCTCAAAAATCGATTAGCACTGGATAAAATGCCATTTTTGACGAAAAATGGCCAAAATGTACAGGATGGCGCAAGAAATTCGCCCGATTTCAAACATCCATAACATTTTGTTCTGACACAATTTCGAAATTATGTAAACGCAGAACACCTTAGAATTACGGGCGCTTTCATTTGGTATCAAAACCAGAGAATTTTTTGACAATTTTTGACTTTTTTGCCTTGGTCCCGCCTTTGGTCCAAAATTAGAATTTTGACATTTTCTAAATCTAATTTTGGACCAAAGGGGGGACCAAGGCAAAAAAGTCAAAAATTGTCAAAAAAATTCTCTGGTTTTGAAACCAAATGAAAGCGCCCGTAATTCTAAGGTGTTCTGCGTTTACAGAATTTAGAAATTGTGTCAGAACAAAAAGTTATGGATGTTTGAAATCGGGCGAATTTCCTGCGCCACCCTGTACTTTATTTCCAAAATTCTCCACAAGAGCCCTGAGTTAATCGAAATAAAAATTGAAAACTTATTAAAAAAAATGTTTGTTTTTTTGTTTCAATAAGGAGTACGAGCTCCAGAGTCGCTGTAATTGTCTCTAAAAATTGGAGACTTGGAGTCATTGTCTATAAAAGTGTTGTGCAGACTCTCTTGGTAGCTCTTTTGCAATTTTATGGATTCCTTGGCTGCTTCAGTGAATGGTTTGCCAACTCCAAGTCTGTATATTTCTGAAAACAGAACTTTCTTTTGGAAAAAGACAGGTTTGTTTCAAACCAGTCATGTGACCAGAATATCCAGGGACTGGCACACCTCTCTCTTCATTTATTCTTGGCTGAATGATCGCAATTATGATCGGGCTGATTTCTTGAAAACTTTACCTTGATATCCATGTAGCTTGCAGGAGAGAATCCATTTCGAAACTCATTATTTCCGTAGTCTTCTCCAGCATTATTTACATCTCCATATGTGGATCCATTAGGTGATAAGGCTTGTTTTTTAGCCCTTAGAGACTGCTGGTGAGCGTGAAGATTTTTGAGAGCCTGGCCTTCAGACCACCACCCACTGTTCAAGTCGGAAAATGGCTCGAAATCAGTGGGTGTGCGACCTTCTTCTTTTCCTGAAGATGGAAAAGTATTTTAAAAAATACTAAAAATTTAGTTACGAGTTCTCTGCTGGGATGTTGATCTAGAGTTTTCTTGGTGTTGTTGGGACAACCCATTTCGATGGTGGTGTTCATTACTATGCTGATGGTTGTTGGGGTGGTGGTGGTGGATTGGCACTGGAGTTTGAGTAGGAGCTGGAGAGCTATGCTGCGATTGGTTTATATTTATAGTCTGTCGACTCTCATTGTTGGTCTGTCTGGACTCTAGATGCATGTCCTTCATATCCTCTTCGATATCTTGGGAAAAATGCCGACTATCTGGTTCTGAAATTTCGGTTCTGAAATAAACAAAGCTAAGTGAATAATTTTAGCACCTGGATAAAACTCTGAAGCAGATGACTCCACTTGGCAGTTATTTGATTCAGCCTGTGGTTTTCCTCTATTGACATGGTTTTCAACAGGTGATGCGCGTTGATGTGGATAACCTTCATACATGTCTACAATTCCATAATTGATATATTGTACCGCATCTGGGACTGCGCGCATTACTGGCTTCGAGAAACTACAGGTAAAATGGGAATCCTTGCTACTTTTGGGAGGGCAAAACTTTTTATTGTCGCCGAACGACTTCTTTTTGTCGCCGAAATACTTTTTCTTGTCGCCGAAAAAACTTGTCGCCGAAAGACTTTTCAATAAATCTCTTTTTTGTCGCCGAAAATCTTTTTTTATACAGTTAATTTGTCTTTCTAATGATTATTTTATTGCTATTTTCTCTTCTGCTAATTTAGAAAGGTATTTCATGTTCAGTAAGATTCAGTAAGTAAGTATTAAGAAAATACAGGCAAGCATCACTGTTTTTATCGGTCAAATATTACTGTTTGCTTTAGGAAAGTCGCCAAGGAATTCGTGCAAGACCTCCGCCGTCGATGAAGCAAATTTCCAATTACAAGCAGCGAATCAAGAAGGAAAGGAAGATTCTATCGCTGGCTGATATCCGACTATACGCTGATGAGCTGCTGTCCCCGTTGACGTCAACTCTGCCTTCGTGCTTAGCTTCCGATCTGAAGTAATTAGAGAACTAGAGCATTTCTGCCTGGTTTGGAGCACTCCTCGGCTATGGAATCTACAAGAATTCTCAGACGGAATACAAGTAGATGCAACGTACAAGCTAACGTGGCTCGGATTTCCAATCTTGGTAATTTTAATCAATGAGTCTTTGAAGTCTTTCCTGATTCAGCGTAAATTATATAGGTATGTGGCTTTTCGGACGCAAACCGCAAATACTTTAGCTTGTGCATTGCGCTTTCTTCAAATGAAGATATCTGGGGGTACGAAAACTTCTTTCGAGTTGTGGCAAAGAATGGATATCAGCCGGAAGTTCTGATGGGAGATGGAGACCAAGGCATATCTACAGGTTGTTCTTCAGCTCAACAGACTATTTTATGACAGTAGCATATTTTACAGCTGCTTCAAAGACCTGGCCAGGCATCAAGCGTGCAATGAAAATGAATTTAAGAAAAAAGCTCGGTCAAAAGGCATTTAAGCGAGAAAATCTAATAGCAGCTAAGCAAATTACCAGCAATGTTCGACTTCTCGAACATGCTTCTTCAACGATGGAATTCGTGACAGGTAGAAGCAGATTTCATTCAGGTGTTCATCATTTTATCGTGCTTTCAGCATTGAGCTTTCTCCGACAAGAGTGGTCAAGGCGTCACGCTGGTCAAGTGGAAGTACTTAAAGTTTGCAGTTACTAGCTGGCACGGCTCTATCAATGATTTAGATTTTGATGATGTTATTGTTATATTCTTTCGTCCTGTTATTGTTGGTGTGATGGAATAAACATGGGAAGTGTGAATTTAGGCTCTTAGATTTTACGTGAATATTGTTTGTTCACGTTTCCGAAATGTTCAAAAGTTCCACCGAGAGGTTGCTTTACTATAAAAAATGGTATTTGGGGACTATAAATAAAAAATAGCAGGAAAATAATCATTAGAAAGACGAATTAACTGTTTAAAAAACCGGCGACAAAAAAGAGATTTTCGGCGACAATAAAAAGTCTTTCGGCGACAAGTTTTTTCGGCGACAAGAAAAAGTATTTCGGCGACAAAAAGAAGTCGTTCGGCGACAATAAAAAGTTTTGCCTCTTTTGGGACTAGATTGATTGATCGATTTCTTCGAAAAACTTTAAAATTTGAAATAAAAATTGGTGAGACACTAGGCGGGAATGAAATTTTCGGGTTGGCTTTATAGTGGGACCTGAATGTACCTACAGGATAGAAGGTTCTAAAATTAGCTGTAAAATGTGATCTGGCCCCTTGGAGATCCAAATACCGTTTTCGCCTAGCCAATTTAAAAACCAAACCTGGATGAGGAGTTTTTGAATAACTCATATTTGACTGTGCCCTGCTGTCTGAAGTGGGTTTAGGAGTGCTGCTGTTTGACTCATAGACTGGTGTAGATCTCTCACTTCTGTGCTGCTGCTCATACCTGTCTTCTGAATGGATGTAATGGGGCATTTGATTGACTTCATGATTCCCATGAGGTTCACTAACTGACTTCTTAAGACGCATTTTGGTAGCTTGACACTTGTTAAAAGTAACTATAGCAAGAAAAACCAACTGGTTTGTCTCTGAGTATAGGATTGCCTTCCCAGTCGTAGGTGTGGCTACCATCTGAGCTTATTGTTGTGTCCTCACTTAGTTCTGGTTTCCTAGATACAAATGCCCGTTTTGAATAAAAAATGGCTACAATTGTACAAACCCCAAATTTTGACTTGCAAAGGTATGTTCATACTCGGTGGTCGCTCCTACTCTGGTTCCGACACGCCATTTTTCGCCAGGGATGTGGCCAGAAAAACCTTAACAAGAGACATATTTCAAAAGTAAAACTTATTGTTGCACCTCATTTGAAACCACTTCAAACTTATTGGCTAAAAGGTACATGACTGATTGAAATCATATTCAGAGATATATTTTGAATGATGACCATCGTTTTTTTTCCAAGTACTTCCAACATTTAACTGACAAATAACACTTTTTTCTAACCAAGTAACTAGTATTTCTGGAGTCTTTTTTATTGAAGCGCTTTATCGATTATAAAAGTTCTGGGTGATCGAAAAATGCACAAAGGAGCTGCTTTTGCTCAACTGCAGTGACCATGAGAGGGTAGAATACTCTTATGTATGGTGGCTTACCTTGGTCCTCCAAGACAAAAAGTCAAATTTTTCAAAAATACTCTTCCGGGCCCTAAAAACACGTGTTCCACACGAATAAGGACCGTAGAGGCTTGAAAAATAGTCAAGACACACTTTTGGGAGCATTTTACATAAGGAAATCCTGCTATAAATTTGGACGAATTGACTTTTGGACGAAATGGCAGTGCACTATTCTGAGATACAACATATTGTAGTCAATGCTTTTTAAAACTTAAATATAAATAATTGTTTACGGGTACATAGAATCTTTTTAGAACAATTTTTATTAACCATTTATACCAGTTGATAAAGAAGATTCATGGCTACAAGATTGTATATCTGCAAGTCACATAATCAATAAAACGTTTAACGGTTTAAAGTTTGTCCGCAAACTTTTGACACACATATTTTCGACTGGTTAAAAAATTCAGGATCTAGTCAAGAAAGAGCGGTTTTTTCGCCTTGGTCCCCTGTTGATTTTTTTCACGAAATTTATCAAGCATATTTTTTGTACTTTGTAATATGGATAAATGTTTGAGTCTGTACTAACGAACGCTGGACCACCCTGCGCCTAAGCACAAGCCAAAAAATAACAGTAAGAGCTAAGCGGAAAATTGACCTTAAGTGCCTAATTTTTTCCGTATAATTTCAACAGATAAAAAATAAAATCAATACAATACAAGTGTAAATCCGATTTTGCCTGCAGTTAAACTGGCGATTAAATATTACGTTAGCTAATAAACAACAAAACTTCACAAAAAACAACAGGGGGAACCAAGGCAAAAAATCGCTCTTTCGCGACTTCAAATATAGTTGAAATTTAGGGGGACACAAATTTTGATTTGCATGTAATTTGAACAGATAATTACAGTTAAATCTCAAATTACCGTACCCCCTCGGGAACTGCCTTAGGGGATCATAATTGAACTTCATTGACGGGTAACCAAACCAGAGAATCTAGAAGAGTTCGGTCCAGAGGGGCAAGGTTGTGCCTTATTCTGAGGGTGCACTAATTGGAGATTTAACTTTATAGCCGAAAACTAGTATTAAGAGAGAGTATAGTATTTTTTATCATAAAAATTTCCCTTAAGTGAAAAAGTTTGGAAACGTGTTTGAAGCCAAATGGTGACTTATTCAAAATAATCAAGCTAAGTTTAATATGCCATCTGAAAGAAGAGATACAGGCCCACAAAATGGCATAATGGAAATAAATTTTTCATGTTTGTTTGATGTCTAAACGACTGCTCAAAAAGAGTTCGGGAACTTTTTCCGCACCCGGTATAGCCAAAATCATAGTATTAAGAACTTTTTTATTGTAGAAAAAAACCTCCCAAATCACAGCACACTTTCAATTTAAGCACAAATACAACTTTAAACGAGACGGAAATAAATTTTCACTATTTTTATTAGAAACAAACCTGAAATCGGAGAATTAGTTCGATAATGCGCCATCTTTAAGCGTACAAATAAACAATATTTTCTGGCCCTATTAAAAATAAACAAATATAAAAAAAAATACCTAGAAGTAGATAGACGAGAACTTTTCAATTGTCCCTTCAAAGTGGGCCAAATAAATTTTTTGAAGAATAGAAAAATGCTTCCGGCAACAGAGTGGGGCTGCTGCAGTCGCTGGCCCAAGGCCGGCCACTTTTTGTTGTAAAAAGGATGATGACGAGAACAATGCATGAGCAACGTATCATTGCCGCTTAGCAACAACAACAAACACATTTTGTACCAGTTTTCTTTAGAAAGTATCCGTTAAAAGCTTATTTATTGCAGAATATCCAAGCCGATAATTTCTTCTTCGCGTGAGCATATTATATTTAGGCAAAATAGTTTTAAAATAAATTTTAAAATAAAAAATTGTAAGAACATTCGGCGCTAGTATAGAATACCCCCCCCCCTAAAATCAGACCTTCTAAAAATCGTTGTAACTATCCTTTGGAACAACAAGTTTAGGCTTAGCCCTTAGGCTTAGGGGTAGGCCAGCGTATGGAAGTTGTGACTAATAAGTGTTTTACGCACTTTTTCTTGGGTCTGGAACATATATTTGGGTGCTCTTTACTTAAGTTTTAGAATGCATAAGTTTCGGTTCTATATGAGAATCCATGTCCAAAATATGCCTTGGTCCCCCCTGTTGTTGTTTTTGACAATTTTGCCTTGGTCCACCCTGTTGTTTCATTAACTTTTAACTTTTTTACGCAAGCGGAAGTGTAGTGTTGAACACCAAGTAACTCACAGATCCCTTTATTTACGATCAAAACATTACAAATAACACGATTTACAATTCATAATTATCCACACGATGAATTTTAGATATTTGGGAGAATAACATATCCAGATGGCTTATGCTGTCCACATTACAATTTTGGCGAAAGACAGTCTCCGCGACGTATATCATTATGGCGCTATAAAAAAGAAATGAATAAAAATTGAACAAAACAAAAATTTACTGATTATTTGAAAATTTAAAATAAAACAACAGGGTGGACCAAGGCAAAATTGTCAAAAAAACAACAAGGGGGACCAAGGCATATTTTGGACATGGATTCTCATATAGAACCAGTTTTCGGGGGTTTAGGTATTCTATACTAGGGTCAAACATTCAAAAGATGAAATCAAACAGGTTTCCTTCCAAAAAATTAAACAAAATTGAACGGGTTTTTTCGAAATTAGCAATTGTTGTATTCGCGAAAAATGCATTTGATGCTTCCTATTAATATACCAAAGTGTACCACCTATATCAAAGTGAAACATAGCCAGATTGTCTGAAAAATATGAAACACAAGGGACCACAGGCGCCTATCGGCGCCTCTATAGTATTTCGAAATTTCAATGAGGGGCTATGACTTTATTCATAAAATAGGTATATCTTTACATACTTTTTCCCAGATAAAATACCCAGCAAAATTACACAAATTTTTCGTTTCCGCACCACAAAGTTTGTTGGTCGTCTCTGACCCCAAATATCCAGGTTTGTATAGGCAACCTTATACTCAAAAGAAAGCTGAGACGCTGTAGATGTGCACCTACTTTACATAATTAAAAATGGTTATAAAAAAGTAGGGTAACAAACCCTCGGAAGTTGAAAAAGTTTTGAAAAATCAAAAAATTTGGCCAATTTCAAAGTTTGTTGGTCGTCTAAGCCCCATAAATATACATGTTTGTATTGGCAACCATATACTCAAAAGAAAGAGGATACGCTGTAGTTGTGCACCTACTTTACAGAAAAACAATTGCGAGGAAAAAGTTGGGAGAAAAGTACAAAAGAAACAAAAAACGTGACGGAACCTCATAGTCCAAATACTGTATAAAGATTTCAGAGGCGCCTATTAAAAAAATCAGAACATTATATCATGGCTGAATATTGTATTAAGATGAAATTTTGAATTCTGTGAGTTTAAAAAAAAAATTCAAGTCAAAGAAATCAGCTGCGACTTTTGTGATAAACTGCAAAATGGGACAAAGCTGTTTTGAGTCTTGAGTTGAAAAACAGAAATCTTGCCTTCAATAATCAGAAATCAAAGTTTTATTTATCGCGAAAATCAAAAACCTGTACTTATTAAAAGTTGTGTCTTTAGGCCATTAAAGGCCATTGCCACCTGCCATTGCCACAAAAAATGAAAAGCACAGGATAAAGTTTTGAAAGCAACCTACTTTAGATGGACAAATGTATCTTTGCATCATTGCCAAATCTTCCAATTCCTGCAACGTCTATATTGAAAATTTTTGTAGAATAATGACCAGTCTTTTGAACATTTTTAAAGGACCATGGTCACGCGTTCTAAGTTGTCCACCGCCAATTCAAAAATATTTGCCGAATCATTTAACTTATGTACGGATTTTTCAACTTGGTTTCTAACAAAACAAGGCCTAGAAACCAAGTTGAAAAATCTGTACATAAGTTGAATGATTAAGAAATTTATTTGAATTGGTTGGGGACAACCGTGGACGTAGACGGCAATGGCCCTTTAAAAACCCTTTTTCTTATAAATCAACTAAAGATAATCGTATTTTTTCGAATACTTTTCTAATCTGACCTTTGCCAGTTTTTTTTGATATTCTTGTAACAAGGATTCCGATTTTGCCGATTTTTTTCCATAAACGTAAGATTTTTTCGTTAAAAAACACAAAACTCACACATAACGACTCAGTTTTGAAAAACAGAAACAAGTCTTAAGTTTCTGAAAAACGATCAGCGAACTCGGAATCTTTGTTGTATTTTGTATCAGATGTCAAAACAGGATTGAAAAAAGCCTCCAAAAATCAACTTAAAGAACCGTTGCCGGCCACGAGTTTTTTTTGAATTGGCGGAGGATAGCTTTTTTAATCCGAAAATGTACGACATTATTTTTTTAAACTATAAAGTGATTAAAAATAGTGATAAAATAAAACTAAAATTATTATTTTTTTCGTAAAACAAGCTGTCCCCCGCCAATTCAAACGTACGAAACTCGTGGCCGTAGACGGCAATGGTTTTTTAAGAACGAACTTTTTGGGGATGGCCTTATATCGAGAGTAGACTGCACTTGTTAGACTGGATTTTAGGGAAAATTTGCAATAAGAGTAACAGAAGGTGTATTGAAACTGAATAAAATAACAAATATTAATACAACTTCACTAATTAACGTCACCAAATAAGTCTCACGTGAAGAAATTCCCTAGTGACAAAGAGTGGCTTACATTCCAATTTGCTGCAAACAACTTATTTTTAACCTTTTTATTTAAGAGTCTAAATTTTGTCTGCTGTATGTATTTTTATTCGTCTTTCCTGTAAAATTTATCAATAATTTGAGTTTTTGCATTGATTAATGAGTAAATTCACCTTGTGTTCTGTGTTGTTTCAATAAAATTTTGGGTATTATCTCATAAAATATGAGTACCGCCACCTCAGTTTTTTGTCAAACAATAAAGAGAGCGCCACCCAAATAAACATGCTTTGTCTTTATCCCCTCTCCCACCCTAATATCCAGGCATATTCTCCCCTCCTCAGCGAACCGAAAATATATGTGTGCTGGGGATAGCTTGGCTGACAAAAAAGGATTTTGAGTAGTGGCTCAATTTCAAGTAGTATGCCTTGGCCTAGCATACTTCAGCTAGCAGCAGAACGCAATTATTAAGGTAATACTCCTCCGCTTTTTCTAACAGCAAATCCCTTTTTCGAATTGTTACTTTTATTTCAAACATTTTGATATTACCAACACAGTTTATAAATTTTAAAATTTATTTTTGTGAGGTCGAGTTTTGTTATACTTCATCCTCTTAGATTTTGAAAGACTTCGGTTAAAAATTCTGAATCTCTTCTGTGGTTTTTGCTGTCATCCTTGTGCTCTGGCCTTAGGTATATTCTCTCTTTGCTCTTATTTTCAGCCTTCTATTAAAGGGTGGGGGGAAGTAACATGGATAGAAAGAGTGACTTCGATGGCGCAGTGGCTGGTTTTTATGTCCTAAAATAGTGCGCAGGTTCGATTCCACCTGGTGGCACCCTACTTATTTTGGATTGTTTGACCCATGTCTAGGGGTGGTTAGGGTCGCTCGTGTCCAGTAAAAACCGCTACGTAAAAACAGCTACAGTAAAAACCGCTACGTAAAAACAGCTACAGCAAAAACAGCTACAGTAAAAACAGCTACAGTATTCAAATTGCCACTATTAAAAAAATCTCCGATATTCACTTCTGTGCGAAATAATTTTTGATGTGATCAATGACGCTCCAAGGACTAATAATGCAATCGAGGGCTGGCATTATGAATTCAATAAGCGTTTCTCAAGGAATAATATGCCTCTCAGTCAATTTGTGCTCCGGTTAAAGGATGAAGAGGAAGCTACCGCTCAACTGGATATCCAGTATTTATTTTCATTTTGATTTTTAACTTTGAATAATTTCAGACATGAAGCCAACCCTGCCGATCTGCTGCGCAATGCAAGGAAAAAAAAGTGGAACAGTCTGATCGCCAAATCAAGTTATTGCTAGAGCGCTATATGGCCGTCCTTGTGTTCGATCGCAACAGGGTGTCTTTCCTCCGGCGCGTGCAAAACCATCTTGCCAAGTTTGTCGGAGTTCAGCAACAAGAAGAAGAGGTGGTGGCTCCGGGACACGTGGTGGCAGCTGTCGCAGCTCCTGAAGAAGTGGAGTTAGATATCTCAGAATAAAAGCGGAACAAATTTAATTTTGTTGTTAACCCTTTGTTGTTATTTTGTTGTCGAAGAAAAATGCTAGGAATAAACCAATTTTACCAATCACGTTTAAAAATTAAAAATATATAGTAAAAATTGGTGGCCCTCTAAATCAAACAAGGTCCGAAATTGTTACATTTTGTCATCCCAGTTGTCATCCCAGTCATCCCTGTTTTTGTGTAGCTGTTTTTGCTATAGCTGTTTTTGCGTAGCGGTTTTTACGTAGCTGTTTTTACCGTAGCTGTTTTTACTGTAGCTGTTTTTACCGTAGCTGTTTTTGCTGTAGCTGTTTTCGCTGTAGCTGTTTTTGCGTAGCGGTTTTTGCGTAGCGGTTTTTACGCTACTCCGGGTCGCTGATTCCGAATCTGGCGCTAAAAAAGTCGAATCACCCCAACAACAAGTAAAAATAAGTAGGGTGAATCTAACCTGCGCACCATTTTGAGCCATAAATCTGATGCGCCATCGATGCCACTTTTGCAAACCTAAATGGCCCTCCCTCCACCGCGCTATATCGAGAAGTGGAGTGACACTTGACTGCTTGAAAGCTTAGAAATAGGGTTGTCAAGTACTCAAAGATTTCGAGTCTGACTGGAAACCTGAAGTCTAATTACAGTCCAATCATCAGAAAAAGGTATACGAGCTGTAAATTTAGCTGAAAATCTAAAAAATGTGGATGGTCAAACCATTAACTTGGTGTTGCTTGAAATTGCAAGATCAGATATACGCAATAGGTCAGACAATCTGAAAAATCACCGTATTCTCTCTAAAAGAGCTCCAACGCACCTCCCTTTAATTCGAAATCGTGTTTTTGGAATTGTGTTTCTGACTCCTTTTTGAAGATTTCTCTCTGGCAAGTTAGCATCTATTTTGTAGCCAGTGAGATGAGCTACAAAATAAGTAATGACTTGCCTGAGAGCAGGCTTCAACAAGTGTGTCTAAAACACAATGCCAAAACACTATTTTGAATTAGGGGAGTGGGGCTCTATTAGAGATAATACAGTGAGGGCATTTTTAATCTTCATTATTGCTGCAATATTCACAAAAGTTGGCTTATAGCAAACAAATACTTGTTATTACTTGTTTCCGTTTGTGTTAGCGTTCGTTTCTTTTTGTTTGAAAAGAAATTGCTCAAAATGCAGCAAATGCTCACAGAATGCTCTGGAGTTCCTCTTCTTAATGCTAACAAACAGTGAGATTTACGGCTCAATTTCCGTGAGACAGCAGGAATGTAAATGACACTTGTGTGGAGTGTGGCGGCAATCAGGGTACACTACTAACATATTCCCAAAAATAAATTATTTTTTGTGTTGTGGAAAGGCCATTTTCCCCGGCCTTTTCAACTAAGCATTTATGCCCACCTCTTCTCTGCCTCGTCATCTGGCAAAGACAGGATTGCAATACAACCACCCCCAACCCTTCCATGAGGTGTAATCATAGCTTAAAGCAGCAGGGTAAATAATAATAATCACATCCAAACATTGTTGTTCAGGACCCATTACTGCTTCTTTCAGCCTTTTTTCAGCTAGCATTATATGTAGAATAATTTTTTCGTCCTAATTCGCAGTATCAATATAAAATTTTGTATTGCATATAAGTAATTACAAAAATAGAGCTTGATGGAAATTTTATTTTAAAATTTTGATTTGGGACAGAACTCTAGGAAATGACCAGGTGAGAGTCGGAAAAAATATGCTTCGACAAGATTTAACTAGATTCAACTAGATTCGGAACTTAAAGTGATCCCGTGCAGTTTTAATCACAAGGAGAAAGTTTAGTTGCTTTAGTGGAAAATAACGGCAGTTCTTGTATTTTTTAATTCTTTGACTTTTTTTGTAGAACCTATTTTTATTTACTGTGTTTCCTCCAATAAGGCCCACTCTTGACTTTGATTACCCATATGTCAGCCTGTTGGAAATATATTGAAAACCGCTGTTTATTGTGTTTTTATCTCACAGGAGCTCCATAGATTTCGATTTTTCTATATCTGGTTAAGCAAACGAAAATTTCGACATGAAAT
Source organism: Ditylenchus weischeri (assembly GCA_029231635.1). NCBI lineage: Eukaryota > Metazoa > Nematoda > Chromadorea > Rhabditida > Anguinidae > Ditylenchus > Ditylenchus weischeri. The sequence continues at coordinate 85,141 of JAMRYI010000245.1, forward strand.
CAGATCTGTTTAAAATTGCTGTCGGGTAGAGCCGGAAAACTGGTTTAAAGCAGTATTCATACCACCAATTTTAAAAATTCGGTTCTCCCCCTGGTTTGGGTGGTTTGAGATGATGGGTGGTTTAGAGTGGTTTGAGTTGGTTCGAGGTGATTTGGGATATTTGAGGTGGTTTGGGGGATTTTGAAAATATTAAAATTCGATAGCTCATAAACTTAAAACACACATTCTCTAATTATGGACCACTCAATAAGAACTTTTGTTACCTCAATTTTTTCATAATTTTTAGTTATGGGCTCATTTGAAAGAGCATATAATTCTGAGTAAGGTTACTTTTGACAAAACTTCAGATTTGGATCTGGAGATATGGCCAATTTGAAATTCGGACATGTCGAATGCCTGAAATGTGGTTATTTTCGTTCTTGAGCATACAGTTTTTAATTGTTATTACACACACATCATACACCATTCGACGCAGAATTGAGCTAGCTTTTTTTTGTCAGTTTCACCTTGTCAAAATATTTTTGTAGAAAAAATAAGCGATTAACACAGAAGTCGAAATTTTCAAAAGAGAAGTTTTTAGACAAAACCCCATTTTTCTCAAAGTGTAAGGGTGATTGTAAACTTTTTAGTCACAGAATTAGAAATTGCATTGAATTCTGTATAGGATAAACAAAAAAAGTTAAAAAAAATCCCTGCATTAAAAAGTTTTCTATGTGACGAAAAAGTGTGCACACCAAGTCTTGAATATTACATCGACATTGCTTCCATTTTAAAAAGAGGATATTGTCTACATCACACTGACTTGTTAAATACCATTCGATAGAGAATTTAATCAGCTTTCTTATGGTACTGTTGCTTTCTGCTTGTCCATGTATTTCGGTAAACAAATCAGCTATAATATACCGGTTAATACAATTGCGTTATTTCAAAACAGCAATCTTTTGAGAAAACTGTATTTTTCTCAAAATTAAAGGGGGCCGCAAACTTTTTTGTCACGGAATCAAAAAGAACGTTTAATTCTGCATATTATAGTTTAAAAAAATTAAGAAAAAGGCGTGCATTAAAAAGTTTTCTTTAAAGGACAATGCTCGCGGTGGTCTGGTGGGTCCCCAATTGTGGTGCGCCAATTCAAAAATTTTTCCTCATCATTGATCTTCTGTACGGATTTTTTAACTTGGTTTATATCAAAAATACACCTGAAATTAGATTCTAGGCCTTGTTTTTTAGAAACTAAAATCTAAAAATCTGTACAGAAATCCAACGATTAGGAAAAAATTTTGAATTGGCGGGGACCTACCAGACCACCGCGAGCATGGTCCTTTAAGACGAACAAGTAGGTAACACTATTTTAAAAGCTATTAAAGTGCACTTACTTGTTCGTCATGAAGAAAACTTTTGAATGCATGGCTTTTTTAAATTTTTTCCCCTTTACAAAATTGCACTTGTGGTCTAACGGCCACTTTTTTCGTAGCACAAGTTCCTTATTTTTTGAACTTAGTGTGTATGAGGATTACAAATGTGAACTCGATATTTGATTTTCAGTTGTTATTGTTTAAAACAGAAATAAAAATTATTTGGTCAAAAATATCAGGGCCCCCCCCCCAACCGAACAAGTACCTTTTTTTGTTAATACTGTGCAACATTCAATGCGATCTCTGAAGCTCTAACTAAAAAATTTACAACCACCTTTCAACTATGAGAAGAAGGGGTTTTGTCTAAAAACTTCTCTTTTGAAAATTTCGACTTTTGTGTTAATCGCTTATTTTTTCTACAAAAATATTTTGACAAGGTGAAACCGACAATACTATTGAAAAGCTAGCTCAATTCTGCGTCGAATGGTGTATGATGTGTGTGTAATAACAATTAAAAACTGTATGCTCAAGAACGAAAATAACCACATTTCAGGCATTCGACATGTCCGAATTTCAAATTGGCCATATCTCCAGATCCAAATCTGAAGTTTTGTCAAAAGTAACCTTACTCAGAATTATATGCTCTTTCAAATGAGCCCATAACTAAAAATGCTGGCCAGCGAAACAATCCAAAATACCAGGTTCCGACTGTCAAACATGGTGGAGGGTCGGTTATGATATGGGGTAAGAATGGAAAATCATTGCTAGATTTAAGGTGGTTGGTTTAAGGTGCATTTTCGCGTGATGGTCTGGGTCCACTGGTCCGAGTCGAAGGAACAATGTATGCCAAAGACTACAAGAAGATTCTGGAAGACAATATGCTGGAGCACGCCATCACTTGTCTCGGTTCCGACTGGATCTTTCAGCAGGATAACGATCCAAAGCACACCTCCAAGTTGGTCAAGCAGTGGTTCGTCGACAATGAAGTGGAAGTTTTGGAGTGGCCATCGCAGTCTCCCGACCTGAATCCGATCGAGCATCTCTGGGAGGAGCTGGACAGAAGAATTCGGGCCAGAAATTTCACCAAAACTGCCACTTTGCTCAAGGTTCTCGAGGAAGAGTGGAAGAAAATTTCTATTGATGTTGTTATCAAACTTGTTGAGTATATGCCTCGTCGTTGTCAGGCTGTCATTGATGCGAAGGGTTATGCGACAAAGTATTAGTGCTGAATAAAGACTTATTGTCAGAAATGCTGCTTATTTTTGAACAGTTTCGTGATATTTGCCAATAAACAGTGTTTTGAGTCGTCACTTTTTTCGCCTAAGAAATGAAGGTGTTTCAAACAGATGTAATTTGACAGTTGGGGAAAAGTGCATATATATGCAGTTTTGTAGTCAAAATGTAGCCAAGAGAATGTAGCTCCATATGCCATTTACGCTTTTTCGCAATGTATATTTTTTAATCAAAATAAACGATGATTTTCATGAAAATAGCGCTTGAGTCATCACTTTTTTCCGCTACTGTATAAAAAGTCGATTTTTTTTAAATCTTGAATTTTGGTATTTTTAGTAGGGGTGACGGTTTTGGTATATGCGGCTATGCGGCTGCGGCTTTTTTCACAAAACCAAGTGCGGCTGCGGCTATGTTCAAAAATCAAGTGCGGCTAGCCGCGCGGCTATGCGGCTATTTATTCGTATTACTAAAAAAGAAACAAACTTTTAACTTATCATAAACGTTGGAGAGATCTTTGTGAACAGTGGGATATCTTGTTCACCAGCAATTTTAAGTTCCCACAGCAAACTTATTTTAGCACTAAAATAATGGGATAACATAAGCTCGTCCAATTTACAATTGACAAGGTTGACATTGACAGAGACAAATGTAAAAATGCACATCAAAACACCAGTAAAATAAGCGTAATTTCTTAAGCTTTTAAGTGCGGCTAAGGACAAATTGCGGCTGCGGCTTGCGGCTATTCCAAAAACGTTGATGCGGCTATGCGGCTGCGGCTATTTTCAGAAAATTGGTGCGGCTAGCCGCGTTGCGGCTGCGGCTAGCCGCTAGCCGCAATCACCCCTAATTTTTAGTTGATTTCTGTTTATTATAACTTAGTAAATCAGATGTTGAGGGTACCTTGACCCCAAAAAGATGGAATTTGAACATAGTTTTGTTAACTGGGGCCTACCGCATAGAGAAACTCTGATATGCATACATTTTTTATGCATCCAAAGTCACTTTCGAGTGATTTGCGTCTAAGGTATGTGGGTGTGCGCATCTCAACCCCAACCAACCAAGCCCCTGCGCCCCCGAAGGCGCAGAGGCTTGGTGGTTAGAGATGCGCACTCCTTACCTTAGACATAACTCAAGCAAGACTCTTGATCAAAAATGCATTTAGAGGCTCTTTTTGCCCAGCTCCAGTGACCAAAACATGGTAAAACAGCCAAATGGCCGAAATTTCAAAATGCCCAAAACTCAATTTTTTATTGACCAGAACACAAAAATAATGTCTTTTTTGAACTTCTGAGGTGATTTTAGGTTGATATAGGGTGTTTGGAAACTTTTTTTAAAAAATTTGGGGGCGGGGGGTTATACTCCGGTAGGGTCAAATATTTGATTATTAAAATGTTTTATTCTAAAACTATTTCACTCGTATTTTATCTTCTATTGCTGCAACTAGTAGCAGTTCATAAAAAAGTGATTCACTTGTGTGAACTCCACTTCCACTGCCAACATACACCTAAACAAAACATACAGCTAAGCAGAACATATGTTTCATATCATTCGTGCATCACCAAAGTCATAAACTTGTTCCTCAGAAGTTTCTGATTGCAAAACCATCACTTTAATTGTTTAACATATGACAAAAAAGTGTGTGATACGTTTTAGAAAACCTAGAATTCAAAATGAGATTAGCTAATTTTGTGGAGAAGTACCGTGCCAACCGCCGACTACTGCTGCTAATAGTGTATGTTGCCCTGTTCCTGGATAACATGCTGCTCACCACTGTCGGTTAGTGATAACACTCCATTGCTCAGGTGTGGTACCGTAAATACTCTAATAAACAAACCCCCCTACAGTTAACTATTTTAAAATTAGTTTTGCTTTTTTAACCCCAACATTGTTTATTTTTAAAAACTTACGACAACTCATTTTGTAGATCTTTCCAAACTCTACAAAATGAGTGGTCATACGTTTTAAAAAATAAATAATGTTGGGGTTAAAAAAGCAAAACAAATTTGAAAATAGTTCACTGTAGGGGGCCCGTTTATTAGAGTATATACGGTAATTGCCATTTTCTACTCAGAATTCAAGAAAATTGAAAAAAGACAGGATTTTAAGCGTTTTTATGTTACTTTTAGCTCAAATCGTTGCTGAAGAACGGGTTTATAAACCTATCAAATAGGTTTATTAACACACAAATTCGGAGAAGGCATTGCTTGTTCGCCGAACTAACATCATTCTGAAATTCAATCCTAAGGGCTCTATATGTGTTCATGTCGACGCCAAACAAAAAACCTTAGTCCCCTGTTGTTTTTTTTACACAAAAATAATTTCTTTCTTTATTGTCTCAAAATCATTCAAATGCCCATTTTTGTGTTAGAAATATACATCTACAAGACTAATCTAAGATTGCAGACATTATTATATTGGGACGGATATCAACTCGCGACACTTTGTGAATTTGGAGAAGCTCAGCTCCCTGAGATTTTTCGAACTTGATCTTGGTATTAGGTGTAACTTTCCAGAAACTTTTACTGTAAAAATTGTCGATTTTTAATCAAAAATTTGAAAATGTCGATTACAAAGTGTCACGACTCACGAATTGATATTTACCTTAAAACGACAAGCGATACACTATTCAAGAGAGGAGAACAAGGGCTTTCTGATGATACCAAAAAAATGCATTTATGTTCTTATTTTACTGAAAAAAGAAAATTTTCAAATTTTCGGTCCAGAGTGGAATTTGAAATTTGACAGTGAGTTTTAAATTGAAAGAACAGCTTTATATGCATATCAATAATGCTGAACACGAATTGGTCAGAGTAGAAAATATCAATTATCACGCAGTGTTAGAAAAAAATTGAGTTTGTAATGTAAAGTTGTTTCAGTGCCAATTATTCCTGAATATCTCCTTCGCATTTCGCATCCCAACTCCACGGACATGCTGCTCAACAACAAAATCCCTGTTGACCCAGAAATAGCAGCTCGTCAACTAGCTAACTCTCGGCGCAACAAAAACAACAAAAATAGAAGGCAGCACAGAGCCGCAGACACTAATGATGATGATACTGTGGGGTGGAATAGTCAGGACTGGGAAGATGACCAGCAAATGACTTCTTCCAAATACTCCACTTCCAAGGTTAATATCGGTTGCAAAACTAAAACAACGCGTGTTTTAAAAAAATCGATAGAAAGTGGTGTTGTGTTCTTGAGAGAAGAGAGAGAGCAGAGCGAACCAACAAGATTTATTATAACGGAACGAATGATAACAATAGATAACAGAGTGACACGAGTCAACAGAAGACTCGATGTCGTGTCAAGACAATAATAATTACGAATAATAATTCCACACAACAAGTGGAAATAATCCAAAAGGTGGAATTTTGACATTTTGCCAGCAATTAGTGTGTTGATTTCAGCGTCCTCGCTTAGCCATAGCTAGACCCAGCCAGATCAGTGAAGACAGGTCGGAGTGGTCGAAACAGACCAAGACTTGGAGGCCGAATGAGGGTGACTACCACTCGGGCGCCACCCACTACAGAGTTCTATGAAGGTCTGCCAGACGAGTTCAGCATGGGGTTTGAAGGCCCCAACTCTGCTGTGGACCACATGATGGAGCGCGTAAGCAGCTCTGACTCAGAAGCATACTCGGATGAGCAAGAAATAGGGGCTGCAGAGACCTACAGACAACAGCAGGAAAAGGTCAGGCATGACACTTTGGCTGATGAGAATGGTAACATACAGTTTCTTTCTCATATTTTTAAATTTCGCATATTTTTAAATATACAAAATACAAGTCATTAAGACAATGACAATTTAGTGCATGTCGGCTTCATGTTTGGCTCCAAAGCATTGGTCCAGTTGCTTGCCAACCCGTTTGTGGGACCACTGACCAACCAGTAGGTCTTTTTATGACGAAATATATGTACATTTACCGTATTTCCTCTAATAGAGCCACCCCCCCTTTGATTCAAAATCGTATTCTTGGCATTGCGTTTTTAACCCACTTTTTAAAGATTCATCTCAGGCAAGTTACCACCCGTTTTGTAGTCAGTGAGATGAGCTACAGAATGAGTGGTAACTTGCTTGAGAAAAGTAATTGAAAAGTGGGTTAAAAACGCAAGGCCAAGAACACGATTTTGAAGCAGAGGGGGGTGGCTCTATTAGAGGAAATACGGTAACTAACCTTTTTGCTTAAAATGGTATGCAAAAATGGTTTTCGGATTACAGAAAAATACAACTTTATGAGATTACGAGGTTGTTTTGTTTGAAGGAGGTGATTAGTGCATGATAAAATAAACTAAAATTTTATTTCAAACATAATCTCTTAAATGAATTTTTAGTGAAACTTATGTTCTTTAAATTGTCATTAAACAATATTACAGGGTGCCGCATCTTGGCCGCCGAATCATTTTTGGCTGCGACTAAAAATAATGATTTTACAACCTCTTGAAAAAGTGCTCACAACCCCAGGAACTAGTCGTCGGTTCGAAATAAGACTACCCCCGACAACCTTATGTAGATGTATTCGGTATAGATGAATTCACATAATGCCACATGACACGCTCATAACTTTTCAAAAAGTGAAAAAGTATTCAATTTGGGCTTATAGACGTGTTTGCGTGGTGCAGTGGAAAAGCTTTCCGCCATAATGTTTTCTTTGCAGTAACGAGTTCAACGAGTGCTGCCACAAATTTGAATTCTGCTGCCTAATATGAATATTGCTGCCAAAATTAATTTAACAGCAGAATTTAGATTTTTCGGCATATATTATCGAAGTCCAATCCACCCATGGACACCTTCAATTTTTTGATTTTTATGCAAATTTTTTATCACTAGCACACTTAACGCACAATAGAAAAGTAGAAATAGGGGCTAAAGTGGATTATACCACATATCCCAAAAAGTGGTTCTGACCACTTTTTTGAACTTATTAGGCCCTAATTAGTTCAAAAAACATGTTTTTAGGGCGCGGACGACATTTTTTGGAAAAATATTTTTTGACCAAAATTTAGTCATTTTTCAGTCACCCCATTCACCCCAAGCATTACCTTAGGCTTAGGCTTCCCCCAATCACCTTTGAGACTATTCCGAACAATGTGCTAAAGTATAACACACTCATTCCCCCTTTTTACATACAGCAGACATGTGAATTGGTGGATGTGTAACTATATTTATGATCATTTATCATCATTTATAGTCATTTTCTGGTCAAAAAAGTTTTTTTTCAGAAAAATCGTCCGCGCCCTAAAAACATGTTTTTCGTACTAATTAGGGCCTAATAAGTTTAAAACAGTGGTCAAAACGCACTTTTGGGAGATGTGGTATAACCCATTCCGGCCGAAATAGGTCATAAATATCAGATTTTCAACTTTTATTACAGAAATTCGAGTACAGGTCGGTTGAAAGTACAGACTTTAAACCAAAAAGGCTGAAAATTAAATAAAACTTTTTGCATCGAAAACATTGAAATTTGCATTTTTGGACGAAAATTTAGCCCTGGATCTGCTCTAAAAAGTAGGAGCAAACCTTTACAATAGCAAACATCTATAGAAACTAGAAGCCTTTTCAAGTCCGGAATTTGTTTTTATAGTCAAATTGAGAGAGTTTTTGAGTTTCCGATAAAAACTTATCCTAAGCCTAAGCCGTGACACTTTCAGGAACTCAAAAGCTCTAAATGAGAAAAAGATTAAAACATGTATGAATAGGGGTATCCAAAATGAATTTAAAAAAAAATTCTCACGAAAAAAAACTGCCTTGGCCCCCTGTTGATTTTTTTGGAAAATTTGTTTTCATAAAAGTTTACTTTACATTTTTCAATCATTTTTACGCAAAAAAATATTTTTGGTCAAAAAATGTTAATCTTTTTTCTTTGGCCCCTCAGGCTTAGGCAAAGGTAGGCCAGCGTATGTTAGGACCGGCTCAAACACGTTTTTCCTATTTTTTGAAATTCGAGGAACATGTTTGAGCCGGTCCTAACATACGCTGGACTACCCTTTCCTAAGCCTAATTTACCGTAATCAGCTTGGGGACCAAGGCAAAAATTTTTTTGAGCAAAAATAATTTTTTTGCGTAAAAAGCGTAAATAAACTAGACGCTAGACTTTTATGAAAAAACAGGGGTGACCAAGGCAGTTTTTTTGGGGGCCACTTCATCACATATAGAGCCGAAAGATATATCTAGTCACTAATTGATTGCTAGTTAAACAAATAATACAAGAATCACATATAAAAATTACGCCTGTGTGAATTTAATTGAAGATCTTGGGGCACATTTTGTGGCAGTCAACCAGCCTGTCCTGGCAATAGCCCAGCTTGTCTTGGAGGGTCTCGATTTGGATGGTCAGGTTGTAGAGCTTAATGCCTCCGGTGGTGCAGATAATTGCCAAAAGAACCAGCATGAACAGCACCACACAGCAAATATAGCAACAAAAGCCCAGTTTGTTGAGCACCTCGAAGTCGGTGGCCGTAGCGGTCATTTGGGGGGCTGGATTAGGAGTAATTTTTAAAAAGTGAAAGAAACCAGTAGCCAAATAATGCGCTTGCTGAAAATGAATAAAAATTAAAACAGAAATTGTTCATAAAAAGCTCAAACAGCACATCAGCAAACTTAAAATGATACAAATCTTAAAGAAATATACAAAATGTATAGATTGTTTTGTGTTTTTGGAGTAGCTAAAAGGCGCAATAAAAAACATATTATGCAAAAAAAAAAGTTTATCGGAAAAAGACGAACAATTGAAAATTTAGTAAACCAGCATCTTTGCATGAAGATCATCTGCTTGCAGAATAATAATAAAAACATATTTTTCAAAAAAAAACTAAGAAGAAAAAATATAAAGATGTGTACCGTATTTCTTCTAATTGCCGCACAGTCTCTAATTACCGCACACCCCTAACTTTAAAGACTTATATCTCGGAGCAGAGTGAATATTTTGCTAAGCTGTTTGATGCATTTTCTTAACTCCCACGAGCTCTACCGATTCCACTTTTCAGATCTTGGTTAAGTACCCGAAAATCTCTAGATCGAATTTGAAAATTTCCGATTTTCAGGTGATTGAAAATAAGCGCACATGTGCGGCAATTAGAAGAAATACGGTATCTATGGGGTTAATGCGGCACATAAGTGATCACCCATAAACCCTGCCAGAATGACAGCCTATTTATTAGGTCGTCCAATAAGTTTTGAGAAAAAGCACGTGGATTCGCTTTAATTTTCAAAGTGCATCATTTGGCACATTTGACAATGATGTCTCTACGTGTCATATACCATTTTGTAGCCCGTTCTCTCTTCTTTTGAATGTCGTATTAACCGGCTCTTTGTTATTAAAAATAGGATCAAAAATAGGAAAACAAAAAATGTGCATAAATTTACCAAACTTGAGAAATTATTTGTTTTTTTATTTTTGGTCCAATTTTTATAACAAAGAGCCGGTTATCGACATTCAAAAGAGGAAGAACAGGCTACAAATATATGACACGTAGAGTATCATTGTCAAATGTGCCAAATGATGCACTTTGAAAATTAAAGCGAATCCACGTACTTTTTCTCAAAACTTATTGGACAACCTAATACAGAAAAAACATACCCACCATGCCAAAAAATGTCAGAGTGTGTTGGAACCACTAAGAAAATTTGACATTTTTCTGACACAATTTTCAAACATTTTTTCCCAGATAATCTTTCTGCCCGACATTTTTCATTATTAGGAACAACAAATTCTAAAAATAAATGAAAATGTCAGGCTTGCTTCATTTAATTTAAAATGTGTACGGTTAATTTGAACTCACGTTTGGGACCCCTAAAAAAACTTAAGCTAATTGCTAAAAATAGGGATTAGAAAATCCGCAGCAAAAGGAAAACTAATAATTTATTTAAAAAAATTAAAATAACGAGTTTTACAAATGTTTATTGATAGAATTGGATACACGGTGCCTATGTTCACTGGATTTGTCATTATGTTCCTGTCAACCCTCTGTTTTGCCTTCGGCAGTACTTTTTTTACTCTGTGGGTTGCCAGAGCTCTCCAGGGTGTGGGGTCAGCTTGTACAAGCACATCTGGTATACTTCAGCTTATTTCCCGAAATTTTACAAATATTACATTTAAGGTATGGGAATGCTTGCACAAGCCTATCCTGACGATGCTGAACGGGGCTCTGCCATGGGTATTGCCTTAGGTGGTCTGGCTTTGGGTGTTCTTGTGGGACCTCCTTACGGTGGCCTGCTGTATGCTTGGGCTGGCAAGGAACTTCCTTTTATTCTGCTAGCCCTTTTGGCACTTATGGATGGAAGTAACCGATCTGTTAATACTTTTTCGCAGAAGATACAAAAGATCATCCATTTCAGCCCTTCAATTTCTGGTGCTCCAACCCAAAGTGGACAGAGGTGAGCCAGAAGGCACTGGCATCAAGGAACTGGCCAAAGACCCTTACATCATGGTGGCTGCTGGTTGGTTTTTACTTTGTTTTAATTTCCAAATGGAAAACTGATAGCATTCAGGCTCAATCACCATCGGCAACTTGGGAATCGCTATGTTGGAGCCCTCGCTGCCCTTGTGGATGATGGAGAGCTGGAGTGCAGGGTCCATTGAACGAGGGGCTGCGTTTATTCCAGCCAGCATCTCCTATCTCATCGGCACCAATATTTTCGGACCTCTAGCGCATAAAATTGGGCGGTATAATTTATATTCCCAAACTTTGCCTATACTTAACTTACTTGTTCAGATGGCTGAGTGGTTTCATCGGTCTTGTGGTTATTGGCTTTTGTCTGCTTGCTGTTGGTGTTTTGGAATAAAAAAAATTCAATTTGCAAATTTCCAAATTTAGATTCCATCCGCTAGAAGTGTCAGCGGTTTGATTATTCCCAACTTTTTCATGGGCTTTTCTATTGGTAACATCCTTTGGTTACCGCATACTAATTGATAAAACAACCCATTTTGAGGCATGATTGACGCAAGCATGTTTCCCATGATGGGCTATATTGTAGATGTACGCCATGTGGGTGTCTATGGATCCATCTATGCCATTGCTGACGCTGCTTTTTGCTTTGCTTTTGCCCTAGGCCCCTTTTTCAGTGGACCGTTGGTGCGCAGTGTGGGATTCCCTACGTAAAATAACTTTATTGATGTAATATTTTAGGGTTTCCATAAATGTTTATTGCAGAATGATGTATATAATAGCCATGATCAACTTTCTCTATGCCCCCTTGATGTTCTTTTTGAGAAAACTGCCAGAAAATACTTCGACACCAAAGCAGGAGGTAAGATCACCCTCTGTTTGAGGTTCCATATCTCACAAGGTCTCCACCCAAGAATATACTATTCCAACGGAGCCGAAAGCTCGTTGTATTGATGTCTAAGCATGTTTTAGCCACTCCAAACGATATAGCTTTGACCTTTAAAAACTTTTGTTCAAATTTTAGCCAGTCACAGACGCATTTGCTGCTGACACAATCATAATTGATGGAAACCCAATCCACTACGAGAAGATTGAGGGTATCACTACACCACATCGTCGACTGCCCGCAACTAGTGCAACTGCTGGCAAAACAAATAGCACTACTAGTGTCACCAACTACAACTACAATGTCAACTCTGTTTGGGAGGACTAGGCAACAATAACTGAGGAATTTAGATCATTGATAACGCTTTTAGAATCTTGCTATTCATATTTTTTAACAAAGGTTTTTGGTTTTCGATGCTAGAAAAACACAAAAAAAATCTAGTTATTCATTGCTTCATAAGTAGGCTAATTTTGTTTTGTTGGTGTCAAATGAAAGCCATTTTTCAGTAATTTATTTCAAACACACATGTATAAACAACAATAAAATTTTACCTAAATGTGTTTATTTTTTGTTAAGTTCATAAAACTAATAGCAATAGTATCACAATAGCTAGAAACTGTATCTACTCTAACAAAAGACAACGCCTAGGAACAAAAATATGGGATGAACGACGTTTTGTTTCTTTTTTAACATAAGATCGAAAAAATTGGCAGTGGATTAAAAAAATAACAATATATTATATTGTCAAAATAAATGTGCCGGCTATTGTAAGCGTAGAGGGGACATCCCACTTACTTGTTAGCAAGAAATATGTTTTTGCAAAAACAAAAAGTTGAAAATTGTATTTTTTTCATTGTCTGATAGCGTATAGGTCAGGGCTTCCAACTGAACTTTTCGAAAATCAGACAAATCATTAAAAAAATCAGATTTTGAAACTGAAAATCAGATTTTTGAGAATTTTTGGTGTCTAAATTTAGCCAAATATTTAGAAAAAAATCAGATTTTGGAACTGAAAATCAGAACAACTTTTTAAGAATTTCTGGTGTCTGAAATCAACCTTTTTCTGATTAATCAACCCAAATGGCAGCCCTGGTATAGGTTATCAGACATTTTTGTTTGTAAATGCGATAAATAAATTCCCGATTTTAGAAGATTCTTTTTGTTCCTAAGTTTTCGAAAGTTGCTGCATATTTTAGTAGCAGACATGCCTTACTTAAAAAGCAGTGACAACTTGGAAAAGCGATTAATAATGTACATTACAACAAACATAACTACAATTTCAATAACACATATTTGACTACATCTGTTACTACTATCTTAAAGTATCATTCAAAGTGACTCTTTCAAAGCCTTTGTTGGTCATGTATGGGGAAGTATCACTTCCATTTCTAGTGCTACCATCCAATTCCACTCCTTTATCACCATTGTTATGGGTGCCTAGTGCTGTGGAAGTGCCATCCTTGGATATGAATAGCGCCAGACCAGGTCCACTCTTACCACCCCCTTCTATGTCTTCTTCGTACTCCGACGAGGATTCCATTAGAGCAGATGTCTCGGCCAAAACTTCTTCAATCACATCCTCTGCGTCCCTTCTGGTCTTTTGCACTCTGTTGGCTAGGCTTGCATTGGTTGTGCCACCACCACCTGATAATTTTGATTCAAAACGAGGTTGGTAAAAATAAAGGTAAAATTATATAAAGGTCTATAAATTATAAAAAGTTCTGAACACGTAGTAACGATACTTCCGTGGCTAATATTGGAGTCCGCATTTTAGAAAGCAGTTTTTTGCTAACAAAAACAAAAATATTTTATCTTAAGATTATGTTTTAATCCTCTGGATTGTCCATAGAAATCAGAGCTATCGCTAAATGCGAAAAAATATCTGCAGATTCGGGTATTTTTCGGACTTCTGCTGCTAAAAATCAAGTTTAGGCCGTTTGAAGTTCTTTTAAACCGAGTTTGTAGCCTAGATTATAAGATATTTTATAAACATTTTTCGGCCTTATAAAACTTAAAATGTGACGAAAAGTATCTCAAAATATTGAATTTCTTGCTAGGTGAGTATAGTAGAAAGCTTGTTTTTCAAATTCAATATTTTGTGATGCTTGTGGTCATATTTTAAGTTTGCTGAGGCTAAAAGTGTTTATTAAAGGAGCATGTTCACGCAGTCACATTCAAATGTTGAAATTTGAATTCCCGGGGACCAATCCTACAAGTGGAATTATGACACGAAATGTTTTTTTCAAATAAACATTTTTATTTTAAATATTCTTTTTGAATTCTTGAATTCCGTCAAACCCAGCAACTGTGGGTGCAGCAAAAAGCATAAGTACTCACTGTAACATCCAGCCGTGTCGGATAACGGGGTTGATGATCTTCGGAGTGTCTTGGACTGGGAGTTTTGGATTTGCTGAGCCTCTGGCTCGGTCTTAAACGTCTGAATCTGAAGCATTCAGCGAGGTCGGATACCGAAGTTGAGCTAGACCTCTTGGGAGTGTCTTGGACTGCGAGTTTCGAATTTGTCGAGTTTTTGGTGAGGGGGGAGTTGGCCAATCGTTTTTTAGCCAAACTTTTGTTTGAACCAATGCTTTGTTTCAGCCAAAAAAATTTCAACCAGCCTTGGCGTTCCGCCAGTCGGACTTTGGCCAATCCTTCGTTTCAGCCAATCCGGTTTTTGCCAATGTAATGATTCTGTCAATCGGGTTTTGGCCAATCCTTTAGTTCTGCCAGTCGAGTTTTGGCCAATATACTACTTGAGCCAGTCGAGTTTTGGCCAATATACTACTTGAGTCAGTCGAGACTTGGCCAATATTATACTTGAGTCAGTCGAGTCTTGGCCAATATTATACTTGAGTCAGTCGAGTCTTGGCCAATATTATACTTGAGTCAGTCCAGACTTGGCCAATATACTACTTGAGTCAGTCGAGTCTTGGCCAATTTTATACTTGAGTCAGTCGAGTCTTGGCCAATATTATACTTGAGTCAGTCCAGACTTGGCCAATATACTACTTGAGTCAGTCGAGACTTGGCCAATTTTATACTTGAGTCAGCCGTGTTTTGGCTAAACCTCTCTTTGTCACCAATCCATCATTGCTCAAATTTTTTAACCACAACTTAATTGTTGTTCATGATCTGTTTATAATTGTTCACACTCTCAACTTTGTTATTCTCTAGCCATCAGTATGGATATATAATTGTTGTTCATGATGGGTTATAACCGACTCCTTGCTTATTCCACTAATTATATTTTATTATTGTTTTCGGCACAGCAAACAACTGCTAGCACACATTTAAGTAAAACTCATTAATTGTTCATATTTAGTGACCACATATGTTAAACGCCTTTTCCTTTCCGCCCTCACAGAAAATCAAATTTTGGTAGTATTTAATGAGTATAGATGTCGTATGTGTCTCCTCCTGACGAAACTCGACTGTCACAAATGGGTAGTGCCCTAACCACTTGTTAAGTTCGACTAACACCATTAATAACACTTAAAGGTGTACAAGATCAATCCAAAATATGTTTTTATTTAACTTCAACAAGCAACAATAAACCAAATACATTCAAAGAACAAAGCATATAATGATTAACAACCTCACTGATATTTCTACGGATCTCGTGGAATTCTGCGCTCAACTTCTCCAGATCGCCGGTCAACTTGGATAGCTCGCGTAGCACGGGTGACACTCGTTAGACTTGCCGGAACATTTTCTGAACTGAAGTTTTCAGTAGCATCTACGAGAGCCGAAATCATCGAAGGATTGCTAGTCTTGGATCGTTTATTCTGTAGCAAGGGATCACGCACGCGAATAGCTTTTGCTTTTGATGCCGTACCTAAGCAAAAATATCGAATCACAAGTGTAAACACAAAAGATCTAACAAATTATACCTAACTCCATCTTGAACATTGTAAGAACTATCCAGATATGAACTATTGACTGTTTTTGAAGAAAAGCGTTGAGAAGAGAGTGCCACTGCTCGAGTTCATTCGTCGTAGTAGGTGTGCCTGGAATGTCTAAACCGCCATGATTCCATATATTTCTAGCAAAGAGCGGATCATGCCACATATTTTGCTCATCTGTCCATCCAATCCATGTCTAAAAAACGGCTAGAACAAGACAAGATTGACTGAGCGTTACCTTCTCGAAGTAAGCGATAAATTGTCTTACGCCTGGTGAGTCTCTGTATTTGCCAATATCCGGATGACTGAAATCTTTGAGATGAGAGAAGGCAGCATCAATTTGGTCCACAGGAATCAAGCTTAGTGCGAAGAACTTCCTGACATACTCGTTGAGACCCGCATTCTTCATATAACCGCTCTTTGCTTCCTTGGAATGACCACAGAACCTCTTCACGCCGGCTTGGTTAAAGTGAAAGTGGCAACAACGGTGTTCGATAGCTGAAATCAATCTTATTTATTCCATTTGCCATAACTTTGCTAAAGTCAAAACTAGCCTGGCCAAACTGTTCTAACCGCAGCACGTATCGCTCGCTCAAAATCAGTCAAGGCCACTTCAGGCTGGAAGGCTATATTGTATTTTGTAAGAATTATGCCTCGAAGAATGTTCAGTAACCGCACATACGTTTGCTTTTTTCTGTTTCTCACAAAAATTACAACAGCAGGCACAAGGTGACTGGAAAATGAGACCGTAGTTATCATCATCAAACCAAACTATTTTTACCCATTAACAAGAGCATGTATGGAGTAGTTTTGAGCAACATCCGAGTCTGACCTGCTTTCAAACGTCCCATCACAAGCGATGATTTTCGATTCGCCTAGAATCTAAAAATTATGAATGAAATTACAAAATTTTATAATAATTTCATTCGGTAAAATACCCTGAGCATGTAGTCTGACGAAAGAATCAGCATTCTTTTCTCCTCGCCTGGTGGATCAATATGAAACACAAATAGAGAGTTGTCGGCAAAGTATTTCCATCCTTCTGGTATCTCGACATCTTGAAAGTTCCTGGCCCCCTGGTGGATAATTGTTAGCGTCCTAAATTGTTTCTTGTTTCTTTATGCTTGACAAGATATTATTGTTACCTTCCTGGCCTTTGCGATTAAGTCACGTAGATTTGCATAGTCGATCGCGGCAATTACAGAATCTTCCGGAGAGAGGTTGTCAATCGCTTGGTTATAAACGTCGCGAGGTCCCATCTGGAAATACTGAATTAGGACTGTTGCAATTATATTTGGTTTTTTGTACCTTTCGATTTTCCATACTAATCAACAGAGCCTCTTCACACACTCGACGTTTTCCTAAATCCACAGGATCCGCTTCATGAGAATGCTCAGCTACACTTTCCATCTTGTATGCGTTGTTTTTCAGAATCAGCTTAGCCATACATCCTCCTCTGTAGTGTTCACAGGAGTAGACAACATCTTCATTGCTGCGGCTGTAGCGAAAAGAGTACAAATAGCCTTAAAAAGAGACATTGATAAACATTCTGGACTGGTCGAGAAATTTTTAAAAGAAACTTACCTTCGTATTCAACCAAATGGCGCCCTCTCTTGCTCATAAGAAACTGGACTTGCTCAGGCTCTGGATTGACTCGAAACTTGTTGACATCCTCGATGGGCACGAAATCATCTTGATAGCCTCCATAATCAATTTCAGGCAGAAAGTCCGGATCTTCTTCATCGTCGTGAATTTCCATACTGATGGCTAGAGAATAACAAAGTTGAGAGTGTGAACAATTATAAACAGATCATGAACAACAATTAAGTTGTGGTTAAAAAATTTGAGCAATGATGGATTGGTGACAAAGAGAGGTTTAGCCAAAACACGGCTGACTCAAGTATAAAATTGGCCAAGACTCGACTGACTCAAGTAGTATATTGGCCAAGTCTGGACTGACTCAAGTATAATATTGGCCAAGACTCGACTGACTCAAGTATAATATTGGCCAAGACTCGACTGACTCAAGTATAATATTGGCCAAGTCTCGACTGACTCAAGTAGTATATTGGCCAAAACTCGACTGGCTCAAGTAGTATATTGGTCAAAACTCGACTGGCAGAACTAAAGGATTGGCCAAAACCCGATTGACAGAATCATTACATTGGCAAAAACCGGATTGGCTGAAACAAAGGATTGGCCAAAGTCCGACTGGCGGAACGCCAAGGCTGGTTGAAAAAAATTATTTGCCAAAATCAAATTTGTCCTGTGACGAAGTTTGGCCAAAAAACGATTGGCCAACTCCCCCCTCACCGAGTTTTTGGCTCGGCTTTACAATTCATTTTGCTCTGGTCAGTAGGTAAGATCAGTTTCAACGGACACAAATTCGAAACTCGCAGTCCAAGACACTCCCAAGAGGTCTTGGCTCAACTTCGGTATCCGACCTCGCTGAATGCTTCAGATTCAGACGTTTAAGACCGAGCAAGAGGCTCAGCAAATCCAAAACTCCCAGTCCAAGACACTCCGAAGATCATCAACCCCGTTATCCGACACGGCTGGATGTTACAGTGAGTACTTATGCTTTTTGCTGCACCCACAGTTGCTGGGTTTGACGGAATTCAAGAATTCAAAAAGAATATTTAAAATAAAAATGTTTATTTGAAAAAAACATTTCGTGTCATAATTCCACTTGTAGGATTGGTCCCCGGGAATTCAAATTTCAACATTTGAATGTGACTGCGTGAACATGCTCCTTTAACTACCGAAATGTTTCTTATAATCTAGGCTACAAACTTACTTCAACAGAATTTCAAACGGCCTGAACCTGTATGATAAATTTCATTTTTAGCCGCAGAAGTCTGAAAAATATCTGCATTTTTTCGCATTTTGGCTCTGATTTCCGATGGCCAATCTAGATAATTATAACATATTCTGAAGATGAAATATCGAAATTATTGTTAGCAAAAAACTGCTTTTCAAAATACAGACTGAGATCCAAGATATTCCACTTTTATCCACGGAAGTGTTGATACTACGGCCCCCAATTGTATTTAATACTATCAGGTGTCCCATAAGTCTTTTGCAATCATTAAAGCTTATTTTTAATAACAATTTTTATTTCAGAAAAAATTTCTAAATATACAGATGTGCAGCCCATTCGCTCCTCTTTCGAATGATATGTAAACACAAATAATTAATCATCGAAATGGCCACCTTTAGCCTCAATACATTTCTTAAGACGTTTAGGAAAGCTGTCAATATCTTTTTGAATCATATGTTGTGGAATGTTATCCCACTCTTGGACAACAGATGCCTTCAATGGTGCGATTGAGTTGTGGGCACTTGAGCATGCTTTCGACTCTAAGTAGGGCAGCCAAAATAATCGCCCTTCGGGGGCGCAGGGGGCTTGGTTGCTTGGGGTTGAGATGCGCACACCCACATACCTTAGACACAAATCACTCAAAAGGGACTCTGGATGCATAAAAACAGTATGCATACCAGAGTTTCTTTATGCGGTAGCATGCTCCTGCCCAAACCATGACTGGTAGGCACCAGCTAACAAAAACTATGTTCAAAATCCCATTTTCCGGTATTTTTGAGGATATGAAGGTACTTTTTTTGGTTTATTTAGCTTAGGGGACCAAGGCAATTGGTCAACCTTTGATAACCAAATTTTTATCAAAACACGTCTTTTTAGTACGGAAATTGTTTGGAAAGAACTTTTTTTTATCGTTTTTAGCGTATAAAAATTACTTAGGAGACGTCTGAACACTATTCACAGGTGACCAAAAAAGGCCCGCCCCCCCCCAAGTAAACAAGTGCCGTCCACCTTAATGAAATCGGGGAAGTTTTCAACAATCCAATTTTGGGTTTCAATAGCACGATGCGAAGGTGCCCCGCCTTGCATAAAAGTCCACTCATCACCCATGTTTTCCTCTGCCCATGGGGCACCTCAGTCTCCAACATACGGCGGTATTCGGGGCCATCAACCTTGACACCACTTGGGACGAAAATGAGTGGTGTTTTTGGCATCCCATGATGCTCCTGCCCAAACCATGACTTGTTTAGGCTTTTGAGTTCTCTCAATAAACTTTAGCTCGATGGCTGGTCTCAAATTCTCCATGCTCAAAACAGTTTGTGTGTTTTCTAAATAAGCTTAAGTTAAACATCCTAGCAAAATGAGAAGCAAAAAGTGAAAAGTAAAAAGTAATTAAAGTCTCCCAAAACTACTCTTCTTCTCTTTGTTCTTTTTTGCAAAAGTACAAACATATGTTTGGTAAATAACATGTTTACATATCATTCGAAAGAGGAGCAAATGGGATAGACATCTGTATATTTAGAAATTTTTTCTGAAATAAAAATTGTTATTAAAAATAAGCTTTAAAGTCCGCAAAAGACTTATGGGACACCTGTTAGTTTACATAAATCTTGGGGTTGCAAAGGACTGTCGTTACAGAAAAATTAAAAATTACCAGCCAAAGACATAGCCAGACGCTCTTCACTCATCCGTCTGGCTGAGTGATGGTGGCCAACAGAAGAGTTAGTGAGTGGAAGCGCATCCGCAGCTCTCATGCCAACCTGGGGATGGCTGCTAGTTTGGTCTGAAGTGCTGGGGTTAGATAAGTAAGTGGATGGGCCAGCATGCCAAGATGATCGATCAGCACTAGATACACCACAACCAGCGTTGGAGGGTGCACTACTAAATGTGGAGCATGAGGTGGGTCGTGGCTCTTCGTGTTGGTGGTCACTACCTAAACTTGCAAAACATTAAATTCTTTCAAATTAGTAATCAGCACCAACCAAATCTTGAGTGAATGATCGAGGACAAGGTGTTGTGCCGACTAATGACCACAGGCTCAGCACCTGCTATGTCACCATTCTCCATAATGGTGGCAGTGTTGGAAGCAGGATTAACAGATACACCCTTAACCTTAGTGTTAGTACTAGTAGTGTTGGTTGGTGTGCATGAAGGCGCTTTGCGGTCAGCTGGGTTTAGGTGCTCCTCTTCAGCTGCATTCAAGGAGGTTGTAGGACTTAAAATCATAACGTGACAAAAAATTAAAAAAGCATTCAGACACTCTAAAAAAATATTTTAGGTCATACTAAAAAAGTCAGCACATTTTTTGGAGTCAGCACATTTCCCTATTATTTTTTCGGCTTGTGCTTTGAGCAGAGCTATGTCAATGGACTCAAAAATGGCAACCATTCAAAGCGACATCAAAACTATTTTATCGCCCGACAAAATATAATCAAAAAAAAACGGCTCCAGGTAAATTGATCCTCCGGTAAATTGATGACTATGGGTCATAAATAACCCGGGTTAGTTAAGGGTGGGGGGTGCGGATGAGGGTTGGTTTATTTATAGTTATTCATGGGGTATTTATAGCAGTCTAATTTTGAATATATGTTAGTTCGAATTATGTAGCGGACATTTATTATTGTTTAAAAAAGTTCCAATCCAGGTGGTGGACATATGATTTTCGTCGCAGGAAAGTTCAGATATATATAATTTCAGCGTACTCATTAAAGTTCTAATCCACAGTTTCTTTGTCAATAAATTTTTAGTATATAATGTCAAAAACACGATTTTTGCTTGGTCCTCCCTGTAGTTGTGGTCCTGGTCTTTAGATGTCTTATGCTGTACCCAATGGGCCGTATCGGTGTCCGTAAACTTGGGCCGTAAAACGGTCCGTGTATTTCCACACAATGGGCCGTACCTGTGTCCGTAAAACGAGCCGCAAACACGGACCGTTTTACGGACTACAAGAAGAATAGTTTATTTTGGTGCTGTTTTTGTCGTTTGTGCTCTTGTTTTGATATTTATAGTTGTTTTTTGTGCTGACGGCTGCCCTCAATTATTTTCCTTTTTAGCATAATATGGATATTAAAAGGAAAAAAAAGCCACCTGATGACCTGATCACTGCCTCCCTCTCTAATAAGCCCTCCTCTCTAATAGAATCCATCTCCCTAATAGAGCCCCATCCAGAGGTTGATTGAAAAATAAAGCCTGACGGCTTTATTTTTCAAACGCCGTCAGGGGCTGTATCAGAACATTTACGGTATTGTCGGAAATCCAGTTATAGCCGAAAAAATTGACGGAAAATCAACTTTTTGCCTAAGCAGATTATTAAGCAGCTATTTCAATAGGGTTGCATGAGTATTTTTTGTATCACCTGCATTAGACCACCTGGGTGCTACCTCCTTTATCCGCTCACCTAACTAGCTAATTGATACCGCCTGCATCAGGCTATCCGTGTCGAAAAATCATCAACTCTGCATTCTGTGTTTTCACAATATTTTTTCCGATGTTTTTTCACAGGAATGCTGCTCATAAATTTGGGCGTTCGATAAAATTGAAAGCGGCATGCGAAAAAATAAATTTACCTGCTAACTAAAAAAATTGACCCGAAAAAATTCACGGTCCGTGACACGGATACGGCCCATTGTGTGGAAATGCACGGATCGTTTTACGGCCCAAGTTTACGGCCCGTTTTACGGATACGGATGCGGATGCGTTATGAGCGGCCCATTATCCATTTATTATTTTAAAATTTATTTTGCTGATTTATTAGCTCAAAGGACCAAGACAAAACCTACTTTATTCTATGTTTTCATAGAAAAAAAGTAAAACGTACACTTTGAAGAGGGGGTCTTGCGCTTGATGGTTCATTTTTATGTGGCTTAAAAACAAAAAATAATATTATTACAAAAACCACTCAATTGCTACCACTGCACTCTTGAGTTGTCTTGTCTTTGCCCACCCGAATAGCCATCCAATAAAAATGACTGAGTAATACCCGAAGTGCCGGAAGCTGCAAACTCTGACAGGTTTAGCACCACAAAACCAAGTTTTTGGGGAGCACGTCCTGTGCGATCCTCCTGCAAGCCAAGAACAATAAATTTTGCTAACAATTTTTACAAAAATACATACTTTTCTGAGTGATATCTTACACCTGCACTCCTCCAACTCTCCAGTCCTCTCATCAAAAGATATTCTACACTGGAATTGGAAGGGTTGAGGATTTTCTGCGCTAGATTCCTCGCTTAGCTCCAGGTCAGAAGTCATGGGGTCAGTGTTGACTGGTTTCATGAAGTCCACTTGATAGCTGATGACAGGGCGGTGGGAAGTGTAAGCCTCAAAAGTGCCGCATTCCATAAGACGCACTTTTGCAAATATAACTGCATTTAGAAGAGGCACATCTGATAGGGAAACTACCGTCAGCTCCACCTGAAATTGAATGCGTCTCTTTTTGACGCCGCGCAGAAAAGACATTGTCACCTCATCCTAAAAATCATGTGTTATTAAGTTTCAAAATATATATTTCTTACACATATACATATATATTTACATCTATTTACACATATACACGTAAAAGTTCGATAATTAAGTTTTGAAAAATAAATTGAAAAAAATAAAATAAGCAGAAAAATGATATGATTTAATTTTCACAGTAAGTTATTCTGTAACTTAAAATGGCATGTATGTGTGCCACACCTCAAATAAAGGCAGATATCAGCAGATTTTTTAAGCCTCCCTTTGTCACTAGTTTTAGTCAAAATCAGGTTTTCTCGCTGCAACTAAACTCATCTCTCTGGCTAAAAATTGAGGGGTAGCTTGTTCAAGAGGAGTCTTCAAAAAGTGGGTCAAAAACTCGATGCAAAGAAAGAAAGAAATCTATTAACATAAATACGGTATGAATTTTGAATAAAAATGACAAAAATATCAAAAAAGTAGGGTAATTAGCCAAAAATCGGGTAGCTTACAAATAATAAGGTTCACGTAATTACCCTATCATATTTCTTCTAATAGGCCGACATGTCGGGTTATTTTTCAATCGCCCGAAAATCTGAAAAATTTCGGGTCGACCTCGCGATGTTTGACCGTCGGCATATTAGAAGAAATACGGTAATCACTAACAAATCGATAAATTACGTAAAAAAGTCGGTGGCACCTGCAATAAATAAGGTTTATGAAAGTATAATATAAAAAACTTCAGTTTTTTTATCTCCACATTCTTGTATATTCTGTAGTCTTAATTTATCAAAAACGGTATTTTATAAATACATAAAACACGCTATAATATGTTTGTTAAAAAGGAAAAGAATCGAAAGTATAAGCATTTAGCTGCAAGATTTTTAGAAAAGAACGGAGCCTTTCATTCCATTTGGAATGCGTGCAAAGGCTGCAATTAAAAAACGTTCTCATGGAATTTCTTGGAAAAGGCTCAACAATAATGCAGCTTTTATCAATAATTTCTATATTCAATAATACATGAGAAAAAAAGCGAAGAAAAAATATTCTCTCAAAAAATTAAAGTGTTGGAAATACGCAAAAATCCTCTTTGTAAATATTGTTAGTCTACAAAAATAAAATAGAAACATAAAAAAATATTTGTTGTGAGAGCAAAAATATGGCGCTGACTCATTCAAATAACAAAGGAAAAGAGAAACCAGTCAATGCACTTTCATAATACCAAAATTAAAATTTGGAGGTCATCAAACAAGGACAAAGGTTTAGGGCTGGCTGGTGGTGAGTCAGTAACCATGAAAACAAACACTCTTAACTCACCATTTATTATTTATTAATATTTTCTGGGGGTAAAAGATGTGTGTAGCTGCTAGCTAGGTAGGTGTGTGCAACTGCAACTATGATAGTTGTGCCTGCACTCACTTCTTCGACAAAGGTCACTTATGCATGTGCAACAAACTGGATTTAACTTTAATGAACAATTCGAGACTTTAAGGCTGCACACAAAATTATTAATACTCATCTTCAAACAGATCGCTGCGAAACAAAAATTGCTTTGAGCTACTTTTTATTTTTCTTTGACTCGTGTTTACTGTTTTAAAAAAGTAATCAGGTTATTTTATATTAACCCGTCTAGAGTTTTTACGAATAGTAGACAGCAACTATTAATGTATTTTTAACATATAAAGATTGCTTCGAAACGATTGAAAAACTTAAAAATATTGTTAAAATCTTGTTAAATTAGAAACGAGGTTTAACACGGGAAAGGCCGACCGGGACAACGGTTCACCTGGGGGGTTTTCGACCTGCTGAACACGAATTTCCCACTTTCAGCAATTTTTAGATATCAAAATCCCCTCAAATGACCCCCATTTAGTTTTTGTGTCCCATTTTGGACACCCTTTTTTACTTTCCTATGGATTGTATCATTTTTGTTGGGAGCACACGCTCATCTTATACTCATTAGAAAGCTCTGTTTCTGCGCTTTTCAACGCTATCACGCGCCACATATTGCTAAATATATGGCCACTAAAAATGCAAAAGAAGCCGGGGACAGCGTTTTCAAAAATCGACCTTCCGACGAAAATATGGGTCTATTTTCCACCAGAAATCTGTAACCGTGAAAAAAAGAGCAGATTCGGAATCAGCGCTAAAAACTGCGTCGGATAGTATTTTTTTGCACCATTTTTGTCTTAGAAAATATTGGGATATTAACGCCTAAACAGCAGGAGAATATTTTATATTTTTAAAATATAATTTATACAAATACATAGCACAACATCAAACGTTAGGCAAAAAACTTTGTTGACAAAGAAGATTGTTAGGTTTAGATAAATGTGTTGGGCACACTGGCTTGCCACATGTTTAACATTGATGGCGGGTGTTGACCTTTTGGTTTGTGGGGCAGCGCACATCTGCCGACGACTTTAGGCTCCACGGATTCCGCTTGGCTCCGAGTCAAATATTGTGTCGCAGGGGGAGCTGACACTTTTCTCGCAGTCCTCGCAGTAGACTACTTGGTTGGCATCATTGAGGCAAACGTGCCTGCCACATTTCTGAAAAGATTAATTTATTGTAAACGAAATTATTGCAATATAAAACCTGGCAGTCCTCCCGTTCCATCCCGACTACGCTCCTTGCATATTGGGCAGCGAAAGTGAGTTGAGGGTAGATCTCATTGGGCTTTCTTTGCAAGATCGGCCTCCATCTTTGCTATCTCGTGGTATCCAGCGGTAAGATAGTTCTAAGATAGTTACTTCCATTCCAAGGTTTCTAAAACATTTTTTTCAATAATGTTTTAGAACGAGTTGCTTACCTTACCTGTTTTCCTAAATAGACCATGGCGTTGTGGAGGTATTTGGTGTGGGAATCAACGCAGGTCCAAACTTTGATGCCGAACTTCTCCGCCTTGCTTGGGATAAACATTCGGAAGCTGCACCGCCCTCTGAAACCCACCAGCGTCTCATCCACAGTGACGAATTCTCCAGGCTTGTAGTTCTCATTGCAGTTGGCCATGAATTTATCAAACACCTGAAAATATATTCTTGCTATTTACAGTGTGCAAAAATTAACCTCTCTAATTGGTGCCAATTTATCGCCCTTTTTCCGCTTAAGCTTGCTGTCAAATCGAATTGCGCGGATGAGGATCTTGTACCGATTTCGGGAGAAAGTGAGGTGAGCGGGAAGCGAGCCAGACCCAGTAGCAAATATTGAGTCGACAGAAACTCCTTGGAAACCGCTTATACCAAGGTTTAGCCACAATCCAAGAAGCTATACAATAAAAATTTGAAAAAAAGCTAAGAAAAAAGCATTATAACATACTGCTTTCATCTCGTTTTAATTTGTAGGATCAAGTGGAAGAGGTTTGCCTGAACCTTCGCGCTCAAACTTCTTTCTTAGAACGTCAAACTCCCCATTGTGAGCTTCACAATACTAAAGAATTGTTTATAATATTTTACTTGAAAATTTAGACTCACATTTTGATAATCCCCACAGAAATAAAACAGCCAAACAGATCTGACTCGGAGTCAGGATTTTTGGGCTCTTCAGGCAACGGATTGTAGGGCGTAAATGTCTCAACTCTAGGTGGCGGATCGGCTGTCCAGGTTCCTGCTGTCGATTCATATCACTCTCGACGACAGGCGGGTTGCAAGTCCGGCAATGGAGATTCGTCATCCTCAAAGTCAGAGACATCATCATCATATTCAGCTTCACTTTGCTCATTGTCACTTGAGCCAGAAAACTCAAAATCAGTCATGGCAATTAGCTAAAACAAAAATATACACAAGCCCAAAAAAAAATAAAAGTAAATAAAACGAAAATGCGTGGGAAGCAAGTGATTTTTTATCTTATATTATCATCACGAAATCTCTTATCTGCTGTTTAGGCGTTAATATCCCAATATTTTCTAAGACAAAAATGGTGCAAAAAAATACTATCCGACGCAGTTTTTAGCTTTTCTTTTTTTCACGGTTACAGATTTCTGGTGGAAAATAGACCCATATTTTCGTCGGAAGGTCGATTTTTGAAAACGCTGTCCCCGGCTTCTTTTGCATTTTTAGTGGCCATATATTTAGCAATATGTGGCGTGATAGCGCGTTGAAAAGCGCAGAAACAGAGCTTTCTAATGAGTATAAGATGAGCGTGTGCTCCCAACAAAAATGATACAATCCATAGGAAAGTAAAAAAGGGTGTCCAAAATGGGACACAAAAACTAAATGGGGGTCATTTGAGGGGATTTTGATATCTAAAAATTGCTGAAAGTGGGAAATTCGTGTTCAGCAGGTCGAAAACCCCCCAGGTGAACCGTTGTCCCGGTCGGCCTTTCCCGTGTTAAATAAAAAAGGACCACAAGAGTTATTGAAACTACAGCCGACTCTTTAAAGTGCATCCATCCTAATTCAAAATCATCTTTTTGGCATTGTGTTTTTAACCAACTTGTTGAAGCTTCAGATACTTTTTAGCATCGTATAATTTTTTTAGTAAAGAGGCAAGTAGTTAACTACAGATATTCTGCCTTTTGATTGATTTAAGACCCCCTGTCAACTACCTAAAAACCCTTTGATCTTTGCTGACACGCAGGAAAATTTTGCGGTAAAATTTAAAATTGAGATATAGTGTCAGAGAAATATTTAACTTGTAATTTTTTTTATTAAATGACATCAAATAATATTATTTTTTATTAATTAACGATTAAATATATATTTTTTATTTTAAACGAACATTTATTTTTTTTTAATTTTTCATTTAACTATTTTTCACTAACGCTTACGCTTTACGTAACAAATTTTGAAAAAAAGTTTCAACCCTTACAGCCAATAAATCATTTTCGAAAATAACGTAGCATTTCATTGGGCAAACGTAACCTTCCGTGCGGCTGAACTTGCAAACGTAAGTGTCCATCTTTACTGATTCATTTGAATGGCTCACAATACTAAGGTTTAAATTCTAAGCAAGGACAACTTAGAGCTTCCATTTCGCTTTTTCACCTTCAAACCAAGTTAAAAACGATGCTTAGTCAGAGAAATTTTCGAGGAGCTTCCTTGGGACATTTTTGACACCTCGGCGAGTGTGCTTGGGAGACGGAGATGACCTACTTCAGACTCAGCACTTATCAACGACCTCTGCTGAACAGAATGCATACCATCATCCAAATTTGAAAAATCCATCTTGACACTGAAAAATGAGGCCATTATTGGAGAAAGACTGCACAACACCATATCTGATGCGAAAAAAGTGAATCTGACGCAAAAAGAAGAATTTCTGATATAAAAAATATCTAACTAGGTTTTCCCCCTGCGCCCCCTTCGGGGCGCAGGCGGCTTGAAATTTTAAAATGCCCAAAACTCATTTTTTCATTGACCAGAACATAAAAATAATGTCTTTTTTGAACTTCTGAGGTGATTTTAGGTTGATATAGGGTGTTTGGAAACACTTTTAAAAAAATTTCATTGGGGGTATACTCCGGTAGGGTCCAAAAAAAGTATTAAGTGGCTGCAAATATGCGTTGCAAAAAGGTTTTCTTCACTTTAAAGTTGTCGATGCAAAATTTTTTAGTGTAGTTTTGCCTATGTGAACATGTTTATAGCCTTGCGTAGACCGTATCATTTTCTTGTTTTCAGATGGGTAAGCCAAAAGGTATCCGAACAGCTCGCAAGCTGAAAATGCATCGTCAGGAACAGCGTTGGAATGACAAGCGCTACAAGAAGACCAATCTGGGAACTCGCTGGAAGGCTGACCCATTTGGAGGTGCTTGCATGGCCAAGGGAATCGTTTTGGAGAAAATGTAACATATTTTATTGATTTGACCCAAGGAAATAGTTTTTTTAGTGGTGTGGAAGCCAAGCAGCCAAACTCAGCCATCCGCAAATGCGTTCGTGTTCAGGCAAGCCGTTTCAATTTCATTGTAACAGTTCAACTTTTTTGTGTTTCAGCTGATCAAGAACAGCAAGAAAATCACAGCTTTTGTTCCGGTAGGTCACTTCATCTTATGGCTGTTCGTTCTTATCAATCTGACTCATTTTAGAACGATGGTTGTTTGAATTTCATCGAGGTAGGCTTTTTTTTAGCTATTGACGAATAACATTGCTCTGATCGGTTGTCATTTTGCAGGAAAACGACGAAGTGCTGGTCTCTGGGTTCGGTCGTAGTGGGTAGGTGTTTGCAAATGTTATCGGCTCAGTTCCTCTTCTAATGCAGTCCCTTTCAGCCATGCTGTTGGCGACATTCCCGGTGTTCGTTTCAAGGTCGTCAAAGTCGCAAACACGTCGCTGAATGCTCTGTTCCGTGGCAAGAAGGAGCGTCCAAGAAGTTAGATGAGAAACCGTTCAGAGCATCTCTTGTTATTGCATACTCTGTTACTTGAAAGCACAATAAATTTACTATTCCACTTGGTTCTATTTATTTACAGGATTATTTGCGGTGGCTGGGTTTGCGAATGTAATAGTTTTTGTAAGGCGTTACAACCGGTGTATTCTCTCAGTTTGTAAGTCAGTCTGTAAAAGCCGCGTTTATTTGGCTGACCATCCCGTCTTAACTTTTTAAACACTACCAACTGTCCATCATGACATCATACTTTACAAAATCTTCGCCGGCTATCCTGTTTTTCTTTAATGTAGACTAGTCGTCCAAGACCAGAAAAAAGGCTAAATTCTTTCGCTCGGACTATTTTTAATGAAGTGGATGGAGCAAATGTAGTATACACCCTCCACTCAAGTGTAGTATACACACCCCACTCAAGTGTAATATACACCCCCACTGAAGTGTAGTATACACCCCCACTCAAGTGTAGTATACACCCCCACTCAAGTGTAATATACACCCCCACTGAAGTGTAGTACCCAACTCAATTGTAGTACAGTCGAACCTCGATAAGCCGTCACTCCGATAAACCGTCACTCCCGCTAAACTGTCACCTAGAAAAAATTTGGTTGGCCGGCAAAGAAATCCCACAAAACTTACCCTCGATAAGCCGTCATTCGATAAGCCGTCACCCTCGCTAATCCGTCACCCTAAGCCCGGTCCTGCCTAATAAAATTACCCTCGATAACCCGACACCTTGCATATTATGCAACTATTTTTGAATTGCTGCCAAAATGTTCACTTATGGTGGTCTCAGTTTGCGAAAATTCATTCTCTCGTTAATTTCCCGTTCAAATGTGTTGTCTTGTTTCTCTCTCGTTTCTTCTTTGTGTCTTTGCGTCTTTACATGTTGTCATTGCTATGTTTTCAGATATCTCGAAAACATAGCGCAGTCACGTTGGAGGCGAAGAGGGCGATCATTGAAGCAGCCAAAAAGAACAAAAGCAAGACGGCGCTTGCGAAGCAGTTCAACATTCCGCGAACCACAACGAACGGGATTCTGAAAGAAAAGGGAACGATGCTGAAGGCGATCGAAGAAGGATGCAGTGCAAAGCGAGCCCGACTGAAGCCAGGAATGCATGAAGAGATAGAGAAAGCGCTCGTCATTTGGATCAAGCAAGTGAGAAGCAAAAATCTTCCCGTCAGTGGTGAACTCGTCAATGTTTGTTCTTATTTTTTACACCAGTGTTTATTGGTTAGTTTAGGAGAAGGCAAAGGAAATCGCATCGACCTTTGATCACACTACACCCTCGATAATCCGTCACCCTCGATAAACCGTCACCCGTGTGTGGTCCCCCGGGGTGACGGCTTATCGAGGTTCGACTGTATATATATATCCTTAGTGTATATACACCAATCATCAACTTTTTGTATTTGTGGTAATACAGAGAAAGATGCAGTATACTACAAATATAATTATCTTTATTAACAAGAAATAGGTGAACAATACAAAGAAATTATGCTTATTTGCTATTTCGGAGTATTTTCTGGAATTTCTCGCGCTTATAGAATGCATGAGTATTGTCTTGGAATAGCACGCACGAATCATCATTTGCAGTTGCAGTTGTCACAAAACTTTTTTACTATTAAATTCGTTCAGTGGGGGGTGTATACCGCACTTGAGTGCGGGTGTATACTACACTTGAGTGGGGGGTGTATACTACATTTTAGCCGAAGTGGATATTTTAGTGAAGTTTTTCGGTGCATTACCGTCCTCCGTCTTGTCAAGATTCACTGGTGGGCTCACTATGGTGTGACAATATCAGTGTTTTCAAAACTCAAGCTCAAACTCAAACACTTAACTCAAGGTTTAACTCAAACTCAATCTAAACTCAAACTCAAAAAAAGTTTGAGTTTGACTTTAGATAAACTCAAACTCAAAAAAAAGTTTGAGCTTGAGTTTAGAGTCTGAGTTTGACTTATGCTTGAGTTCAGTTTGAGCTTAAGTCCTACTGTTGTTGCTTTTTCAATTGCTGATGCGATAATAATCTTCAGATGTCTGTCTCCTCTGCCGATTCGTCTAGTCAAGTACAAAAGACGCCTAAGAAGCGCAGCCGAGATCAAATATGTGACAATTTTACCGAACTCAATGATTTGGACGAGTTCAAGATGAAGTGCAACCAGTGCCAGCAGGTAACAGACGCCATACAATGTATTTATCATTGCATTTATTTGTGACGAAAAACAAAACGTTGGTAACTTGCTATTGGGAGCACAGGCACAAGTACGAATAGCAGCCGTCTAAGAAGATATGTGCATCTGTAGCTGATGGAAGTACTGAGCCGAAGGAAAAGTAGTATTTTTTATCTCGGTGTAAGAATTGTGTCTATGAATTATTTTAGGCACAAAAAAATCCAGTCAGCCTTGAGCAGCAGCTCTTTTCATTCCCGCGAGGTCTATTGATAGCTTTCTTTATCCTCTGATGCTCGATTATTTTGTCTGATGTGACCGAATGTAATGGTAACTGCTTCTTAGATTGTATTTTTGCAGAGGACTTCGCGACTCTGTAAATCCCTTCTGCTGAGTCAATTAGTGATCGCTCAAAATTAAATGAAAAATGAAGTGGATTTCTCAGAATATCAAATCAACATGACAATATTATTGTTAAATTAGCTAAGGTTTTGCATTTTAAGTCAAATTTTGCTAGAAAACTATGTTTTGAGTCAGAAAACTTGGATCGCCCAAAATTACATACTGGCCAAGTAACAAGTTAAACTTTTCTCCAAAGGTTTACTAAGGGAAGGGAGATAGGCTTTTTGCAAAAAAGGAATTGAAAAATATTGGAATCGCCGTCTGAGAATCCCATCCCCAACATCCCATCCTCCTTCTAATATTTTATTAATCCTTTTTTGTTTATGTACTTAGTTCTTTAGTCAAGGATATTTTAATTTTATTAAACTTCCATACAATTGTTAATCGAACTAAATTTTTGTCCTTACAAGAAAACTTTTTGTTTTGCCAAAATGCATATCCCTTAAATTTCACATAATAAGAGCCACCAACTCAAAATCTTTAACGATTTTTCGTATTTTAGCACTTTTTCGAATTTGCATGTTAAGACAATTCAAAACCCACACTGCACATACCAAATTGAACAATTCCGCATACAATCTTGCTAAAATGAGCTCAACTGAAAAAATCTACGAGAAAGCTCATGACCACTGGACAAGTATTTCTTCTTAAAATTAAACATTTAACTGGTGACAAATAAGTTTGGAACGGAATTTTGTGATGATTTTTAGTAATGAAATCTTTTTCGAAAAAAATATTCCAAACATATGCTTTTGTAGCTCTTTCCATCTTCTTTCGAATGGTATATTCACTTTCCCTTTATATACAGCACAAAGGGAAAGTGAATATACCATTCGAAAGAGGATGAAAGACCTACAAACCATATGTTTGGAATATTTTTTCGAAAAAGATTTCATTACTAAAAATCAGCACAAAATTCCGTTCCGAACTTATTTGTCACCAGTTATTTACATACGACCTTTTCTATTCGCAGGCGTGGCCTCCAATGTGGACGGAATGCTTGGCGGGTTCGCCCAGCTCCACACTGAAGATATCAAAGCTTCTAAAGAGTTTATTAAAGAACTCAGAAAATCGGTTGGTTAACACCTCTTTTTGATAAATTAATATTCATTTTAGGTTTAGAATCACTTCGTTGGCAATGGAAGAGCCCTTGACTGTGGAAGTGGCATTGGACGAGTTACCAAACACCTGTTATTGCCTCTCTTCCAAACTGTCGATATGGTGGACTTTGCCTCGCAGTTCATTGAAGACTCTCGCAAATACATGGGAGAAGAAAGCTTCAAACAAGTAGGAGAACAGTTTGTGGACTCTCTGCACACTTTTGAACCACAGCAAAATCACTATGATCTTATTTGGGTGCAGTGGGTCAGTTATTCATTATTCAGATTCTTTACGGAACAATGAAAATCTGCTTTAACAAAAAGAATCAATTGTCTTTCAGGTATCTGGCCATTTATCTGATGAACACTTTGTGCAGTTTATCCAAAGATGTAAGCTAGCTATCAAACCAGGAGGATGCATAGTCTTCAAAGACAACATCGCTCCTGGCCCCAAAAAAGATTTTGATCCAGAAGACAACTCATGGACAAGACCTAAAAGCGAAATGCTCGATCTGTTTGAAGAAAGTGGTTGCAAAGTGGTCAGCAATAAAAAACAGTTGAATTTTCCCAAAGGAATGTATGAAGTTCGGATGTTTGCGCTCAAAATCAGAGATGAAGAACAGTTAACAAGTGCCGAAACTGATTAAGCTACATAAAGCAAAATCCTTGGCGAGCTCAAAATTCTCAATATGTGTACAGATCAGTGTCTTTCTGCTTGATTTCGCTGTTATGTTTGGACAATAAAATTTGGTTTAAAATAGTATTCATTGTTTTAAATGATAATAAAGGACAAACAAATACATTTTTTATAATTTATTAATTGTATGTTCAACTATAAATCTCTAAGGGATGATCACGGCGTTAAAGAAAAGTTTGGTGGACCCAA
Organism: Ditylenchus weischeri; assembly: GCA_029231635.1. NCBI lineage: Eukaryota > Metazoa > Nematoda > Chromadorea > Rhabditida > Anguinidae > Ditylenchus > Ditylenchus weischeri. The sequence goes on from JAMRYI010000245.1 coordinate 119,025, forward strand.
CTCAGAGAATCCAGGCACTCCAGCCGGTACAATGTCACAAAATAACTTAGTTAGACCGATAAATAGTTCAATGTTCCCATCGCCTTCCAATAGCTCTAAGAATAGAGCAACTGCAGGCAGGAAGTCCCCCATGACAACTCCGGCTGGAGTCAACGTGGTCAGTGCTGAACTGCAAAAGAAGTTTGCTCATGGAGTTAACTTTAACAGTAATACATTTTCTTTTAATTTTTTTCTTAATTTAATAGTATGGCTGTAGTGAAAGTGATCATCAGAGGAGATAGAAATTCTGGAAAAACTTCTTTGTGGAGAAGACTGCAAGGACATGCATTTGATGAGAGCTATTGCCCTACACAGGAAATACAGGCTAGTCACGCCATAAAGTTTTTAAACACGCAGATTCGAGTCTTTCTGTAAAACCTAGTAGCTTGCTTTTGGGAAGAGGGGCACTGTAATCCGGATCAAAAACAAGATACTACGGTCAAGACAGCCATTAAAGACACACATCTCAAGTTTTATACCAAAAAACTTAACTCCGTCTGTATGTCGTATATCTGTATATACCTTGTAATAAACGGCCCTCCTCAGGGACTTATATCCCAAGACCCTAGCCTCATAACGTCAACATATGAATATTTTTTCAATCTTAAATATTGTCAATTTGAAAAATAGAAAAAAATTGTTAATATTGAGACGAAAATCAGTATTTCAGGTAGCAAACATAACCTGGAACTACAGGACATTTGACCACATTGTGAAGCTGGACATATGGGATGTTGTCGATGAGGGTGTAAAAAAGAGACAACCGAACCAGTTTCTAAAGCTTGAGAACAACCCTTCGCCGGACGGATGCTCTCCAAGCTTTGAAATGGTAAATGATTCATAAAAAAAGTTGTGATTCATCGTGCATTAATTGTAGTTTGAAAATGCTGCTTGTGACGCTAGTATTGTGGACGTCTACAAAAATTGCAATGGAGTTCTGCTTTTGTTTGACGTTACAAAAGCTTGGTCAGTGTTTTGTTTTTGTTTGACCTGAAATACGAATATTCTAGCGTTTTAAGTTCCTAACACCCAACTTTTTCATTTGCTAGATTTAGCGTTAGCCTTTTTATTTTGTGATCACTAGCTAGCTTGTAGGTAGGCAAACCATGAAAACAAGGCTTTAGACGGGTACGAAAAATGGTTTCAGAAAATAAGCAAAAATATTCAGGACATGGGGCTATGTCCAACGAGAGTTAGACAGAATTCCAAGCCAGATCCCTGTACTCATCATGGCCAACAAAGTAGATTTATACACAGAAAGACAAGTTAGGGAAGAGGAGTGTTTGGCATTATTGCAGACCTTTGAAAGGTTTTACTAGCGTATATTTATCAATCTGTTTTTACCAAAACTAAATATAGGAAACCCAATATAAATGGCCGAATAATTGCGCCCATAAGATATTCGCAGTGCTCTATGAAAAGTGCTCAAGGTCTAAAGTTTCTCTACAACTTCTTTAATGTTCCTTTCTTGTTCTTGCAGGTAAGCGTACAAATTTTTTTTAAGTCCAAACTTGCAATTCTTGGCTTTACACCACAAAAAAGTTTTATCATTAATATTTAGCGAGAATATTTGGAAACTGCACTAGAGGCGAACGCACGCGATCTGGATATCGCACAACAAGAATTAGATTTGTACGAAGACAGCGGTGTCAGCAAAAACTTTGCAAACAGGTTATTTTTATCAAATAAATTTGCAAATCTTAGATATAAAAGTTTTAGACCAATTCAAAACAAAGAAGATGATACTTTGAACGAAAAATCACGTACGGAGCAGAAGATTGAAAAAGAGTCGAGTATTTCTTCCACCTACTCCTCTCAACCAAGGAATACACTTGTCCAAAAATCTAAAGTTTTATCTAACCAAATTCCACTTAAAGATTCATCTTCTAAAAAGAAGGAGGTCTTCGCTGCAAACAAATTTTCGTCGGCTTCTAATAGTTCAGGGTAAATAGATTTTTCGGCGCTAGTATAGAATAACCCTCCCCCCCAAAATCAGACCTTCTAAAAATCGTTGTAACTACCCTTTGGAACAACAAGTTTAGGCCTAGCCCTTAGGCTTAGGGGTATGGAAGTTGTGACTAATAAGTGTTTTACGCACTTTTTCTGCGGTCTGGAACATATATTTGGGTGCTCTTTACTTAAGTTTTAGAAGGCATAAGTTTTGGGGGGTATTCTATACTAGGGTCGATTTTTCTTTTAAATCAAAAGTCGACTGTTTTTCATCAATTAAGAGATGACAATAAAATGGTGGATATGTATGAGGAGGATTTCGACAGCACTGATGAAATTCAGCAGTTCCAACCTGTTTCGCTAGTCCATAGGGCAGATCAACGCAATCCACAACTGGCATTAGGTTGGGTTTTATGTTTTCAATAATAACTGAAAAATGAAAATGTTAAAGGTGACTTACACATATCAAAAAACTCAAAAAACACGGCTTCTCTGGAGTCACCAGGTTCGCAGATTGACGCCTGGTTTTCTTCCGCAAACACACCCACTGAAGAAACTGAAAAAGTAATTCAGAGCTGTACCCTTGACAAATAACCTGACTAAATTTGTTTTAGCCCAAATGTTGGTCTAGTGTTGATAATACAGGACAGAAAGAAGAAATGTCTAGCACTGCGAGAAATCCACTGGTTGCCCACTTCTCTGACAATGATGGGGACAGCAGCAATAGTGATCAGGAAATGTCGGATGAAACCCCTTCAAACACATACACCGTAGAAAGCTCGACATCTTGCTCCACTACTGGGTTTACACATGTGATTTCGCCTAATACCAAGGTCAAATTATTTTTATTTTACGTAAACTGTTATACCCATGTCAGGGGAGGGGTGGGTGAGATGGAAAGGTCAAGTCAAAAAATAGGTCGGAAAAGTCTTTTGTCAATAAAAAAAATTCTAGAACAAAAAGAGCAAGCAACTAGTTTCTTCATCTTCAACCCTTACTTCCATATCTGGTCCAAAAGAAGGAGCTACACTATGCGTGAAACCAAAAGTAAAAAAAGCAGCTAATCTTGATGTTGCAAGCGTTAAAAAGAAACGAAAGTCAGAAGGCAAAAAGACTAAAAAATCAGCTTCAAAAGATATCCCAACAAGTAATCTGCTGTCAGAGGATTTGGACTTCCCAGCAGACCGGCCAAATTCTTCTGAAATGTACGATCCTTTATAATGCACATTTTTATGGTTGTTAAGCGAAAAGCCAAGATGTTACAAAAAATCTCCCTAAAATTGCGTTTTTATCCATGTTGACATAAATTTTTTTGTAAAGTCTTACAGTATAAAATATCGTAGAATATAAGCTTTCCAATGACACCAAAATTGCGTGAGGGTCATATAAAAATCACGGATATTTATATAAAAACATTTTCGGCCTGAAAAGCCGAAGAATTTTTAATATTCGGCTTTTCAGACCAAAAATGTTTTTAGATAAATATCTGTGATTTTTATATGACCCTTACGCAATTTTGGTGTAATTGGAAAGCTATATTCAAGGATATTTTTTACTGTAAGATTTTAAAAAAAAATTCGATGTCAACATAGATAAAAACGCAATTTTAGGCGAAAATTTTTTGACATTTCGGCTTTTCGCTTAATACCCCTACACATTTTAAACGTGTTCGAAAACTACTGATTGTGCAATTTGTCTAAAATGTCCTATAATGTGAAATGATCGTATTTAAGCTAAGAATTAGTTACTAAAACTTTTCATTTGATAAGTTTTTAATATGTAAATTTAACTTGTGTTTTCATTGTATTTTTTATGAAAAATTATTTTATACATGTATATACACATTTACAAAATGATCCAAAAAGATCTACCTCTCTGGATATTGTAGGAGGCAGACAGATAGCAGGAAAATTTGAAACAGGCCTAAGGCGAACCAATAGCTCAACTACTTGCAAGAAGGATATCGAGGGATCGCATTTTTTCTGGGCCTGTACAAAAGCCATGCGGCGCTGGCGTACGCTTACTATATGACAGTTTCTAACCCAATTTTTTATTTCTTTTTCTAAATCTGACTGACGAGATACCACAGTCGACTGTGTCGACAGGGTAATACATAAAAACAGTCACATTTTTACGCAACTTTTTTATTTTATTTTTGCACGTTATCATTAATTTGACACAGTTTTTTCTAAAATTTTACACCATAGTATAGCCTCAGATATCAGCTTTCCAATGAGCTATAGAACTCTGCTAAATTAATTCGGCAAGTTAAAAACTCAGGTCTTTAAATAAAGTAACTGTTTTTCGAGAATGTGACTGTTTTTTCGTGTCGCCCTGTATAGTGCGTCGCCCCTCTATTTAAAGTCGTGTTCTTGGCACTGTGTTTTTGACTCACTTTTTGAATACTCTTCTTAGATAAATCACCATCCATTTTGTAGCCAGTAAGATAAGCTATACAATGGGTGGTGACCATTAGAGCTGACGACTATCGATTAATCGCGAATCGCACTAAATTTGGCAAAAAATAATCGCATCGCATAATCGCATGCATGTTTTCAAAATAATCGCAAATCTCAATCGCAATTTCAGAAATTGCACGATTGATCGCAAATTTTTGCTTTATTTACTTTTTCTTTCAGAATGAGCTATATCTGGAAACTCAAGCTTAAAGGAGACGAAAGTGGCCGTTTTCTCTTCACAAGAACATCACCGAAGGAAGCTGAGTGCAATGCATGCCAGAAGTCAATCAAGACGCCTAACCGGGTAATTAAAAACTTGAAGCAACATCTCGCATTGCATCCTCAATATCTGCAGCAGTTCCAGGAAATGGAGAAGATCGAAGAGGCGTCGAAGAAGTCCATGAAGGAATTGATGAAGCAATTTGTTATCAAGGGATCAGTTATTCAATCTTTTGTAGCATCAGATTTCATTTTATCCGTTTTCCAGGCGAAATAAGGACTCTCGACAAGAAAGAAAATCACAATAAAAGTTTAAATAAAAACTGTAAATCAAAATTTGTTTATAAAATTTAGACTTTTTACACTGCCTTTAAGTTACACTCTTATTTTATAAGTCATTTTCTGGAAATACAAGGCCAGAATGTTTACGTTAATATATAAATCTCCTAAAACATTCAAAATTTGAAAAAAAAATAATTATAAGAACATGAAAAATCGGTCAACTTTAAATCCCCTTCCCCTTAAAGGTCATTAAACTTTTAAAGGTTGAAAAATAATCCGACCCCCTATTAATTTAGTCTGGGATTGCTCTAAAAATTTTTCCTCCGAGCATTTTGTGATGTTATTTTGAACAGCCAAGAGCAAAAATCATAGGAGCCAAGAGCAAGAGCTAGAGCAAAAATTTTGCAAGAGCAGGAGCGATAATTTTGAAATGCCCAGCACTGTATACAACATGCATTTGGGGCCGGTCCAGAGGGTGTAGCTTATAGAGAAGGTTGACTGCACTTTTTAAAAAGGTTTTATAAGGAAAAATTAGAGGGTATTTGCTACCAGGGTCAAAAAATTGAATGAGACGTTTTTTAGAACCCTAAACAAAGCCTATAAGTATTTTCTAGATACCAGAGTAATTATTTTTATTACTCATTTATTTATTACTCATTTTGTTCGAAGTAATGGTTAATTGTTAAGTCAGTAAAGTGACGTTAAACAATTTTAATAGGCATATTGAACAAATGTCTCTATAGCAGGCATGTGCACGGGCCGTACTTTTGGCGTCCCAGCCCGGCTACCAAATAATTAACAGTAAAATTCACACAATCATTTTTCCCGTAAGATTTTCTTTGACTTGAGATCTAGCATTCCCAAAATATCCTCTTTAGTTAGATCGATAGCAAGTTTGGTCGAATTATCTGATAGATAAATAAGAGTTAACAGGAATACAAAGAGATGTAAAAAATTTAATTATTCTCCATCTAAACGGCTCTTTTTCAATGGAGGTGATGAAAATCCCAATAGGTCTGTCATTGTTGATTAGTTACGTTTCTAAAAATATTCTTTAAAATATGGTTAGGGAACGTCCATAAATTATGTCACGCTGACAGGGGGGGTGGGGGGGTCCCAGCCCAATCTGACAAAATCTGACAGAGGGGGTGGGGGTAAATGGTCTTTTTTCTGACAGGAATGTCAGATTTCACAGAAAATTTTCTTGAATAGTTTAAATCAGTTTTGAAAATTTTGACCTAATTTTTTGTGTATTTGTTTATCTGTTTTGCGCGTTATATAAAAAATAATTGTATTTATAGCAAAATAAGATTAAAACATATAGTCCATATTTTATTATGGCTCATATTTTAAGTTTTCCATTTCTAATTCTTGATAGTTTTCTTGAAGGGCTCGCACTTGCCTCATTTCCTCAGCTTGCCTCATTTCCTCAGCCAAATCTACTTCGTCTTCAATGACGGTTTCTTCAGGATCCTGGAAATCCATGAAATCCATTTCAAATTCTTGGCAAGCCTTTTCATGTGCATTTTTCCGTTTGACGCTAGACATATAAAGCCGACAATGCTTACACATCATTTTCTCGTACTTGTCTTTCATAGTTGGGCAGTACTGATCAAAGCAAATGGGTTCAGAAAAGCAGCTGCTGAGTGCGAGTCTGTCTGCCAAATCTCCAAATTCAGGTTTTTCATCACCCTCTTCAGCTACTCTTGGTCCTCTTGCGTCAAAAACACATGGGATAGGCGCAGGAGAAATTATGGTAGGAAATTTGGAAGTTTTGCACATCGGTAACCTCCACAGCACCAGTCTTTTCCGCATTTTCGGATCTGCAGTGTGTAACGACTTTGGCGGACATGCTCTGTGAGCCAATGTTCTCCAGGAAGAGATGGCAATTCCGCGGCATCTTTTCGATGTACTGTGCAAAAACTTGGTGGCCATTGATTGTCTAGACGTATTTTCAAATATTCCAGGTTAAATTTTTATACTAAAATTACCATTTCTGACCAAACGTCACAAAGTATTTCTGCCGCAGCTTTAAAGTTCTGCCTCTCTAATTCTCCATTAATGGTTTTGCCTGAAGAATCAAGGTGAGTCCCAAATGTGGCGACTGGTAGTACAACACCGGATAGATGCTTTGAAAGCAGTGCCATTCTTCTTTCCACTGGAATGATCCAGCAGTTAACTCCTCTTCCTCCGCCCCCCGTTCCTGCAGCCACACTTCCTCCTACTCCTGCCAGCAGCTCTTTGATTGACGACAACATCACCATCGTAGATGCATTTTTATGGGCTTTCTGTGATAGTGCTAATATCTGCAGTCTACTTTATGAACCAATACCTGAAGCTCCGAAAGTTGGATATCCTTTCGGCGAATGAAATGGTCTCAAGCATCAAAAACAAGGCCTTAGAAAAGAAGAGGCGAATGAGTGAGTCAAGACCAAGCTAACACATATTTACGAAAAAACTATTTTGTATGCTATTGAAATTTCAGTATGCAACTATAATATAAAAATACCTTTTGAAAACAATTTTGTGAATTTTCTGAATGATTGTTGAGTTCTTAGATTATTAAACATTATATACAATGTGAAATTTGGAAGTCTAAAGTTGTGTCAGAAAACTGTCAGATTTTAATAAGGGGGTAGCGGCCCATTCTGACATTTTCTGACAGGGGGTGGGGGTCCCAAAACCGGGCTGTCAGTCTGACATAATTTATGGACGTTCCCTTATCGGATTGTAAAAGAGAGAGAGAGTTGATGAGTTGAAACAATTTTTATGAAAATAAATTAAAAAAAGGTAACGAATCGTTATAAACTCTAATCCTTATAAACTATTTATGACGGGCTTTTTCGGCCCGGCCCGTGAGAGTTTTGAAATGGGCCGGCCCGTGCACATGCCTTCTCTATAGTTTATTTTGAAGTTTGCCAGTGCCTAATTTAGGAGTTCAGCAGGCAAGAATGTGTAAGATAAATCAAGTTAAATGGATGAGCATTTTTTAGATGCCACTTGTGATGCTTTGCACTCACCAAGCCTAATACCAACAAAAAGTGGCTGAGACACACATTGAAGAGAAAAAGAGTTCAATAACACAAATTTGGCAGCTATTCCAACTTCTTTTTAGCTTTATATTTTCGGGTTGTTTTCTTTCAGAATAATAACATATGGCAGGCAATTTTGGTTATATATGTATTGGGTTGAACCATAAGTAATGTCGTTTTTTTAATGGTTTTTATGTAACCTGTTATGATCATTTTTTTAATACGTCATACACTATTTGATAGCCCTTTTCTTGGCTTTTCTAATGAGCTATAAGATGTTAATGATAAAGAAATGAACCAATGGGCACATTCATCGCTTTAACTGGTCAAAAGTTCAATTCAGAATTTGACACTTTAGCAACATCTTAGTGCTATCTTGTAGCGCACTTCAGGAGCTACAAGATCTATTTTACAGAATTATTTTTGAAAATATGGGTGTTGAGATATGGTTTTTTGAAGAAAAAACAATTTCTTGAAAAAATTACCGAAATCCGAAAAAATTGGAAAAACTTAGATTTTGGTCATTTTTCAAGAAATTGTTTTTTTTCAAAGACCATATCTCAACACCCATATTTTTAAAATTATTCTGTAAAGTAGGTCTTGTAGCTCTTGAAGTGCACTACAAGATAGCACTAAGATGTTGTAAGAATGCCAAATTCTGAATCAAACTTTTGACCAGTTAAAGCGATGAATGTACCCCCCTAAAGTGCCCATTGGTGAACCTCATTTCTTTTGAGCACTTATACCCTCTATTTTTATCATTAATAAACAAATTATAGCTCATTAGAAAAGCCGAGAAAAGGGCTACCAAGTAGTATATAATAAATCAAAAAAATTACATGAAAACCCATTAAAAAGACGACATTACTTATGGTTCAACCCAATAGTTTAAATTTAAGCGGTAATTTATTTTCGAAAGAAATTTCTAACCAAAACTCACGAGGTGTCACATAACTTTTTATATGATAAGGGTTGAGTATTACTCAGTTGGGACAGCGTCCGAGGTGCCACTATAGCGAGAGTGAGGTTTGGCTTATTTATTGGTCGGGCAACCAACTTTCTGCAAATAACCACTATAGCAGTGGTGCCATTATAGAGGTGTGCCAATATACCAGCAGCCGGACATTTGTGACTAACAGTGACAATGAAGCACGACATTTGTCACTTTTTCGTTGACTGTATACGACAAAAATGACCGATACAGTTAACGAAAAAGTGGCAAATGTCGCGCGACAAATATTCCAAAAAGTGACAAATGTCCGGTTGCCACTACACCTAGACTCAACTGCACTTTAATTTTAAAGTTAATTAAAGATGCGGACGAGATCGCATTTCTGGAATCACTTTTTGTGTTGTCAAATTTTAAATATGACATACCGATTTTTAGTTACACAATCCCGATTGTGGAACCCCATTTTACCAAATCATCATTTTTAGTCAAATTTATAGTGCAAAAAATACCTGAACTTTACTAAGAAGGCTTTTCGAATTCTGATATTTCCAGTAGCAAAAAAAATTAGTCAATTATTTTAGTCTTTCTAATTTAAAATGTGTAAATCCGTTCTGTGCAAATGCACAAGGAGGAAAGCCAGTGGCCCAATTAGGACTAGAAATGGAAACATATGGCTGAGAACTGGCGGACGGAAGGAAATCCATTTCGTGTTTCTTCTTCTTAGTCAACAATAAAATTAGTTAAGTTAGCATATTTTCCCACTGCCTTAAATCAACTTGTAAACATTTTTAAGATTTACAAATAAGATTCAGTTTCTACAAACAATATTCTGCCAATATGAATTCATCATTTGCTTTTTTACTCTTATTGTTTTTGACTTTGAATCGAGCATTAGACGAGGACTATTTGGTACCCACTTCAGAATATACATCTTTCCACAGAGCACAAGCATTATGTCTGTCTTTTTAGGTTGCGAAATAATATGCCATCTAAATAAGATTTTCAGCAGCGCCACCTACTTGGGAGGCAGTGCCCTTAGCTACAGTAGATGTGTCGGAAGAAAATGTTGCAGAGCTGCACTGTTTAGCCTTGGGCGAACCTACTCCGCTTGTACAATGGTCCTTAAATGCTGTTCCGCTGCATGGTAACACAAAACTGACTATTATCCTTTGCCGAAAAAGGGTGAATCACTTATAAAAAAGGCTTTTGGAGTGTTCAGCAAAAGTCCAAAAATAAAATAAAAATTGTTAATTTTTTGTTCATAAGACTAATTTCCCGCTAGGCAACCCCTAAATTCTGGTCGACTATGGAGGAAAAACTACTCTATTTAATCTTATCCCTATCAATAAAACAAACATTTAAACTTCGAAAAAACTCCAAAAATTTCAATATTTAAATATTTGTTGTCCTGAGAGAAATCTTAAATTTGACGATGAGTTTTGAGTTCAAAGAGCAGTTTTATAAACAAATAGACGATGCGGAACACAAACTCGGTGTTACAATTGAGGGTTCTAACCCACAATTCATGGTTCAAAAATTTCGCAGGCGGCGGAATTGGTCAAAAAAAGAGACCGCGATTTTCGGAAATGGGCGGGCGGGATAACGGGACGTTATTTTGGGTCAAATTTGAGTCGAGCGTGACGGGATCCCGAGCAGGATTCCGTCTCGTCGTCATCTCTACTCACCACCACTTCCCCCTTGGGTTCACCCCACTGACTCCCCTAATTCATTTTTTGGCATTGTTTATTCACCCATTTTTTGAAGACTGCTCTCAGGCAAATTACCCCTCATTTTGTAGCTTATCTTTCTGGCTCCAAAAAATGGGTAGTAACTTGTCTAACTAGGTACCTCCAGTATTGTCTTTTTTCAAAGATTTCATTGAGATGTTTTTTTTTGCATATTCGTGTAGAGCACCCGAGACTTGTATAATAAAGTGCTGCCCCTTTTGCCATGTCTGTTAAAAAACCTGGGGAAAACGGCCTTCTGAAGTTCCCGGAAAACCATGCTACGGGTATTATGGTTTTTAGCCTATTTTTGATTTGTCTTTGTTTTAGAGCTGGAATCTAGCGTTCGGGCGGGATTTCGGGACGAGATTTTCAGCCGAAAAAATTTCGGGATCCCGTCGGGATCCCGTTCAAATTTCGGGATTTTTCCATTTTTTGGTTTTTACAAGAAATTACCCTTAAACGTTACTCTATGACCACAAATACACCTTCAGTAAACATTTTATATTTGGCTACGCTTCACATAATGGACATAATTCAATAACAATAATTTATCATAATATTATAATTTATTGCGTGAACGAAAAGCCCTTTTGTGCTGCCATCAGACATTTTGATTGATTTTTTGCACGTTCCACATTTGGCTTCAAACGACGACAGTTTCTCGAAAAGTCCGATACTCCAGATAACGCTCATAGCTGTTTTCCTCTAATAGAGCCCCTCTAATAGAGCCCCACCCTAACTTTGAGGACCTATATCTCAGCCCAGAGTCAATTTTTGCAAAGCTGTTTTACGCGTTTTCTTAACTCCCGAGCTCTACCGATTGCACTTTTCAGATTTTAGTTGAGCACCCAAAAATCTCGGGATCGAATTCCAAATTTTCCGATTTTCGGGCATCCAAAAAATAAAGCCCCCGGGGGCTCTATTAGAGGAAATACGGTATAACAATCAAGTAAAAATTATATCGGAGAGAGAGCAAAAGAATCAATTTGCAAAAAAATGCGTCAAATGTATGTTTTTATATTTGATAAATTTCCGTCGGGATTCATCAAATTTCGGGATCGATTTTGGAAAATGATCGGGCGGATTTCGGGACGGGATTTTCGCCCAAAAGTCAATGGGGCGGGATCGGGATCCCGTCGGGATCCCGTCCCGTTTCCAGCTCTACTTTGTTTTATTTGGTGAGAAATAAAAATTTAAAAATATTCGAATTACTGAGAAAAAGCAGTGACTATTTGAATTCCCGCCACACTTAGGTAACGGCCGCTTTTGGATACTTTGAAAATGGTGACGGGCTTTTCAAAGTACTAATTCCCATACGTATAATATGCACGAAAATATCCCATACAAGTATGATACTCACCAAAAATATAAAACAAGGGCAAATCAAAAATAGGCTAAAAACCATAACTCGTATCATGGTTTTCCGGAAACCTCAGGTGGCCCTTTCTCTCCAAGTTTTTTAAGTGACATGGCAAATGGGGCACCACTTCATTTTAAAAGTCTCGTGGGCTCTACAAAAATATGCAAAAAACATCTCAATGAAGTCTTTGAAAAAAGACAATACTGGAGGTACCTAGTAAGATTAGACTTCAAAAAGTAGGTCAAAGCACAATGACAAAAACACGATTTTGAATGTGAGTAGGGAGGCCTTGTTAGAGAGAATACGGTATATTTTTAACTTTGTCAAACCATCCTAAACAATGCTTCAAATTCCAAAACCTTAATTTTTTCGGTTTTCGGTATCCTGTTGAGGAAATTTCCCAGGACTTTATTCAGTTCCCCATCACGAACATCTCACCCCCTACCGAAATATTGACTTATTGACTTAAATAATTGTTTAAAGAGCTTGTTCAAAATGAAAGACGCCTATTGTTGGATGGTGGTCGAGTGCTGCGAATACATGACCTAAACCACGATGTGGACAGTGGTCTCTACCAGTGCAATGCGTCTAATTTCCTTGGCCACATTGCTGCAGCCACCTATTTAAATGTTCAAGGTAGTGATGCAGCTGCTCACAAATATTACAAATATTTCACCTAATAAATTTAGCCTCCGCACCTCGCTTTAAAATGCCTGATCAAAGGGTGTGGAAGGTCATTCGCGATTCCAGCGTAGACCTAAATTGTGATGTTGTGGCTGCACCTAGACCAATTGTCAGATGGGTAGATGCCAATGATTCGTTGATTGCTGTAGTGCCGGGCAAAATCGAGGTTTACAATTATTCCAAACAGATTTTTAAAAAGGATTTCGTTTAAGTTATTCCCAAACAATCACACCTTGCGTATTTACGAGGTGAACAATGCTGATGAAGGTTTCTATTACTGCAATGTGAGCAATAAATATGGCATAAATAGAGCGCTCAATAAGTTGCAAGTTTACAGTAAGTTTTTTTGGCGCTATTAGCGAATACAATCCCTCCCCCCACATCTACCACGAAAACCCCCCCAACCCCCAACACAATTTGACCGACCCAAAATCGATTTAACTACCCTTTGGAACAACATGTTCAGGATTACGACTTAGGCTCACGGGTAGGCCAGCGCATGTAAACAAGGACCAAAAAATGTCCTACGCACTTTTTTCGGAGTCTGGGACTAATATATGGGTACTTTTTACTAATGTTTAAAAAGGGAAAGTCGTTGTGGGGGGGGTTGTTCGCTAGTAGGTTTTTTTGTTCATAAGTTGGCCCAAATACCTATCATCAATTAAAATAAATTTGGTTTTAGAACCCACCTACTTTTCTGAAGTGCCAGCTCCGCGCAAAATAGTAGTTGATGCCCTGGACGAAGTGGAATTGCAGTGTAAAGCTGTTCCTGACCCAAGACTTAGTTTACGTTACCTTTGGACCCACAATGGAAAGCCGATTCAAGGAACAACTTTTGTGGATGAGTAATTTCTGACAACCAGAGACATTATGGTCATTAAAATATTTCAGTGAAGGAGTCAGCCATTTAAAGCTGTCTTCTGTTAGGGGCAGAGCTTCTGGCCAGATAGATTGCAGGGCAATCACTGATGTGGATCTCAAAAAGTCAGGAGTAGAATTGTTGGTTAGAGGTTGCTTACCCTTTCACTTATTCTCTCTCAAAAAATGTAAATATGTATGTAAATGTAAATTTTAGATGTGCCAGAATCTCCTATTATCTTACAAATCGAGTGCACCTATCTGGCCCAACAGCAGGCCCTACTGCAATGGCGCAGTCCAGAAGGTATTAATCCCACAGCAGAGACTATCACCCACTACTCTGTGGAGACAACCACCGGTTTTCAAAAAGTAGAATCAGGCCTCCAACCACCCAAATGGTCTGTTGTGTACAAAGAGCGCGAATTGAGCCAGAGAAACATCTACAAACTAATTTTGCCCCTATCTCCTTGGGTAAACTACACTTTTAGAATAGTGGCGCACAATTTTTATGGAGCCAGTGAACCAGCAGTGTCAACCCCAAATGTGTGCTCCACTCCTCCAGATGTGCCTCACAAAAGTCCGGAGGGAGTCCACGTGTTTGGCACTGAGCCAGACAACTTGGTGATCCGGTGGATACCTATGGACAAGCTGGATTGGAATGCTTCTGGCTTGAAATATTTGATTCGGTACAGAAAAAGTGGCAGAAAATCTAGAATGGAGGAGTCTCAGTGGAATGAGTTCTTTGTGGAAGACCCAATGGCGGTCAGTTATTAGTCTTTAAATTGGTTTTTACAGTTGCAGACAATTGATAGAACGGCACATATTTTTTTCTAAATTTGAAATTTTCAGTGACAAATCCGAATTAAAAAAAAAAGTAAATATACAGTTTTATAGCATTTTCCTTTTTCTACAAGATAGAACTGTTTAATTTCTCATAGATACTTTTTTTACCAACATTTTACTATCCTTTTGAATTCACTCGCATTATAAGCCCGACAATTTATAGTTAACGACATCAAATTTCAACGACTTTTTATCGTAAAATCGTTTTAGATGGCTCCAATGAAAGACTTGAAAAGTTATTTGTGAGATTACATTACACCGATGACAAATAAAGCTTCTAAAAAATCGCCAGCATGTGCGGCGTTTGGAAGAATCCAATGCCAGTCAAAAAAGTGGAAAATCACGCTCAACAGACGACATGTCCCTTTTTAGCAGTTTTGCTTTGAAATTTGTTCTTGAAATTTTTAGAACGGACAGAAGGATTGCAAGAAAGTCGAAGGAAAATCCGAAGCTAACAGCACCAGAAATTCGAGAACAGCTTGGTTTAGGCAATGTCAGCACCAGAACAGTTCAGCGTCATCTCGTTGAGGTTTGTTTTAAAGAGCTTAGTTTGTTTGGGCAAAATTATTCTTCATTTACATTTGTCTTTTCGGTCGTCGTCCTGCCGAGAAGCCATGGATTTCGCCCAAGAATGTCAATGAGAGGTTGAAGTTTGCGAAGCAACATCAGGATTGGACAGTGGATGACTGGAAGAAAGTGGTATGGTCCGACGAAAGCTAGTTCAACATGATTGGCAACGATGGAAAAGGATATGTGCGTCGTCTAGTCAACAAGCGATTCGATCCGAAGTACACCAAAGGTACCGTCAAGTTCGGAGGAGGCAATATCATGGTCTAGGGATGCTTTTCGTGGGTCGGACTCGGACCTCTTCGACTCGTGAATGGCAAGATTGCTGCCAAATTCTTTCAGAAACTATGCTGGGTCACATGGAACAACTAGAAGCAGCTCATCCGAATACGAAATTGGTAATTACTTGCTAGTCTTTCATCTTTTGACCAACCTTTTAGATCTTTCAACAAGATAATGACCGAAGCACAAGGCGAAGATCGTTTCCAAGTGTTGAATGCTGTTGTCAGCCAATTCGATAAATATTAGAATGTGTGTAGGTTGTAGACAGCTTTTAGCAATAAATGCAAAATAAAATTTATTTTTTCAGCACACCACAAATCAAAGCTCTAAAAATAGAATGAATATAAAACAGACAACAGACTTTTGGATGGATCGTGGGAAGAGTGGTTGATAAAAAATATAACTAAAATATGAGAGATTGCTTTATATTAGAGAAAAATTGGGTTATAGAATAAAAATAGTGTGAGCAGAGAAAGAGGTGGACACTATATGATGGCATGATTACCTGGGATTTTTACAAAAAATAGCAGAGCATTCCAGACTAATACACTACAAGCTAAACACAAAAAAATCAACTTTTTGTTTCTAAAGTTGACACCAAGTGGCTGGAAGACAATTACATCGAAGTGCTCGAATGACCTGCTCAATCGCCAGACTTGAATCCGGTCTAAAACTTGTGGTGTGAAGCGGAAAGAAAACTCGGTGGCCACAAATTCAAGAAGGGGGACGAACTATTCAATGCAGTGAGGAATGCTTGGGAGTCAATACCGAAATCACGTCTGAAAAAGCTGGTGGAATCGATGCCCAGAAGGAGCATCAAAGCAGTTATTGATGCTCCTGGATACGCAACAAAGTATTAAATCTTATTCTGTCTTCTGTTGTTCAGGTATCAATAAAGTCGTTGAAATTTGATGTCGTTAACTATCAATTGTCGAGCTTATAATGCGAGTGAATTCAAAAGGACAGTAAAATGTTGGTAAAAAATATCTATGGAAAATTAAACAGCACTGTCTTGTAGAGGAAGGAAAATGCTACAAAACTGTATATTTACTTTTTTTAACCACCAATTTGTCAGTGAAAATTTCAAATTTAGAAAAAAATATATGCCGTTATCTATCAATTGTCCGCAGCTGCATGTTTATGTTTCTAAGGCTATTTTTAGTTAATTTCAATAATCACGATTGCTTTTTATAACCAAAAATCTGATGTAACCTAGAAAACAGGGTGATCCTTCATATTGGCCAACTTTTAAACGACTCTAATTTTTTGTTTTATTATTTTAGATGATTATTTATAGCTCATTTGAAGGCCCTATCTTTGCCATTTTGTTTCAAACAAAGAACAAGCTGTTTTGTTAAAGTCCTGCTGAGATATACCCTTTGTTCTGAAATAACTGATTTCTTGCACTTTTTGGGACCGACTCTCCAAATCTTTCTTGACCGCCTTACTCTACTGACTTGACACCATTAGACTTTTTCGTTTCGCGTGGATTAAAAGCCGAGTCTACAGAAAATTAGTCGACAATTTGAATGACGTCTGTTGTTGTAATGGTAGCACATCAAATTGTTCTGTTTGTTGTCAATGAAATTTCTATAAAAATTGTTGGTTTCTAGTACCAAAATTGTTGGCAGAGTCAAAATTGATCTAAAATCGACAAATTGAAAAGAAAATCGCAAGAAATCAGTGATTTTATAAAAAAAAGAATTTATCTCAGCAGGATTTAAACAAAACAGCTTGTCTTTGTTTTAAAGATAGGGCAAAGATAGGGCTTCCAAATGAGCTATAGATCAGCATCTAGAATAATAAAACAAAAAATTAGAGTCATTTAAAAGTTGGCCAATATGAAGGACCACCCTGTATATAGCTTTTGTATAGGGTGGTACTTTTTTCTAGTACCAAAATTCAATTTGCATAGAAAAACTTTTTTTGATTTAATACCTTTTTTGGTTGAAAATAAATCTCAGCTTTCTGACAAGGTCTTACACTTAAGTAAAAGTTTTCAAAAATGTAGAGATTTCGGTCTTCGGGTGAAGTGACTTTTTCGACCAAGTTCCTCTCTTCAAACTCCTTGATCTCTAGTTTTTTTTTAATATTTTACTGGAGGAATAAATCTTGTCAAATAGCTGAGATTCAGGATTACACGATAAGTAAAAATTTAAAAAAAGTTTACATACAAATTGGGGAGAAAAAGAGAAAAGTTCAAAAAAGTAAAAAATTTGGCCCTATACGACAATGGTGCCCAAAAATTTGCCTTGGTCCCCCCTGTTGAATTTTTTTTTAAAAATACAGTCGAGTCTCGATTTAACGATCACCCGATATAACGATCACTCCCAATTTAACGATCACCTGAGACAAGTTTGGTAGGTCTGAACTAAATTAAGGCAAAGAAAGTCTCGATACAACGATCACTCGGTTTAACGATCACCTCGGTTTAACGATCACCCTTGATCGGTCCCAAAAGTAAAAATTACACTCGATTTAGCGATCACAACCAAAAAAAACGTATTTTGAATTGCCACATTGTTTTTCGAGCAAATTTTTGTTGCGTAAAATATTTTGTTGAAGTTTTGTCATTGTTTATCTTTCGTGTATCCAATTTTTTCGTCTTTGAGTAATGTAATTTTATTTCTTCAGGCTAGTCATGGAAATTATAAGCAAGAAGCGCCGGGTCATCTCACTTGAAGAAAGAAGGAGATCATCGAGGCTTCTGAAGGCAAAAGTTCGAGGGATCTTAGCAAACAGTTCAAGATTGCGCAATCAACAATCATGGGGATTCTCAAAGAAAAGCATCAACCCTCAATGCAATCGATGAAGGTGGAGAAGCCAAGCGAGCTCATTTAAAGGCAGCCAAGCACGAAGATCTGGAAGAGGCACTCCTGCGCTGGGTCAAGTCTGTCAGAAGTCAGAACGTCGCAGTCACTGGTTCTTTGGTCATGGTAAGATTATTTTCTCTGGTTCTCATCTGCTTTTTCACATCGGTTTTTCTTTCAGGAAAAGCCCTGGAACTGGCGGAGCGTCTCGGAATCGAAGGCTTCAAGGCAAGTGTGGCTGGCTGGAAAATTCAAACATCGCCATTCGATCAAGTTCCGCACCAATCAGGGAGAAGCCGGGAAATCGACATGGAAGCTCTGGGCGATTGGCAACAAACCCTTCTCCAACAAGCCATCGCAAAGTTCTCGCCCGACGATGTCTTTAATGCCGATGAAACAGGTCTCTTTTGGCAGCTCCTTCCCAACAAAACACTGGCATTCAAAGGTTGGTGTATTTTTTATTTGAATATTCATTGTTTCTAATATTTTTTACAGGTGAGCGATGCACGTCCGGCAAGAAATCCAAGGAAAGAATCACAGTTTTGGTCGGGTCGAACATGTCTGGGACGGAAAAGCTGCTATTGCTGGTGATTGGGAAGTCTGCCAAGCCGAGATGCTTCAAGAACCAAGAACCTCCAGTCCAGTACAAAGCGAACAAGAAGGCTTGGATGACTGGCAATTTTTTATTGATAAAAATAAAAAAAAAAATGTTCTAACTTTCTTATTTCTTTCAGCAGACATCTTCGAATCGTGGTTGATGGATTGGGACCGGAAACTCAAGCGTCATGATCGAAAAGTCTTGCTCTTCCTCGACAACTTCAGCGAGAAGCCAGCCAAGCATTGAGAATCTTGCAATGCTATGCCGACTCTGCGACTAGTCCAGCCATTCTCAAACTATTTGATCAATTGGACGATGCCCTGGCCGACGAAAGAATGAAGAAACTGAAACAGAAAAATATTGCTGATTATTTTGTGCCTAACTGTTAGGCATAGTTATTTTTTGTTCTCCTAGTAAACACAGCATTGTTTGTTCTCCTAGTAAACACAGCATCGTTTGTTCTCCTAGTAAACACCGCATTGTTGTTCTCCGCTTCTTTTCATTAATAAATACGGCACACAACGTTGAACGTGTTATTAACTCTTTGAAAGTCTCGAAATAACGATCAGCAATATTCTTTCAGAATAAAGGTCTCGATATAACGATCACCTCGATACAACGATCACCTCGATTTAGCGATCACCTGAGGCGTGTCCCCAGGGTGATCGTTAAATCGAGACTCGACTGTATCACATATGGGCCCTATTTTTTTTATTATCCTTTGAACGCAGGAACGATAGTATCAGTAAAGTATTGCATATATTATAAAGGAAGACAGACAAAGAATATTAAATTATTAAAGTAAAACCATTGAAAAATTCAACAGGGGGGACCAAGGCAAATTTTTGGGCACCATTGTCGTATAGGCCCAAAAATTTGCTACCAGAAAAGAGTATTTTGGTATCTGAGAAAGGTTCAATAATTCTGCATTTTTTTACAAAATATTCAAGTTTTAGAATGAAACAATAATACGTGACCAAACCACTTTTGAAGCCTATGAGGTGCAGGTACGGGCAGTCAATTCTAAAGGCTATTCTGCTTTGCCTCCACCCACTGCTAAAGGATTTTCTGGAGAAGATTGTAAGTTTTAACTTTTCAGTTGCTTTCCAGGTAAGCACGTGCCGATAAGACGGTACATACAAATTTTATTTATTTATTATGCATTCACACAAAAAATATTCTCAGTTCCTCAAATGGCACCCAAAAATCTGAAACTAGCGGGTTTTCACAACTACTCCGCAGTTTGGTTGAGCTGGGATGCTGTTCCTCCAGGCTCAGTGAGAGGACACTTTAATGGATACAAGGTGCAATTGATTTTCAAGCTTTTTTATGATCTCTAATTTTGCAGCTAGAGTATTGGCTAACAGAACAGCCCTATTTCTCTAACTATTTGATGGTTGATAATAGCAGCACGAAAACGGGCATCGATGGTCTGGAGGCTGTGCACAACTACACTGTCAAAGCACATGTTGTAAATGGACAGTATGAGAGTGAACCGAGCAATTTACTCCACTTCCAAACTCCTGAAGGGGGTAACTTTTTTAGATTTTTTGTTAGTCAACGCCACCTACAAAAGGTCGACTGACACTTTTTTAACCCAATTTTAGAGTCTTTTGTGAAAACTGACTCGTCCGTCCAGTCAAAAATATCGTAAGGATCATGATTTTAACGGTGAATGACAACAATTTCACCATTGAGACCCACGCCTATCGATTTTACGCCACCCGTTTTTCAAAATAGGGTTTCGAAATAATTTAATTTCTAAATAGTTTTTGACTAGGCGAACAGACTCTCAAAGTGGGTCAAAAGTGTGTCTGACCCTAGGCGGTTGACTGTATTCCAGACTTTGCTGCAGTTTTCATGTTCTTGCCCCAAATTTTTCAGCCCCTTCCAAAGTGCATAATCTTCGAGCTAGAGCAGTTGGGGCCAACTCTATATTTGTGACTTGGCAGCCACCCCTGCAGACTAATGGTCGCATCAGAGGCTACTTCATAACTTTTGAGAGTAGGCTTTATTATATTTTCTGGTCTTCACAGTAAAAAATATTCAATTCTTGCTTAGACACAACCAATGGGTTTGTGGAAGAGACTTATGTGCTATATCGCCAGCTCTACTACCTACATGAGTTTCTAGTCCCTGACTCGCCCTACAAACTTGCTGTTTGGGCAGAGACCAATGGAGGCGAAGGCGCCAAAGTGGTTAAGCCCATCAGGACATGGCCTATAAGAGGTAGAGAATGGTACCGTATTTCCGAGATTTTTCAGATTCCATATTCTTTCGATCTAATTTAAGCCATATTTAAGTTAAAAGATTTTTTTAACAAACTTATTTGCATTCAAAATATTCTTTTTATACTTGGGGTATAAACACAAAAACAAATGCCGTGACAAAAACCTAGTAATAAAATAAGTATTCTTGCATAAGTCTAATAAACAACTATGAGCTCAACAAGTCTTTATAGATCCAGACCCTCCTTCGTTTGTATTGCAGTCTACAAGTCCAGCTAGCATACATGTGGAATGGCAGCCAATGGCTAACTTGAGTTTGTGGCGAATGTCTGGCACCACTTTTCAAGTCAAGTACAAAACTAAAGGTAGGAATAATAATTACCGTAAATCCTCTAATATAAGACCCCCCCCCCTTTGATTCAAAATCGTGTTCTTGGCATTGTATTTTTGACCCACTTTTTGAAGAATGCTCTTATGCAAATTACCACCTATTTTGTAGCTCATTTCACTGGCTACAAAATGGGTGGTAATTTGCATAAGAGCATTCTTCAAAAGTGGGTCAAAAATACAATGCCAAGAACACGATTTTGAATCAAAGGGGGGTCTTATATTAGAGGAATTACGGTACACATAAAAGCTTGGTATTCTTAGTCAGCCGCCTTGTGTGAATTCGATTTTCTAAATTGAATAGGTATCAAAATATTAGCAATGTAATCGAAAAAGGGTGTGCTTTACCGTTTAAAGGGGCATACCAGTGCGTTACACTGCAAATTAAGGCGGGGACCAGCAATTTTTCAAAAATCATCCTTGTTTTCACTCGTCTCAACTCAAATCTGATATTTATGACCTTATCCTACTTTTAAAAAGTAGGCCAAAAACTTTTGTCGGATCAGGCAGAACGTTTATAGAAAATAGTCAAGAGAGAAATAAATAGCTGCCCCACCTTAATGGCGGTGTAACGCGCTGGTATGCCCCTTTAAGTTTAAAAATTTAAACTTTTTAGTCTTTCAAAGAATGCCCGTGTTTATGCAAAAAATAATTTATTGCCTTAAACCTGAACTTCAATTATAGGCTCATCCCATTGGCAACTCTCAGAAAATATAAGTCTTCCGTACACTCTACTAAACATTGTCAACTTAGAAGAAAACACCGAATACTCCATTGTAGGCATAGCTCGCGAGGGAACTGATCGGATAAGTGAATCTTTGCCTTTGACATTTACAACTGACAGTCGGAGGCGTATTTCGCATATCAATCCGGGTTAGACATTTTTAATAACGATATAAAAACAAATGCAACTAATTTGTTACAGAGAAGTTACGGAATGCTGCCTGGTTTATAGCTGTTTTGATGGCCCTGGCAATATCTTTGCTCATAATAACTACAATGTGCTATATAGCTCAGAGAAGGCACAGAAATGGGCTCTACTCAGTCAAAGATCAGTTTTCCAGCAATCCTAGATACTCAAGTGTCAGAAGTGGAAGCAGCGCTGGAGATACCATTGACTATTTTCTAGACGATACAGAAGAACACAAAAGGTTCTTGAAGAAGTTTCAAAATAACAGCAAAATGTTTTCGGCCACCGGAAAAAATTTGCAAAAGAAAAATACGAAAATAAGAGAAATAGAAAAGCAGGAGAAAGAATTAATTGATCAATCTAATGTTTTGCTGCAATTGCCTAAAAAATGAAATGTTTAGTTATTGTGAATAATTTTTTAATGAAATCTTTTAAGCATTTTCAGTCGATGCTCAGATTTACGACACCCATATTAACGTCACGTCCCGATTAGCGACGCCTTTAGCCTTGTTTTTTAATGAGCAAAGAACAATTTTCAGAATAACAGCAATCAAGATTAATGTCTGCTCAGATTTGCTCAGGCTCGGTCCCTTGGGGTATCGTTAATCCGAGCGTCGACTATACTTAAGAATCCGTTCTAATGTATGCTAAAAGCTACTTAGCTAAGACAGTTTATTACATGATCAAAATAATATATGTTTGAGTCCGTCCTGACGTACGCTGGTCTACCCCATGGAACGTGAAAACGGCAAAACGACAAGAAAACAGCAAAATTTCCTTGGCGTTTCGTTTTTTCAAGAACGGCAAAAAAACGGCAAAATTTTTCGAGTAAAATTTTTGCCGTTTTTTAATTCATTTTGCCGTTTTTCGGGGAACGCGACAAAATTCTACCGCGACAAAATTCTACGGGACAAAATTCTACCGGACATTATTCGCCCGCGACATTATTCTACCGCAACATTTTCTTTTATCTTTTTTGATAAGGTCACTGCTACTATTTGTTGAGAACGACATTATTTTGTTGTTTTGAACCATGTGTTTTAGGATTGTGACAGGACATGGTTGTGATCCAGATCCCTCTCATATGGCAGCAACAGCCATCAGAAACGAAGAAAAGCAGTTATCTATTTCAACGACTATGGTAGGTTCTTTAATTTAAATATTTCTAGTGAAGTTCATGCTAGTTTCGTTTAGCAAACGGGTGAAATAATTGGTCAAGTACGCAACCAATTGCGCACATCTGGTATCCAAGACAATCTTCCAAAAGTTGCAGCGCGGAAGCGTGGAATTCAAAGTGCCCGCACAGATTATGATGATTGCAAACCGCCAGAAAATCCAACAAACGTCCAGGTTAGAATAAAAAATGTATTTTGCTTATAGAGCATTGTAATTCCACATTCATACTCTATCCAAGAAGCAGTGAGCTTACGTGAACCAGATAAATAGCTTCTAGCAGACTTAGTGTTTCCAAACCTCAGTCCAGAAGCTATCTCGTGCGATTTTGAGCTGGCTATCCAAACTGCATCTCGATCTGAGTAAAACGAGTAGGTGTCCGTCGAGTAGTAGTCCTTGAACCTAGGATCGAGAAACGTCGCCAGGGCATGAATTCTGAATAGTTGTGACGATAGATGATTCAAGATTTAATATTAAACAGTGATATATTGCTAACCTGCTGTTTGACAAGCTGAACTTCGACACCAACAACTCCAGGAACTTGGACTTCAATGTTTGGAATTTCAGATCGGACACGGAGACCATTAACTCGTTCAGCTTGTATGTCACGGGAACGAGCGAAGCCGTTCATTCTAAATTCATTCTGTTCTTCTTGTTTCTGTTTAACTTCCATAATCTGCTTCTTTTTCATCTCAAACACTACTTGTAACATGTCGCGAATGGAGAGCACTGCATGGTCAGCTGTTTGAGCTGTTTTAATACCTAAAACCGTGATTCATTCCAAAATATTTTTATTCTATAAAACTAGGATTGGATTCGGTCGGTTAACCGAAAACCGGGTTTTTTGGCAAATAAACCGAAAACCTGTTTCAAAAAAACCGGGAAAACCGAAAACTGGGTTTAGCAAAATACCGGTTTATTTACGACAAAAATTAACCAAAAACCGGGTACAGTTCGGTTAAGCGTCCGAAAATTTCTGAAAAAACCGGAACCGAAAACCATCTTTGAAAAAACCGGGTTTTAAACCGACCGATCCAACAAAAACCGACCGAATCCAACCCTACTAGAAACCTTTATATATCAAAAAGTTATTTTCGAAACAAATCGGGCCAAGGCCAATTGTTTCTCATTTTAATTTAATGTTGGATGACTTTTTGTCCAGGACCCGTACTCAAAACAGATTTAGACTCTAAATATTTAGTGACTAAAATATAAGTGGGATTTAGGTACTTAAAACAAAATCTAAACTCTAATTATTTAGACTCTACTTTTTGGTACTCACTAAACCACTAGAATTTAGCATGCTAAATTCTAAATATTTAGTAATACTCAATATTGGAATTTAGAATGCCAAAGTCCAAACTCTAAATACAGTAGCGAGCAAATAAAATTCCTCAAGCAAAATTTACTCATAAATTTTTTTTAAATTCGATTCGGTCATGTCACGGAATCAGTTATGTTAAAAGCAAAGTTGTAGAATTTTTATCGCTCTTTCAATCTGAGAGTAATAACAACTCTCGGATACCCTGCTTTTGTCATGTGGTAGGCCGGCCATGAGAACTGGATGCTCACCCGCCCCGAAAATGACAAAACAATATACAATATTCTTGCAAGTTTCATAAAGACGAATCAGATTTAAAGCCATTGCTCCTTAAAAAGAGATATTTACAAGTCTAAAAATGAAAACAAAACAACATGTAACATCAGAAAAATAAATAAATTACTGAAACTTTAAAAATGACCAATTTATGGTCAAAAAATATTTTTCCAAAAATGATCGTCCGCCACCTAAAAACATATTTTAAAGACTAATTACGACCTGATAAGTTCAAAAAAGTGGTCAAAACCACTTTTGGCTAGATGTGGTATAAGAAAGTTTAGCCGCAATTAATCCAGGCCCCAACCCATTAATCCAACCCCCCGCCCCACTTTTTTATAAGGAAAAATTAGAGTTTAGTTTGTGTATTGAGTACGAAAAGTGGAATTTAGATTGCGTTTTGAGTGCGAAAAGTAGACTCTAAATAAAGTAGTTTCTAAATATTTGTTTTGAGTACATTTTGTTTTGAGTAATAATGTTTTGAGTACCAAAAATCTAAATATTTAGACACTACTTTAAAAGTGGAATTTAGACTGTTGTTTTGAGTACGACTAATTTTCCTCCAATTTAGAGTTTAGCATGCCACTTACTAAATTCTAAACTCTAAATCTGTTTTGAGTACGGGTCCAGTTCAATTAATGCTTAGATAGTTTTTGTCCAGTTGTCGGTGTGCCTTTATTTCGACTAAAATTTCTTCAAAAACGCGCACATGTCAGTGAACCTTATATACCTGATCTACGTATTTGATTCAAATTTATATTTTCACATTGTACAATCCCAAAACACCGAAGTTGTTTTCATCTCATCAATAAACACAAACAACACCGCATGTATGCTCAAAACAGTGCTTATGTATAATTGAAATAGTCGAAAGTTACAAACTTTTATCCAGATTGATTCCGGCAAAAATATTTTTTATTTTACTGTTGGATGTCCTCCTTATATAAACCTCTAAGCTTTTATCCAATTTAATTTCTGCAAAAACATTTTTTTTTATTATTTTTTGTTTTTCGGTCTTATAATTCAGCGACATTGAGGCACCAAAATTTGGCCAAAAAAGTGGTGATAAAAAGTGAACTGGTGGTGTTCTCGCCCAACCTGTCAATCCAGGCACTCACTTGCTTCTCGACGCAGCCATAAAAAGCTGGTTGCTCCTCGATTAATGGAGTCAAGGTCCAGCTGTCAATCACTTAGCCTCTCTGCAAACACATGCACCACATTGATAAGGGTGATCATTGCACTATTCACACCCTTTTTTGACCGTATAAATAGTTGGGCAAGTGGTGGTTGTGCATCTTATATTCCTCAGTCAACTCCCTTCCTAATCAACCGATCAACCAGCCAATCAGACCATGAGGAGCACTCTAGTGCTTCTTTTGGTTGTGCTCGTTGGGCTCTCCAGCTCTTCTGAGTACTCCAGCCGCCGAAGAACCATTGATCAGGACCAAGAGAATGTCCAGGAGCCAGCCAAGCCTTTCCAGTCCGGCCACCAATACATCTATACCTACAAGGGCCAGATGTCATCCGGTTTAGGCAACTCCCCCAACAGCCAGCAGGATGAACCTGACCAGAAGGCAGTGAGCAGGATTGAGGCTCAGGCCAAGATCACCTTCCAGACCTCTCAATCAGCCACCCTCCGTCTGCAAAACATCCAGATGGGTCAGGCCAACCAGCAAATCGAGAACGACAAGGAGGTCCAGCCATTGGGCATGTTTGAGCGCAAACAGGTCCAGGAGGACAAACGCCAGCAGTTGGTATGCTTTTAGTGAATTTTGATTTATTTTACTTAAAATGATGTGAATAATTGCAGGAATTGGCTGTCCAGTTCGAGTATGTGAATGGAGTGGTGGGTCACATCAACTTCCAAACTGAAGACCCCATCTGGGCTCGCAACATCAAGAGATCAGTACTGAACTTGCTCCAAGTCAACCTGAAAGGAGAGCAGCAGCAACAGGATGAGGAGGAGGACAACTACCAATCTGGAGTCGGCAAAACCTTCACCACTGCTGAGGTTGGTAGTTTAAGTGGTTGAAATAGGATGCAGTTAATTAATTTGTTTGTTTTACAGACCACCGTTGAGGGCAACTGCGTGACCACCTACACAGTCAACCCCACCGGCAAACCAGGCCAGCAGCGAGAAGAGGACCAGCAGCAAAAGTTCAATGTCACAAAGACCATCAACTTCCAACAATGCCAGCAGATCGCCGATGTGGCCTATGGTTAGTTTTGACTGTGATGCTGAAAATTTTCAAAATTATCTTGTGCCTGTTTGCAGGCTACCAGACCCAGGAACAGTCAGCCGAGTGTGCCCAATGTCAGCAATGGTCCAGCACCAGCCAGCAGCAGCCATCATCCGAGTGCCAAAAGTGTGATCCCAAGCAGATCAAGCAGCAGCAGTTGAGCAGAAGCACCATAATCCGCTTTGTGCTCCAAGGCAAAGACCAGCAAAACTGTGCCATCCAGCGAGCTGAACTGGTCTCTCAGTACATCTACAAGAACTTGGAGACAGATGCCTCAGCCAAATACCCATCTGGTCTGCAGACTGTTGTGGCAGCTGAATTGATCTTCAAAGAGAGCCGATCTGGCCATGACCAGCAGGAGAACATCCCCCGATCTAACAAGGCCAACACACTTCTGTTCGATAACCAGTGGGATTTGGAGGAGAAGCGTTTCTACCAGCTGGGTGATGAATCCAGCCGAACCTCTCCATTTGCTGAATTTCCTCAAAAGGTAGACATTTTCAAATTTTTTAAATGGCTATAGGTGATTTGCATCCTCGAAATGCTCATTTATGCCTTCCAATTACTGATTTTCCGCCATCAAATTTTATATTGACATTTTTCTTCAAATTTTTGCTCTAATTTAAAAAAACTTTTGCACTAGCGTGAAGTCTTGGATCTTGGCTTTCTAACCAGCTATTAAGATTTGCTAAATGTGAGAAATGTAGAGATTTCAAAAAAAAAGAATCTTTAATCTTTTACTCTATATTCCTGAAATTTGTCAGCAGAGTTTAATAGCTCCTTGGAAAGCCAAGACCCCCTTTTACACGCTAGTGTAAAAAGTTTGTAATAATTGCATGAAATATTTGAGCGCGGAATTTAGTAATTGAGAGCATAACTGAGAATTTTGAGGGCGCAAATGGGATTTAGCTTTTTCAAATTCCAATCAACTTGATATTCAGGTTGAACAAGCCGAGCAAATCATCCGCCGCCTAGTCCAAGCCGCCTCAGACAAGCAGAAAGGCATTGAGTTCCACCAATTGACCAAATTGCAGCGCCTGGTTGAGATCTTCCGGACGTGTAGTGTGGAGGAGTTGGAGCAGATCGTGTCCCAAAGCAAGCAATCCAGCAAATCCAGCAACAGCTACCCTCGCTCTGAGAGTGAACAGCAGAAACAACAACAGTTGGTGGCCGATTGTCTGGCTATGGCAGGCACCCGCAACACCATCCAAGTGCTTTCCGACAAGATCACCAATGGCGACTTCAGCTCCAAACTAGCTTTCCAGGCTTTGAAGGCTCTGCAAGGACTGCCCGCCCCATCTGATGAACAAGTGGAGATCGTGAAACGACTGTGCCAACACCAAGCAGTCCACCGCTCCAGTGCTTTGAAACAGACCTGCTGGTTGACTTTTGGATCCATGGTCTCCGAGTTGTGCCACGAGAAGACCGGCAAACAGGAAGAAGGAGAGAAGATCTTCGGAACTCAAACTGGATTCCAGCCCAAGCAAGAGATGTGCCGTAGTGACAAGAAGCAGAGCTACAAGCAGGTGGGACTTTTTATTGAATAAAAGAATTTCACCGTTAGATTACATTTTGGAAAAAAATTTTCTGTTTTGAACAAAAAATACTACTTTTTCGGGGTTTAAATGGTTTAAAAAAGAAAAATTCTTTGATGGCATTGGATCGGGCTTATATGCTTTGTGGTGCCTGGGAATTTAAATAATTCAGATTGGACTTATTGACGTGGACATGCCCTTTGAAATTCAAAACCAGTTATACTTTTATCATTTTTCTTTGCTCCAACTGAAAATATCGATTGCTAAAAATATCCAAAAAAAACTCTGATAAAATCGTTTTAAAAGAACACTGGAAAAATGTTCAATAAAAGTTTTATTATAAAAATTATCTAACTCATCGATTTGTAGGCTTTGGAGCAACAGTACCAACAAGCTCAGAACACCTACGAGAAAGTGCTAGCCCTGAAAGCAATTGGAAATGCTGGCCTTGACATCACCATCCAGCGTTTGGAGAAGATCATCGTGGATGTCAGCCAAGAGCGCATTGTGCGAGCTCAAGCCATTGACTCCCTGCGTCGTCAGCGCAACCAGATGGCCCGCAAGATCCAGCGAGTCCTCCTGCCCATCTTCCAGAACACCAAAGAGCACCCAGAAGTGAGGATGACTGCCTTCGCCGTGATCATGCAGACTCAACCCCAACAACAGATTCTCGACCAAATCATCTACACCTTGACCAAGGAGCGTCAGCCTGAGGTACAGTCTCTGGTCTACACAACTATGAAGACCCTTGCCAAGTCCAAGATCCCCCCAGGAGCAGAACATGTAAGCCAATCTTCCTACTTCTATCAAATTAAAGTCCTAATTTCCTCGAATTTCAGTGCTAAACACCTGAAGAACGCCCTGAAAGTGGTCAAAGTAGACGAGCAGAGCCTTCGCCCCAGCCGCAGATACCAAATGCCCATCTACAGCCAAGAGCAAAAGGAGGGACTCTTCCTCAACTTCGTATCTGCCTACCGAAACAGCCGCAGCCAGCTGCCCACCTACTTGGCTGCCAGCATGGATACTTTGCTCAACACCAACTTCCAGACTGATAGCCTCCAGGTGTCTGCCGTCCAGCAGAACCTTGAACAATGGTGGGAACATCTATTAATTCATTGAATTTGCAGTCATTAAATTTATTTTCAGGTATGAGACCCTACTGCAGCGATTCATTGCAGCTACCAAGCAAGAGTCCTCCCAGACCACCCGTGGCCACCGCTCCAGCAGCAAAAACACCAACAACAAACAGGAGTTGCGCAAAATCTTTTCTGGTCTCAAGATCCGCAACCGCAGATCCAACAACCAGGAACAAAACAAGGATGAGCAGCCATTTGCCATGGTGTGTGTGCGTGTGGGAGATGTAGACCAAGCCATTCTGCCAATTGACCAGGAGACCATGCCTGAGTGCTTCAAACCAGTGCTCAATGGAGAACGACCAAGCCTGTCAGAGTGGATGCGCAAGTTGCAAGACACCCAGCACTTCCGCCTGTTGTCTGTCATGAACATCAAGGAAAAGACTGCCCGAATCCCCACTTCCATGGGTGTGCCCCTCAGAGTTGTGCAAGCCATGCCCTTGATGGCTTCCATTGAAGGCAGTCTCAACGTCAAAGTGGAGACGAGCCGTGCTGAATCTCCCATGAACATCAAGGTCCAGCTCAACATCCACCCCAGTGTCTCTGTGGCCTATGTCCAGAAGGTAGGGATTATTTCACGATTTCAAAATTTGCTTTATTTTCAAGTATTTACGTCTTTTTATTTCAGATGGAGAGTTGGTTGCCAATCTTTGCCACCGGAGTTGCCAGCACCCAAGCCATTGAGTTGAACTTGCCGATCCAGGCCGAGATCAAGGCTGACCAGAAGACAGGAGTGCGCATCAGCCTTGAAGTGCCCCAGACCCCCAACACCCAACTATTAGGCGGACACAGCTTGCCATGCACTTACACGCGAGAATGGGATGAGCGAAACAAGATGATGAAAGACCCCAAGGTGAAAGTCGTCCACTACCCTCAGCTCGAGCAGTCTCAGCAAGAGGTCCACCGCGAGATGGGAAAAGTAAAACTAGTTTTGTTTTTATTATTAATAATTTGTGATTTATTGCAGCAATACTTCGGCATGCCCCTGCACCTGAGCAGCCAGTACCACTGGCCCACCACCAAGGTCAACAGCTACCGCCAGTTGTTCCAGCTAATGATGGCCACTGAAAACCACCTCCACCTCTCTTTCAACCCCCAGGCCGACGATGGAACCCCCAAGAAGATCATCTTCCAAGCCAATGCCATGCCCTTCCACAAGGTCAGCAGCAGTAGCCATGGACCAGAGCTCTCTAACTTCTACTCCGAGGCTCAACCCTTCCAGAAGGCTCATCCAGAGGACAACTTCGAGGTAATAATTTCAAATTCTTAAAATCATTTTTACATAATAATCAACTTTGCTGCAGGACATGGAACTGGATGGACAACCCCAACGCCGCCAGAAACTGAACAGCTACATGGGCAAATTCCAACCAGGCCAGATGTACCAGCACAGCTTGGAGGTCAGCGCCAAAACTGAGGGTGGACGGTAATTTTGGCTAATCTTCAAAACGGACCTGTTAACACTAAGAATTTAGCAAATCATGCCACGGCAAGATCGAGCTGAAGACTTCTTGTGACGCCCAGCTCAACTTCTGCAAAGCCTTTTTGGAAGTGGAGAGAAGTGCATTGCCCCAAGAGACTCAAGAGTGGAAATTGAAGGCCAAAATGCAGCTACTGCAACCCCAACCCGTCAACCATGTGGAGGAGATTGGACAAGACAAACACCAGAAACTTGTCTGCCAAGTGGAGTGTGACTGGGGAACTGAAAAACAGCAAACCATCCATTCCGAGTGCAGGAGAGCAAGCCATCAGCCGCCAACAACGCCAACTGCAGACCAGCCAGCAACAGAAGAAGCGATCTGCTTTCCTCAACAAGTTCGATCTGTTGGCCGAATACAAGCTCCAGCCTGCTACCCAAAACACCTTCCACCGTGGCTTGGAGATGCTCAAGTGCCGAGACCCATGGAATACCCAGTCCCTGCTCCAGCAGAGCGGCACAGATGGAAGGGTAGGAAAATTTTCTGTTAGAATTATTAGCATTCCAAAAGTATCTTTGCCTTTTATTATTTGCAGCCTAGATTCTAATTAAAAATGAGCTGTTTCAGATCCACGCCACCATCGTGATTGACCCCATCTACCAGCAACAGGCCAACATCAGCATCTCAACCCCAGCCAGAAGGTGCGCATGGAGGCTGTGGAGCTGAAGCCATTCGGAGAGCCCCTTCAGATGCGTCCCTTCCCCCTGGTCCGTCCCACCATCAAGAAGAGCCACTCAGCCAAACAGCTGTTCAAGCGCATGGTTGTGGACAAGGCCCCACGCGCCCAATGCACAGTTGATGGCCGAAGAGTGGAGACCTTCGATGGAGTGCTCTACAAAGCTCCCATCGGAAAGTGCTACTCAGTCCTTGCCAAGGACTGCTCCAGCGAAGAACCCCGCTTTGCAGTGCTCATGAAGGCTATTGGAGAGCAGCAGGACAGCCAGGACAAGGTTTGAGTCAAACAATATTTAAATTTTATTTTGTCTAATTCGACAAATTTCCAGAAGATCAAGGTGATCTCCCAAGAGCAGACCATCGAGTGCAAGCCAACTGGCTCAGGCTCTTCCAAGAAGTTGGAGTGCTTCATCAACGACGAGCTAGTCAACCCTCAAGACCAATCCTCCGCCGAATACAGCAATGGGGTGGTGGAGTTCAACAATGAGGAGCAGACCGATGTGAGCATTCAAGTGGAAGAAGGTGTTCAGGTGCGCATGTCTTGCTGGTGCTCCAAATGCAAGTGCCAGAAGGTGGAGGTGCGTCTCTCCCAGCAATATAAGCAAGGACAGGTAATATTGAATTTCTCTTTTCTAGATTAACTCACTCATTTCAGTGTGGATTGTGTGGTCACTTCGACGACCAGGCCGAGGACGAGAACGAGCTGCGCATGGGCAACAACCAAAACACCAACGATCTGGCCGAGTTCCACCGCTCTTACACCATGAAGGACGACTGCTCAAGCCAAGACCAGGACTCGCTCTACTCCAACAAGAAAAAGTTCAACCGCAAGATCAACCGCAGCAACAAAAAGAGCAACTACGATAGCCAGGACAGCTACCAACAGGAAGACCGAGAGGACAATGAATGGCAACAGGGTGGATACCACAGTCAGGAGGAAGACAGCCAATGGGACAGCGACCGTCAAAAAAAGTGGAGTAACCAGCGAGGAGGCAAACGCCAGCAACAGAACAGCCATGAAGACCAGGGTAGGTTTTTGGAGTAAAATTGACTGCGAAAAATGTTGTGGGGTCACAAATAAGATCTAAACATCGTAAAAAGTTATATGCCTAAAAAAGTGAGAGTCGAACTTGTGATATCAGCAAAATATTTTAAATCAATGCACTAATTAATCAAAATTCTAAATCTTGCATTTTCAGAGCCCATTCAAGAGACCAAAGTGCTGGAGTTCAACCACAAGATCTGCTTCTCCGTCCAGCCAGTGAAAGTGTGCCCAGAAGGCAAGACTCCAGCCAGTGGAGAGGATGAAGCCACCCCCAAAAAGATCCAATTCGCCTGTCTGAGCCGAGGATCTGCTGATGCCCGCCAGTTGCAGCGTCAAGCCCGCAAAGGACTACAAGTGGACGTGTCCAACCTGACCCCCAGCTTCGTCGAAACAATCCAACAGCCCAGCCAATGCGTTGCTTACTGATGACCCAGAAACCATTAAACAGCCCTCCTTATCCCCCTCTTTCATTAATTTGTACCCATTTCCCTGACTGTTGCCCCCACCCCATAACCCCAGTAGTTTAGTCCATCAACAGTCAGGAGGCCATTAGGGCTCACTAGTAGTTTATTGTAATTGAAATGTTGACAAGAAAAAATAAAATGGGTGCTTGAAACTGTTGTTTGTTACAATACACATACATATACACCCACTGGGCACCCCATATATTGTTTATTTATTGAAGACCTAGGGTGCAAAAATTTTTTACCTCAATCTTTTAAAGTTTTTTTAAATTCTGATTCGTCAGTCTGGTGCAAAAAATCTAAAAAGATTTAAATTTGCAGAATATATTTTTTGTGAATAATTTACTACCAACTTGAATTTTAGGGAAAATTTTTTGAGGAAATCAAAAAGACATTTTTTTATGTTTACTGATGACCGACACTGGATATTCGGACCAGTAATTTTTCGCGCTTTTACCATTTTCTAATAATACACACAAACCGTTCAAACGAAAAGATGTTGGGAATAATCTGTACAGAGAGTTCATCAGACTAAACTATTGCAGCTTGTCTGTCAGCAGAACTAAAATTTTTGTGCTGATCCAATGTTTTTGCTTGTTGTGAGCAATTAAACACATTGCAGTTTCAGTTGTTTCAATTTTTCAACAGCAGTCAATGTTAAGATATTGGTAGACAATGGTACAAATAAACAATATACCGTATTTCCTCTAATTAGCAACCAGGCTGGTAAATCGATGTTTTTGCGTTTTTTTTCGCCACCGGCAGCCATACATTCTTCTCAAAATTGACATAAAAATAAAAATGGTATATCATTTTGTAGAGAAATCTCTCTGCTACAAAACGGTACTAACAGATTTGGCATATGGACCTATTTTAGGGTGTTTTAGGGTCGTTTTATGAATGAAATTTCAATTTTTTGTGCACGGTGTGGCACCAGTGCCGATGCTTTTTTTTTCGGCACCGGCCGCCAAGCACAGCACCTAGTGACGCTAAAAAAGTTTGTTATACACCATTTTGTAGAAGAAGAGTTGCTCTACAAAGCCTATACACAAGTTTTTATAATTTTATGTGTTTTCATGGGTTTTTGAGCTCCGGTGCCGAAATTTCTGCTGTAATTTAAATTGAAATTTTTACCCGTTTTTGGTATAAATGACTGTGATTTCTACATCAAATCCATGATTTTGATTTGGACTTCGATTTTGAAAACACTGGTCGAAAGTCTAGACTTTACGTCAAATAAAATTAATTATGAGGCAAATAATTTTCTTGCAAAAAGTTGCATTTTTTAGATGTTTGGTGTAACAAACGAAAGCTAAGAGTTCCCAGTTTCATAAAAATTAGATGAATTTTATAAAATATAGATTTTAGAAACTACAGGTTGGTCCAAATTTGTCTTGCTAATATGTTCTGGCTATAACTTCTTATGAAGCGCTATTTTGACGAGTTTGTTTTGCTCGAAAGAGGAAGCTTTGCCATTTTGTTTGATACTTCATGCGTCATTTTCTGTTTGATTTTTCGTTTTTTGCTGGCTGCTTAAACTTTTGATTCATTTATCTGGATTTTTAGAAATGAATTTTTTGATCGAGCAAAAAGTGTGGACGGTAAGCGTTGAACAAGAATCCGGGTATCGAAACTTAAAAACAAGAATTTATTGTTATGGTTTTGTGTTCAATAAACTGTGATCATTAAATGTTCATTGTTTTTGCTCGATCGAATATGCATTCTTGATGATTCATAATTCATTACTGAAGATGAATTAAAAGTTTAACCAGTTAAAAACGAAAAATCAAACAGAAAGTGACGTGTGAGGTATCAAACAAAATGGCAAAGCTTCCTCTTTCGAACGAAAAAAAAATGTCGTCGAAATAGCGCGCCTTTAAAAGGTCATAGCCAAAACAAATGGGTAAGACAATTTTGGACCACCGTGTAGAAGCTATTAAAAGTCCGCGGCTCGTCGTAACTTTAGAAACTAAAAATGGGAGAAGAAAACTAGGCCAGCTACAAATCGGGCCATTTTAAATTAGGCTATTCAAATATCTAACTACTAGGGACAGCAGGCGTCTATCGGCGCCTATATCGTATTTTGAAATTCAATTATAAATCCACTTTTCACTTTCAAGGGGCAAAATCTCAATTTTTTTCGCAACAATCTTCAAATCTAATTGCGAAAGGTCCTCCGCCATTGAAAGAGCTTTCGAATGAGCATAAACATGCAAATAAAATTATTACACTAAAAAAAGTTTTTCCTTGTGACCAAATGGGAACTCATAAGATTAACCCTGAAAACCACCACTTTTCACTTTCAAGGGGCAAAATCTCAATTTTTTCACAAAAATCTTCAAATATAATTGCAAAAGGTCCTCCGCCATTGAAAGAGCTTTCGAATGAGCATAAACATGCAAATAAAATTATTACACTAAAAAAAGTTTTTCCTTGTGACCAAATGGGAACTCATAAGATTAACCCTGAAAACCAACACTTTTCATTTTCAAGGGGCAAAATCTCAATTTTTTTCACAACAATCTTCAAATCTAATTGCAAAAGGTCCTCCGCCATTAAAAGAGCTTTCGAATGAGTATAAACATGCAAATAAAAATATTACACTAAAAAAAGTTTTTCCTTGTGACCAAACATGTACTCAAATTGGCGACAGACGTTCCCCGTCCCAAATACTATATAGAGATATTATTTGCTTTTGTTGTAGTTAAAGATTTTGGGCATAGCTTTTCTTTATCACTACCTTTAATTTTTCAATTTTTTGCAGGTTAATTTTGTGATTTGAGTATAATTGTTTTAAAATATTCAAACTTTGCTTATTTGAACATGAGTCAACTGTTACTTTTGTTGAAAAAAATTATCATCACAATTTCTTTAAAAAATCTTTTCTAATTTATAAAAAATTTAAGTTATTTGCAGTCAGTAAGAGTATTAAATCGTTTCTGTTTTAGAATATGCCTAATATTTGCGTAAAGTGGGGTGCCAAAAAGCTAGATGTAATTGTGAATACTGATCTAGAGCCTCTAGTGCTCAAAAGTCAATTGTTTGAGCTGACTGGAGTGTTGCCAGAGCGCCAAAAAGTGCTGATTAAAGTTGGTTTTTGGCAATAAAAAATTCTAAAAATATTTATACAACACCTTTTTAGGGTAAAATGTTGAAAGACGATGGTTGGGGAGGCATCCAACTGCAAGAAGGCGCCACAATAATGATGATTGGGAGCACTGAACCAGTACCTCAAAGAATCAGTCAAGAGCAAGTAAGCAGCTCTGGAAATGGTGAAGCGGCTGAGAAAAAGTTGGTATTGCCAGCAGGACTTAAAAATTTGGGCAATACATGGTAATTTTAACGACTTATTTATGTGTTTGTTTAGCTGAAGATATTTTAGTTACATGAATGCATCTCTACAATGTTACAAGGTTTGTTATCACGTTTTGGGCAGTAAAAATATAGGATGTAATAAACTTTCACGGAGTCATTGATTTTCCATGTCTGACGCACAAATCCGACTTTTAAGATCGAAAATTAAGCGCCGGGCATGTTCAAAGCAATTTTACTTAAATTTTCAATACCAAATTGTAGTTTTGACCTATATCTTATAGGATCAAAATGTAACTGGCTTTCTTTTTATATATAACACTATCAGCAGAAAATTTAATCTAAACGATTTATAGCTTTATTTTGATTTCCATTGCCCGACGCTTAACCCAGTCCTTAGAGTTACTGTGGCTTTGTGAAATTATGTTGCTGGATTTTTTCGTGCTTATTGCGAAAAATGGTAAAAAAGCAGTAACTTGGGTAATTATACGGTTCCCCCCCCCATATCGGAATTTTTTCAAAAACAGGTTTTAACCATTTCTAAGCAATTCTTACACGCTAAAAACGATAAAAACGTTGTTTCCGACCACTTTCCATCGAAAATTTTGACTTTTTTAGATTTTCTACCTGCCTGCCTTCGGCAGGCAACCTACTTCAACAGGAAGCCCCTTTGGGGGTACATGGTCCGGGCCAAGGGCTCACCCTTTATATATCAAGAAATATATCAAGGAAATTTAAATATATCAAGGAAATTTAAATATATCAAGGAACCTTTTCTTCCAGTCAACGATAGTCTGAGGATATCTATATAAAGGGTCAGCCCTTGGCCAGGACCATGTACCCCCAAAGGGGCTTCCGGTTGAAGTAGGTTGCCTGCCGAAGGCAGGCAGATAGAAAATCTAAAAAAGTCAAAATTTTCGATGGTGGTGAAACAACGTTTTATCGTTTTTAGCGTGTAAGAATTGCTTAAAAATGGTTAAAACCTGTTTTTGAAAAAATTCCGATATGGGGGGGAGGAACCGTATAAGTACCGTAACTTGTAGAAAATTTCAAAACTTTAATTTTTTGTTAGTTGTAAAAAGTTTTATTCAGGTAATTCCTGAACTGTCAGAGGCTCTGAAATCCTACAGTGGCATAGAGAATGAGGCTAACCAGCGAGCTAATTTGCTCACTACATCAGTCAAGAAGTTGTTTGAAGATATGGATATTGCTCAGAAGAAACCTGACAACCAAACCTCTGTGCCTCTGTTGATGCTACATGTCAGTCTACTAAACACTTTTTCAACTTTATGTCACAATAGTTTTAGGTTCTGCACAATGTGTTCCCCCAGTTTGCTACTCGAAATGATCATGGAGAGTTCCAGCAACAAGATGCAAACGAGTGTTTTGCAGAAACTTTGCGAATGATTGCTGAACAAACCAAAATCAAAGTGGCTCCAGGTTAACAAATATTT
Source organism: Ditylenchus weischeri (assembly GCA_029231635.1). Classification (NCBI taxonomy): domain Eukaryota; kingdom Metazoa; phylum Nematoda; class Chromadorea; order Rhabditida; family Anguinidae; genus Ditylenchus; species Ditylenchus weischeri. The sequence continues at coordinate 157,318 of JAMRYI010000245.1, forward strand.
CATTTTTCAGCAAGACTTACCTAAGTAAAACGTTCTTAGCAGCTCAAACTGCTCAGACCGTCCCTAGTTCTCGTCTTTTCGAGACTGAATTCGATGTGACTTTGAAGTGTTTGGATAATCAAGAAGAACCACCAGAGTATTCACATGAAAGTGCTTTCCAAGTAATTTTCGAGACAGATTTGTATGATTTCAATAGTTTTACGTTTAGTTGAGCTGCTTTCTCAGTCAGGAAGTCAAGGTAAAATTTTATTAGTTAAGGAGATTGAAGGAACTGAAAAAGCGTCACTAAATGTTTATGTTGGAACTTATGCACATTATAGGCCCCCAAAATTTTATACAACCTTTATTTCTTGTTTTTATGCTATTTTTTCTCTAAAATTTTAAGCAGGTCACCCCACGTTTGAAAGCCTAGAATGTTGGCTACCCAATGGTATACAAATTTCTTGGTTTAGTTCACAAAAATGTATATATTTTATTACAAATTATTTTATTACAAATTATAATTATTTTCGAACTTTTAATTCGAAATAATTCGAAAGTGTTTGTAATAAAACATATACATTTTTGTGAACTAAACCAAGAAATTTTTATACCATTGGGTAGCCAACATTCTAGGCTTTCAAACGTGGGGTGACCTGCTTAAAATTTTAGAGAAAAAATAGCATAAAAACAAGAAATAAGGTGAAATTTTTTTGAAAAATCGAGTTAACTGTGTAACTACCCTAGTCTTCAGTCATTGAAAAACATGATAAAAAAACATGATGGCACACCCTGTACACAAAACTCAAAAACAATAGTTTTAAATAATAATAGTACTTATTTATAATAAGGTTTTGAAAAAGAAAACACTAATAGAACGGCAAATATTTTGGGGGCCTATAATGTGCATAAGTTCCTTTATGTTACTACCGTATTTTCTCTAATTAACGCCCCCCCCCCTGATTCAAAATCGTGTTTTTGGCATTGTGTTTTTATCCCACTTTTTGACCATTTATCTCAGGCAAGTTACCACCCATTTTGTAGCTCATCTTTCTAGCTACAAAATGGGTGGTAACTTGTCTGGGAGAAGTGATCAAAAAGTGGGCTAAAAACACAATGCCAAAAACACGATTTTGAATCAGGGGGCGTTAATTAGAGAAAATACGGTATACATAATTGTTTATGAAAAGTATTGGGCTGTCCGCAAAGCTTGTGCCGGTTTGCAATTTTTCTAACTCAGCTTGGTTCCCTCTAATTTTCTTGGTATTTTTTGCAGAAAAGATAAATTCCCCTATAAGATGTAAAGAATTAAACAAAAATTGTTTTCGAATTTCACAATCCAAATGTATAAAATTGATAGAAACATTACAGTTAGTAAAAAGCGTCTACGACAAATTCTTGGTACATCAAAAAAACTAAAAAACTCAAATTATAAGCGTCGATAATTTTTTTAAGAATAGTTGAATAAATCATCCAAAACTGCTTTTCATTATCTTTTTGTGGGTTTATAGCGATGTCATACATTCGACCTGAAAATTTCGAAATATATTTTTTTGGTTAACTTTTTAAGAACACCACACATGGCACAATTTTTTGACAAAACGTTAACAGCAACAGCGGATAAATAGCTGACTTTTACAAATTTCAAAGTGGCACAAGCTTCTCCGGGCGGCTTGACAGGAAGTCTGAGAAAAAAAGTAACAATTTTATTTGCAGTACGTGCAATTGGGCATAAAAAGCAAATTGACTGAAGAAATTGAAAAATTCTCACCCACCTTGAACACTAATGCCAAGTACCAAAAGCAGGTGACTTTAATTTTTAAAATTTTCATGTGTAATTTTTTTTAAATGACTGCTTAAAATATTTGCAAACTTCTTATCTCTAGTCATTGGTCAGCCGTCTGCCAGCATATTTGTCGATACAAATGGTACGATTCTTCTTCAAGGAAAAAGACAAGGTAGCAAATATGCCAGGGAAATAAAATAGTATATTAAGTCTACGTGTTTAAGATCAACGCAAAAATTCTCAAAGATGTCAAGTTTCCTATGAACTTGGACCTTTTGGACATTTGCGCACCAACCCTGCGAGAAAAACTGCTACCAATGAGGGCTTTGTTTAAAGTAATTTATTTTTTTAGTTCAGACCAATAAAAATCGGGCGCTACCCGATCTTACACTTGGGATGGTTGAAAACGAGTAGCGCCAAGAATTGCTTAAAGTGAGATTTTCGGACGGGTAAACTGGTATAGCACGGGTATCATGTTTTAAAACAATTTTCACCGAAATTTTGGTCGAAAAATCATACAATTTAGAAGCAATCAAAAAATTCGGTTCTTGTGGGTTATCCGTCCGCATTTTCAAAAATTAGTCCACATAATTTTTTATACCTAATTCTACACGAGAAAGATCCCAGATTTTGGTTATGTTTGGCTGCTTAAGACCAAACTTACTCCTCATTGCAATGGATGGGGGATGGGTTATATACACCCTAATAAAAATATACCCATCCCTCCTCAGAAAATTTCAGAAATGTGGACGGATAACCCATAAATACCAAAAATTTTGAAGCAAAATAAAAAAGGTGTTTTAAAAAACTTATTCACACAAAAAGTTTATTCGTCGAAAACGGGCAGGAGCAGCCTGTGTCAAATCACATTGTGCCACCGCAAATTGTGCCAAAATCAAATTGTGCCAATTCAAATTGTGCCAAATTCAAATTGTGCCAAACTCAAATTGTGCCACCACAAATTGTGCCAAAATCAAATTGTGCCAGCGTAAATTGTGCCACCACAAATTGTGCCGCGATTTTGATACATTTAACAGTAAAAATTATCAAATTTTTATTCTTATGATTTTTCATGTAAAATTATGACATTTTAAGAAAAAATGAAAACGAATCTTCGATACATTATGCTCACAATCTATCCACACATGAGTACACACTCAAAAGCAGCTCATCCCAATACAAGTCTACCAATCGTTTCTTCCATTGCTAAATGAAAAAGGTGAAAAGAGTACAACAATTAATCGCCATAGTCTAACAATAGCTACAGCAAGAAACATGCGAAAAAGCTGTGAACAAATATGTACAGAAACCACAAACAAAAAACACATCATTTACCAGTGAAATGTATCAAAATCGCGGCATAATTTGCGGTGGCACTATTTGAATTGGCACAATTTGAATTTGGCACAATTTGCGGTGGCACAATGTGATTTGACACAGGCTGCTCCTGCCCTCGAAAACAACTTGAAACTTTGTAAAAAGAACAAAACTTCCACGCAACTAATTTTGTATTTGCTTAAGGAGTATGACGACAAACAACAGGAAGAGCTAAAGCAAGCAAAATTGGATGTAGATGGAACAAGAGTTTCCAGCTTGTCAAAAACACCTGAAAAGTTTGAGCCTTACAGCTTTTCGGACGATCCCGGTTCTAACAACAGTGGATTCTATGAACTAAAAGTAATACTCCTTCAGATGTTACTTTTTCGTTACTTAGTAATTGTCTGGTGTATTTCAGGGTGTGATCACTCACAAAGGCAGAGTGAGCAACAGTGGGTAGGTCCTTTTAAAATTCCATCGTTTTTTCCGCCGCCGTTTTTCCGCTGCTATTCTTTGCGGTAGGAGTACAGTATATGTAGTCCTCTAAAAAACCATTTTCGGCCAATTTTTCGTGTTTTAGCACCTGAAACGTGTAGAAAACATGTTTTTAGGTGGCGGAAGACAACTTTCGAGAAAAAAAATTGCGACCAAAATTTCACTTTTTGCCTGGGGGGACCAACGCAAACCACATGGATAATTTCAGCCATTATCAATTTTTTACCTTGTTTCTGAAACTGGGCAAAAGGAGCTTATTATTGCATTTATTGTCAAGAGCATTCTCGGAATCATGTCTAAGGTAATTGAGTGCGCGCATCTCTAACTCTCAAGCCCCCTGCGCCCCCTTCGGCAGGGGGCTTGGGAGCTTGGAGTTGAGATGCGCACACCCACATACTTTAGACACAAATCACTCGAAAGTGACTCTGGATGCACAAAAAATGTATGCATACCAGAGTTTCTCTATGCGGTAGGTCTCAGTATTCAAAACTATGTTCAAATATTATTTTGATTTGATTTGATGAAATTTGATGAAGACGGATCAAATTCAACATGGCGAACACTGTTCGCTAAAATATTTTTCGAAGTCTGTTTGTTAAACACGGCAAAATTGCAACGCTGGTCAAACGTTCTCGCAAGTGATCGGCAATTTATTGGCAGATGAGCATAATTACGGCAAGCAAAAGTCTCCTGGTTGTCCTCCAAAGCTTTCCAAGCGTCAGAAGCGTTAAATTGTGGAAGCAGCGTCGAATTCTACATCGAGTATGAACAAGATAAGGAATAGTTTGGGTGTGTTTTCATATGGTTTCTTCACTTTTATTACGAAATTTGTACTATTTAAGATCTGGATATTTCGAAGTCGACTGTGTGGCGTGTGATCGACAAGAATCCCAACATTGTGCGTACAAAGATGGTTGCTCACCCGAACCTAAAGGAAGCTCACAAGGAAGCGCGCCTCCTCTTTGCTCGGAATCACATGGCTTGGACTCATCAATTGGATAATGTAAATTTTACTGATTTTTTTTTGGAATATGGTTAGGTTTACGGATTTTAGGTTATCTGGAGCGACGAAAAAAAGTTCAACCTGGATGGTCCGGATGGCTACAGCTTCTACTGGCGTAACCTTCACAAAGAGGCAAAGTTCTTCTCAAAGCGCAATTTCGGTGGTGGTTCTGTGATGATCTGGGCAGGAACAGCATCTTTTGCCTTTATGAAGCCGAAAAGCACATTTTCGAACAATTTGAAAAGACTTTTAATTTTTAAATTCCAACTCAATAACCTTTTGTGTTAAAACATTGCAAAATATAATAATTTTTATTCACTTCGTAAATGTGGCGGAACGATCACCAAACTTCTGTAAAATTAGAGCATGAAAACATACTTTTTTATCAAGTTGTGGCTCCACTATTCAATTAACACCTTCCGCATTGGCAAATATGTAGGGTTGTCGACTCGAATGTTCGATTTCGATTTTTTTGTTCGAAAGTTCGAAAATTTTCGACTTTCGAACTTCGACTCGACTCGAATGTTCGAAATTTTCGACTTTCGAACTTCGACTCGAGCATTCGAAAATTTGAATGTCAAGAATACAAAAATGCGAATGTCCGAGGTTGTTTATGCATTTTGCATAGTTATCTTTTTTGTCTTATTTGTTATTTGCCCTTTTTTAAGGAGTCCTTATTGGGGAAAATTTTTGTGTTCGATTAGTGCCATTATTTCATTTTACATAGGAAATCCGATGCCAAGCAACGTTTGGAGCTATTTTACAAAGAAGGATGGTATAGCAGTGTGAAAATGCGGAGCTGAATTGAAGATTAGTGCGAGCGCTTCGACTACAACTCTTTCTGCTCATCTGAAATCGATGAAGCATGAGGAAGCGATGCAGAAGCTAGCTGGTCCTACTCCGGCAAAGAAGCCTCGAACAGAAACAATCGTCTCAATGTTTAGTCCGAATTACAGCAAGGTATATCTCTTTCGTAATTTGTGCCTGTTTTCTCTACATGATTACTTAGAAGCAAACGGAGGATTTGAGAAATGATCGACTCGAACGTTCGAAAATTTCGACTTTCGAACTTCGACTCGACTCGAACATTCGAAAATTTCGACTTTCGAATTCGGCTCGATTATTCGAGTCGAGGAATTTCGAATGATCGACAACCCTACAAATATGTTTGCGCCGGTGGTTGTACTTTTCGCCATCTTCTTCCGTGATTATCCCAGTAGTAAAACATAGCGTGGTCTAAAGATATTTCATAGGCATTGTTTTATAGTATTAAGAGCACGCCAAGGGCATGCATTTTGGCTATTCGTGTCAGTTTAATAAATAGTAAAAAAATCAGACACTAAAAACCGTTAAAATGTCTCCAAGTTTCGATCTTTTCCCGGCATGTCATTGCAAATATCTGATTGTTTTCGTACCTGAATAGTGTTTTTTAAAGATCTGTTTAAATTTCAGCCATTATGTTGCCTGGGTTCGAGTCAAGGGCAACCAATGGGCTATGTGCGATGACGACGAAGTCCACCCAGCTGCTGAGGAAGATGTTCTCAAGTTGTCTGGTATAAATTATACTTTCAAAAAGTACTTATACTTGGATTCTTACATATTTTATCAATTACAGGTGGAGGTGACTGGCACTGTGCCTACGTACTGCTCTACGGGCCACGGCCGTTGCCTCAACAATCTTGAACAAAATTTCTCTTGTTATTTATAAAAGCCTATTTTTATCAACTGATTTGAAGTTATATGTATTGTTGTTTGGAATTTTGGAGTAATGACACAATAAAATTGTTGAATCAAAACTATAAAGTCACTTTTCCCAAGCGTCAAAAATAATGGGTTGTACTTTCTTCTGTAGTCTAACATGGATAACACGTTACCCCTGCGACCTCCTTTTGGGCGACGTTTCATTCCGGTGACGAGTTATTGCGGTTTAGATTTCATATTTTCTTTGCTAGCCAACCAAACTCAGGGTTATCAAGGGTGACGGGGTATCAAGGGTGACGGCAAAATTTCGAACAAAGTACATTTGGCCAAAAAAGTATAATTTGGTCATTTTTGTCGAAAAATGACATTTTATTCAGGGCCTATTGATTTTTAAGCACCAAAAAAATATTTTGACATAAAACCTCAAAAAATAAAAAAGATTTGGGGTCCCGAAAAAATTACAAATCTTTTTAAAAAGTACAGTTACGTTCCCTGCATTAGATCCTATCCGCATTTTTTACTACTTTGTAAATCATGTTTAAAGCCTAAGCCTAAGTAATTTTTATATGCTTAAAACGATAAAAAAGTTATTTTTAGACAGTTTTCTACCTAAAAAACGGATTTAAAAAAATCGACCAAAATGTGACTTTTTGCTAGAGATGGAGCTTTAGCAAAACCAGGGCCCCGAACCAGGGTTGTAACTAAAATAAAAAACCAGGACCAGGGTCGGGGTTTCGCCATTGTTAGCACCAGGGCCCTTGTCCAGGGACCAGGGTTTATTAAATTCCCAAACAATATAATTATTAATTAATAAAAATAAATTACGTGCTCGCAAAAAATTGATAATAATAGCTCTTTATTCAACTAAACGCAACACAACAACATTCAATAGTAGTAATTAAGTTGAGGAAGGCATTTGTTCAAAAAGATGAGCATCTCCGCATTCTTCGGATCCAGGTTTGACCTTCTGTAATCGTACACGTCCCTCGCCACCGAAAAGAGCTGCTCACTTGCCACGCTGGTCGCCGGTGCACGGAAGAAGCGCTGAGCAATCTTTGCCAGTCCGGGATAGAGCGACTCGTTCTTCTAAATTGGTCGAATGAGATTATAAGAATTAATTGTAAATATATAGAAAGTTTTACCTTCCAGAAATCCATAGGGTCCTCATCGTGGTTGGTGCACTTCATCTTTGAGTAAGCGATAAGCTCCATATTGACATTCCCGGCCGACTCTTCTCCAGTAGTAACATCCGCCTTTTCGAAGAACTCGGTATTTTGTCCAAAGAATGACGACGATTGCTGGCGTTTGGGAAGGGGGGAGCTAAGATCTAAACAAAATCAAGAAGTTAACAAGAAATGATTACGATCAGAAACAAAGAACTACCGATAAACTGGATTATCTGGATTTCTTCCTCTATCCACTCCGAGACTAGCTTGAGAAATTCCACCTTGTTGTGTGCAAACCGGTCCTTGAACCGGTCCTTTCCTCCTCATTCTTTCGTCCGATTTCCTCAAGCTTCTTTGCGTATTCCGGGTGAGTGGCGGCGTGGGTAAACATAGCCTTTGTACTTCCATTGCTTCTCTGGATTATCGCATCGCACTCCTTGCACTTAGCCTCCACCGACGATTGCTTGACAAATAGATCGATCTTCCAGATAGAACTCATTGTTTGATTAGCAAAACCTCTGAAATGAGATAATGTTTTCAAAAATTTTTGTAAGGGCCCTGGTTCAGACCAGGGTCGAAACCAGGGTTTATAATTTCGAGGACCAGGGCCCTTGACCAGGGCTCTGAAACCAAGGGTAAGAATTTTTCCGACCAGGGCCCTTGACCAGGGCCCTGCCTCCATCTCTACTTTTTGCCTTGGGGGACCAAAGTGAAAAAATATTTAATTTCAACATAGTTCGTTGACTGAGGCCTACCGCATAAAAAGGGCTTGTTGGGTTAGAGATGCGCGCACTCACTTACCTCAGACATGATTCCGAGAATAGTCTTTTGATTAAAAATGCATATAGTGGCTCTTTTTACCCAGCTCCAGTGACCAAAACGGGGTAGAATATCTTAATATAAAATGATATACCTTAGTCCTCCAAGGAAAAAAGTCCCATTTTGGTCAAAAAAAACAAAAAAACTGCCCAAAAAGAACGTTTTTATCGTTTTAAGTAGGGTTGGATTCGGTCGGTTTTTTTGGATCGGTCAGTTAAAAAAAACTTGTTTTTTCAAAGCCGGTTTTCGGTTCCGGCTTTTTCAAAAATGTTCGGTCGGTTAACCGAACTGTACCCGGTTTCGGTTAATTTTTGTCGCAAATAAACAGGTATTTTGCTAAAACCGGTTTTCGGTTTCGGTTTATTTGCCAAAAAACCCGGTTTTCGGTTAACCGATCGGTTCGGTTAACCGACCGAATCCAACCCTAGTTTTAAGCATAAAAAAATTACTTAGAAGTCGTTTAAACATGATTTACAAATTATTAAAAAATGCGCCAAAAAGTTTCTTGAAAAAATTACCAAAATACGAAAAATGGGAAAAACTTGGATTTTGGTCATTTTTCATGAAATTTATTTTTTCCGGAAGGCCATATCTTTACACTCAAATTTACAGAAAAGATTCTGTAGCATGGGTATTGTAGCTCTTGAGCTGCGCTACAACGTGGTACTAACGTATTGTCATCATAACGCTGGGAATTCAATAAAAGGACCATGCTCGCGGTGGTCTAGTGGGTCCCCGCCAATTCAAAAAGTTTTCCTAATCATTCATCTTCCGTACGGATTTTTTAACTTAGTTTCTGAAAAACAAGGCCTAGAATTTAATTTTAGGTGTAGTTTTGTTAGAAACCAAGTTAGAAAATCCGAACAGAAGATCAATGATGAGGAAAATTTTTTGAATTGGCGGGGACCCACCAGACCACCGCGAGCATGGTCCTTTGAGTGATGAAAGTGCTTGTCAACTTCTCAAAATGACCTCACAAGTGTTTGGAGCCAAATGCGACTTATCTAAAATAATCAAGCTAAGTTTAATATGCCCTTTGAAAGGGGAGATGCAGCGCTACAAAATGGTTTTATAAGAAAAGAGATATGATCACAACATTGATAAAAGATAAGGCCTTGAAAATCCGCCAGGAACTTTTGATACACCCGTTAGATTAGATTATTACCCCAAAAATAGTTGTTTTCTTGATCGAAATGTGTCTGTAGGTCCACAAAGAACAAAGAGACGGTGGCAAGGTGGTAAGTAAAAATGCCAACAGCAAAAATGCCAATGCAAAAATGCCAACGCAAAAATGCCAACGACAATAATGCCAACAAATATTTTGAAAGCAACAGCTTCGGCTCTAAGTCTAGTCTTTACTTCAGCTTTTTAACTGTCTCTAACTGCTTAGTTAAGATGCTTGAACCATTACACTAGTCTTCTATCGCTTTCTAGTTCTTTTATCGTGCAAAGCTGGTCGCTTTATATTAATATTCTCTGATGCTACCCATATTTTTCTTTCCTGCTCGCTAAAAATATTATTATTTCCGCAAGTTTACTAGCGTCATTGTTTTATTTGCAGAAAGCAGATGGAATCTAGCAAGGGAATGGCTATGGCAAGCTATAATGGTTATCTGATGCAGCAAACCGTCAAAAGCGCTGATGGTACGAAGCAATTTTGGAGATGCGCTACTCGAAGGTGCCATGGAACGGCTCAATCGATTTTTAGGAAGACAACATGCCTGATCGAAATGAAATCTCACGACAATTGTATTAAAAGTCCAATGGCAGTTACGGTAGTGTATAACTCGTCAGTGATAATGTTTTTACGATTGCTTTTAGATCAAGAAAAAGATGACTGCGACAAAGCGCTTGGCTGTAGAAAATTTTGCCGCTAGCTCTCAATCAATTCTGTCAGCTGCTAAAACGGGATCAAGCATCTATGAAGTTGAATCTATGCCTAAGGATAGCGATATCAAAAGGATGATTAACAACGCCAGAAAGCCAAAAGGAGCATCAGGTTTTTCCAAATAAAATTTGCTTGTAAAGGTATCAACTACTTTTAGAAGCGGATAAAAATTTGACAGTAATGGTGCTAAGCAAAGATTTCACGATCACAATCAGAGCTGAACGCTTTTTGCTATGGGACTCTCGTGAGCTGGATCTCAAAAAGCCTGCCATCCTCCTCTTCGCTTCTGCTTTTGGGCTGCAGTTGTTGAAAAAGTACAAGCGCTGGTCAATGGATGGCATCTTCTATTCTGCTCCCAAAGGCTTCAAACAGCTATACACGGTTAACGTCTTCAAAGAAGAGTCAACCTTGCCTTGTCTCTTTATGCTGCTCCCAAACAAATCGGAAGAGTCTTACTCCAGAGCGTTCGAAGCAGTTTTTCAAAAATGTCCGATGCTCATACCAAAAGCACTTATGGCAGGTTAGATATTTTTTAATCTCAACTAATAGTAGAATTTTTAGATTTCGAGCAAGCTCCTGCGAAAGTCATGAAAAAGCTATTTCCATCCGTTGCCTTGAACTTTTGTCTCTTTCACCTTGGACAAAACCACTTCAAAAACTTTGTTGAATGGAAGCTCCGCTCATTGTACGCTGACAGTGAAATAAAAGCCTTGACAAGAAGTCTAACAGCTCTTGCATGCCTACCGGCGTCTGAAGTTGAAAAAGGTTTCGATGGATTGTTGGCTGCTTTCGATGAGAAAATTAGATGTGGAAAGATCGCTAAAAAATTTGTGAGCAATTTGAATGGTAATTTTGCAATTTTTCGTAAGTTTGATTCAATGCGTCTGTTTTTAGACTACCTAGCTTATATTGAAAAAACGTATGTACGGCGCTTTGATACAGAAGGTGAACCAATCGATGCTCTCTATCCGATAAAAGTGTGAAATTGTCATGATCTCTTGCTGCAGAAGAAGCCTCGGACAGACAATGCTCATGAAGGATGGCATTTTCGATTCAATATGAATCGATATGACAATCTCATGAAGGCCAATATGAATTTAAGCCAGTTCATTCTGCGACTGCAAGAGGAAGAAGAAGAGACATGGCAATTAGAGATCAGGTTTTTCAGTGCCTTAATTTTCTTACTTAAACCAGGTTTCAGACATCAGGCTAATCCGGCGGATCCCCTGCGAAATCGAAGAAAAAAACAGTCGAGAAGAATGAAGAACAGCTGCAGGCATAGGTCAATGCCTATTCAAGTGTGGAACCGCCGCTCCGCGATCAAGTATCTTTTGTTCGTCATATCCAGCTGCATTTGGCGAAGTTTGAGCTCTTCATTGAAGTGGAAAATTCTGTTCCCACGGATGAAGTTATTTTCGTCAAAAAAGTTATATGTGGCTCAAGCACGCAGGTAAACAGTGATGAAAAATTACCATCTTTTTTCAAAGGCATTGAAGCCGATGGGAACTGCTTGTACAGGTAAGTCTTTATCAGTTTCATCGCTAATTCATCGCTAAGGTAAGGAAAAATTTTTGGAAGTTGCCGTTACCCCTATTAATTTATTTTCGATTTAGGATGAGCCAGAAAGGGTCGTCAAAGCAAGTGGGCGAGTAAATCATGCCTACAAAACCGTGAGTTCTTTTCGATCAGTCAAATCTGACTTAAACTGAATGTTCAGTGTAAAGTTATGCTCAAGCCAGGTGTAAATTCAGTGCTGATCCGCTACCAAAACTCTCATTTCGATCTTGGATGGATCGAACAAAGCTAGAATAAATATGTTTTCTCGCTTTACATCGTCTGCTTAACGTTCATTTTGTTGTTATTTGAGGAATAAAATTAGTTGTATCTTTCAAGGGTTGGAAAATATAATCCCATGGGGCTCAATAGAAGAACATACGGCATTCTTATACTTAGATATTTTAGACAATCTTCATCTGATAAATAAGCAATTAGTTGACTTTCTCATTAACGACTGCTTTCGAACAAGCCTAAATAATATTACGGCTGTGCATTCAGCAAAGTACGGGGTTGCGGAGTATCATGAAGAAAAAAGTTCTCAGTGGGAAATCTGTCCCAAAAATTTGTGCAGGGTTTGTTGGCTGCTGAACACTGCATTTGCATAAACCTACGTGATATTCGCTTAGTAAAGGTGCTATATGGGTCAGACACGCATGAATATTTTAATTAAACATATGCAAGGAACATGCTAGTAAACAAGACTAGACTTAGAGCCGAAGCTGTTGCTGTCAAAATATCTGTTGGCATTATTGTCGTTGGCATTTTTGGTGTTGGCATTTTTGTTATTGGCATTTTTGCTGTTGGCATTTTTGCTCTTGGCGTTTTTGTGTTGGCATTTTTACTGATAACCGGTGCCAACTCTTTGACCTGTATACTCACTCAAAATTTATTTCAGTGAAAAAAATAAATAATATTAAATAAAATTGCGGCGATGATGAGATGTTCTGACACTTTTACATCATTGATGAAAGTTATAGTTTGTGGTTGAGCCAAAAATCATGACAAATACAACGACAAAGCAAAAGAGACACAAAAACGGTGGGTAGGTGCGTTTGGTCCTTTAAGTGATGAAAGTGCGCACCTACGCCACAAAAAACAGTTTGAAAACACTATTTTGTGATAGCTGGCGCATTTTTTCTGCTCTTGTATTATCAGTCACTTCTAACTTTTTACTATAAATAAGTTGATTGTATGTTATGTGAAGAATGCAGAGATGTAGACGTGTAGCGTGTATATACTTGTCCCACTCTAGGTGTATTCATCAGAATTTGGCTTTTGAGGAGTGGCTGTTCAGGAACCACTCTTTGGAGAATCATGGTGAAGCTATGTTTCTATGGAGGTTGGTTGGTTCACTTGTCTTAACAATTAATTAGAAAATCAAAAAAAGGCTTTCTTATAAACCCCGTAGCTGTCGAGATTCGTGACAAAATTTGAAATACCTGAATATTTGAGTAAGTGTTCACAATTTTCTAGATTATTCGCCAATAGTTATTCGCTAATAGTTAGCATTGGTCTTTTAAGTGATTGTTAGTTTTGTTAAACTTTTCGAAGGAGGCTATATAATTATCTTTTATAAATTTTACCACTCTCGCCCCTTTTGGTGCAGTGGCCGAGGGCTATCCCGAAGGGGAGTTCGAAAAATTATCCCCCCCCTTTCTTGACCGCAAATATTAATCAGATTACACAACCAACCCCCCCCGCCGTTATATCTACTGGTATTTCTGTATTTTCTAGTAATACACCCTCGGTTGTAATTGGACGTCATCAAAACCCATGGATAGAAGCGGATTTGAAGTATTGTGAGAACAATGCTATAAAAATAGCTAGAAGACATAGTGGAGGCGGTGCAGTCTACCATGACTTAGGTAAGTCTTTACTGCCTAGATTTTTTTTTGCGTATAGTTTACAAACATTATTCAGGCAACTTGAACATCTCATTCCTGACCACACAGCGTAAATATAATCGATCCAAAAATCTCAACTTTTTATCGCAATCTCTTAACAAAGGTCTTGGTATATCAAGTGTAATGCCTAACGAGCGAGATGATCTGATATTAGAATCAAGTGGATGCAAAGTGTCAGGCACAGCTGCCAGGATTTCAAAAAGGCAGGGCTTATCACCATTTAACTGTACTTGTGCGAGTATCGCTGGATATTTTGAAGGCTTCGCTACATAGCTCATTCAAGGTGTACTTTTTTAAATATTTTTTAATTACGGCAGGAGTACACTGCCGTAAGGGTAGACCTTGAAAAAAGCACTTTTGGGCTACACCAAATAGTATACTTTAGCCTTAATTACACCCAACCGCCTCTTAAATACAGCCCGATTTTTCACACCTATAAATAATTTGCGAATATCTGGATTTTCTGTTTTCAGAGGCTTTTTAAGATGGCAAAAAAATAAAATGAGCATAAAATGTAATTTACGTAGTTTGATACATAAATGGAGATCATTTATTTCTGAATAAAAGCTCTAAACAAAAAAATGATGAGGTATTTTTATAATTTTACAATTTTAAGGACAAAATAGAAAGCAATGCAACATTGAGCTCACCAGCCAAATCAGTAGGCTATTTAAGCCAAAAGGCTCCGTCGACATCAGTAGATGATGTGCAAACTATGGTAATGCGAGATTTTCAATCCCAATTTGATTATTGCAAAACCATTGAGTGGACACCCTCAGAATTAGACAAAGACAATTATGTGGGCTTGTATGAAATGCTGCGAGTATTGAACAGTGAGGAGTGGATTTATGGAAGAACTCCTAGATTTGAGCTTTCCATCTTTGCGACCAACATTGACGACTTCTTTAAAGTAATTGTGGAAAATGGCAGAATTAAGGAGAGTTTACATCCTCAATTTCCTGTAGGCACTAATTTCAGAAAAAGTTTGGCAGCTTCTAAGTTTTACTAACTTCGTTTTAAAAATTTTAGTTATCGTATTCCCTCTAATAGAGCGGCACCCGCCTAATTCAAAAAACGTGTCTCTGGGTTTTAGATTGTGTTTTAGACACACTTGTTGAAACCTGCTCTCAGGAAAGTCACCACTCTTTTTGTAGCTTATCTCTCTGGCTACAAAAAGATGGTGAATTGTCTAAGGGGAGTTTCCAAAATGTGAGTCAAAAACACAACGCCAAGAACACGATTTTAAATTGGGTGGGTGCCAGGGTGACCAACTTGCCGTTATTTAGTGGAATTGCCGTTATTTTTTTTTTTGAAAATAATGACATTTTGTCTGGTTTTGGATTATTAAATTAAAAAATGCCGTTATTTTTGGTTTCTTCTATTTGGAATGCCGTTATTTTGGAACATGTTGCGTTATTTTCAAAATTTGAGTTGGTCACCCTGGTGGGTGCTGCTCTATTAGATAGAGCACGGTGTTAAAGGGGCATGCTTACCTGTTCAAATTTTGTCCCCGCCAATTCAAAATTTTTTCCTAATCATGGAACTTCTATAACTTCTATTTTTCAACTTGGTTTCTGACAAAAACTATACCTAAAATAAAATTCTAGGCGTTGTTTTGTTAGAAACCAAGTTGAAAAATCCGTACAGAAATTCAATGATTAGGAAAAAAATTTGAATTGATGGGGACAAATTTTGAACAGGTGAGCATGCCCCTTAAATAAAAGCTAGTCCATGTGAATCTCTTAATAATAATCACTTAATTATTGTATATTCTAGGCAATATTTGTGTTATTCAGGTTCTCTTTCAAACTTATCGAATCTCTAAATTCGCTTATCAAAAGTGCCTTTGATATTATTATTAGATATATTTAACGACAGTATAATAAACTTTTTTACAAGATCGATTATTCAAATATTTTTGTGGAAAATATTCCATTAAATATTAATTTAATATTGGACGATGCGTAAAAATGCCTGCGTTTGGGGAAAAAGTGCCTGCTTTTTGTGAAATAGTGTCAGCTTTTGTGTATACCCTGTTATATTCACTATGAAGCGTAATTCTTGAAGCTGAAACCGCAGCATTTTGCAGTAAATGGATGTTATATTATACGGTCGCCAAAATATGCCAACTCAGTCCTTGTCATAGAGGAGTTTCACAGGAAAGCGGGCACTTTTTCGCCAAACGCGGGCATGTTTCCGTTTTAACCTTTAATATTTTCATGTCGCAAGTATGATCTTTGTTTTAGATAAAGTATCTATTAAGAAATATGACTTCCGCAAAGACTTTTGTCAACAACTTGATTTCCACCAAGAAAGTTGCCATGTTCAGCAAATCTTACTGTCCATTTTGCACCAAGGCAAAGAAAGCACTTGAGCCATTCAAGTTGTCGTCGGATGTCTATGAGGTGGTGGAACTAGAAAACCGTAAAGATTGCGATGAAATTCAAGACTATCTTAAGGTGATTTATTTTTATTTCCCTAACATATTTAAAAATGACTTGTTCAGGAGCTGACTGGAGGGCGTTCAGTGCCCCGAGTCTTTATTGGTGGCAAATTCTTTGGCGGTGGAGATGACACTGCAGCTGCCAAGGAAAACGGAACCTTGGAAAAGAAGCTTGCTGAAGCTGGAGCCATCTAATTTTGCCAGTCTACACCAATTCCAATTCTTTTGAAAATTGATTCTGAGTTATTATAAAACAACCTTTATACAGTAGAAATGATTTATTTTCAATGTAGCTTTTTCGCTAAAACTTTTTCCAGTGCTATTTTATCTGCCTCTCCTGTCATTAGAAATAAATTACTTAAACTAAATTATGCTTCACATAAATGTAAAAATAATAAAATAAGCTATAAAATAATAAGTAAAAATAAATGTAAGGAAGTAAAAATAATAATAAAAAAATAATAATATCAGCTAAATATGCTCAAACATTTTTTACTGCACTTTTTTGCTTAATTTTATTACTGTCACCGAATACGGGTGACTCTCGATTTAACGACACTTTCAAAACGATTTGGTTGGTCTTACCCAAATTTGATAGAAACTGACCCTCTATAAAATGACCCTCGATTTTATAGAGAAGCTCGATTTAACCACACATTTTTCCGGTCCCTACTAGGAAAAAGACTCTCAATTTAACGACTCACGACTAATTTTCCTCGTCTCATCTCACAAAAGCTTATATTTCAAATTTTGTCACCATCGTGCATTGTTCTCAGTATGATATGATTTCCACTAGAACTTAAAAAGCAAAAAAAAATTAAACTCCAACATCTAGAAACTAACAGAAATGTGACAAATTTGAAGATATGTTGAATGAAGAATGTTTAAAAACTTTGAAGCCGAAAAATTTTGACAACGTTTTTGATATTGGTTGATATCTTCTAACATGCTTGATAATTTAACTGTCTTCAAAAATCCTTAATAAATTGTTCAGTTCCATGTCGGTACTCCTATAGAAAGGTCCACACCACCTTTTTTTATTCTTTTATCCAAATTACACGATATAACATAAACAGACAATACAAAAGTACAAAAAAGAATCACGATATTTCATATACTTCTTTCACTTGAGTCCAGAATTCGTAAAAAGCATTGACTCCACCGAATTTTGTCCGCCACAGAAACAATTATGTTTTTGTCGTAAATAACGTTGAAAAAAATGCGGTGTGGACCCTTCTATATGAGTTCCATAAAGGAGTTCCTATAGGAGTTCCAGATGTCTAATGTTCATCTATCATTTCTGTTGAAGAACTATTTTAATAAAAAGTCTTTATTAAAATTAAAACAAACTTAATATTCTAGACAAACAAATAATCTATCAATTTTTCTGGGTTTTCTTACAAGCTAAGCATTGGTCTTTGAGACAGATGAGCCATTTTCGATTGTGATTTGATAGGTAGCCTTGCCTGCTTCAGACCCCACCTTCACTTTCTTGCCGTGCAGTCGGTATGGCTCATTCAAGTCATGGTTGAAATTGCTCCAGCCCATTCCAAGACCTAAATCAAATGAAATAATTTTGCTATTGACAGTTGACGATCAGTTGGTTTTCGGTGTTGGTATTTCAAGTCGAATTTTCTAAAAGTTCTTATATATTTTGAGTTACTTCAGCTACTTCCCGTAAAAAAACACCACAATTCAGTAAGTTGTAATAAACGAGCGTGAAAATATTTTAAGTGCCGAGTCAAACAAATTATATTTTACTGACGGTAACCCCTAACACGTCTATGAAATTCTCAAGTTCTTAGAAATTGCAAAACAGGGTAGATATAAAGTGGTTTCAGACAAAAATGAGAAAAAAGTTTTAGTAACCAGTGCGCAATTTTGCTAGTTCCATACATGAACAAAAACGTTCGCTTACCGATTCCAGTGCCAAGCCAAATCGGAAAAGTTCTGCCCTTAAAGATAGCCGCAGAAGCTACAATCCCAACAGCCAAACCTCCACCAACTTTAAGCAATGTGTCAGCAAGGCACCGGTCAATTTTGTTGTTCAATTCATTTTCTGAGAGATTGCTCATTTTGCTAAATTCAAATAGAAAAAGTGCAAAAGTCTTCCAATTTGAGGTGTAGGTATTTGTTTTGTGCGTTTATTGACATTAATTTTTGTCCAGGCTCACCAAAATTGTTCAAAAAGTATTCGGCGCTAGTGGAGAATTTTGGCATAGTGGCATTTTTTGATAAGAAAAACAACAGGGGGGGGGGACCAAGGCATATTTTGGACACGGATTCTCCACTAGAGCCAAGTATTCTGATTTTTCGCAATATGTCTTTGACCCTGATATTTCCATTCAACTCTAAAACCAAGATTTTAGTAAAAAATGACACCAATCTCCCAATCACAAGTAATCATTTTTCAGAATTATAATAAATTTTTTTGAAAGGTCAGGATGACTTTGTCATGATTATGGAGTACCGTACTTTTTTTATTGTTTCGCTTAAGATGTTGGTTTTACTTTCGATCAATTCTAGAGCATAGAGCCAAATCAGAATTAAAAATGTGGAATATTTCCGAAATTTTCGGCTATATGACCAAATTTCTTTTCAAATTTTAGCAAGCCTGGACAAAACAAAAACGAATTACATGTAAAAGACTACAAATTTATTAAATATTTGACTAATTTTGTTTAAAGAACTTTTATTTAACCAAAACAACATAGACAGAACAATTTTGCAGCAAATTTGAAGAAAACAAGTTATAGGCTATCCAAAAAGTTCAGAGGCAAATTTAAACATTATTTTCGTTTCTTTTTGCTGCTTGAATTCGAGTTTAAAACTTTCTGGTAGCCGAATATTTCGCAATATAGAAAAAATAATATTCAGTGTATGTTTTATGTTACATTCTTTTTCAATAATTTAGCAAAAAAAATACATTGCAGGCACATAAAATATCACTGTTTTCATTACAAAAGATAAAAAACTAGAATAATAATTGCCACTTCAAAATATTCACTTTTAATGATTTGGTGGTTTCAGCCTGATTTACTCAACACTTGCACAATACAACAACGAACACAAAAACAATAATATATAAATTTTGTTAGAAACCCGTGGAAAAAGTAAATTTGAGTGAGAGCGCTACTACATCAACACCTAATAACAACAATCACAAATTCAGCGCCCGGCTCAATTGCTGGAAAGTGGAGGTGCGAGGGATTTATCCAAAGTTGAATTTAAAGCTGTAGCCACCCTCTTGTTGACCAAATCCTCCAAAAGGCGTGTCACCCCAGTGCTGGTGCCACCCCTGTTGGTGACCACCTCCTCCAGATTGAGGGTCTAGAGGGTCTTCTCCAGCATCAAACTTCTGTCTTTTCTCTGGATCTGAGAGCACTTCCTTGGCACTGGCTATGTCCATGAACTTCTCCTGGGCACGAGCTTTTTCGTTCTCATCCTGGTAGTTGTCCGGATGCCACTTCTGAGCCAATTTTCGGTATGCTGAAAAAGATTTGTGAATATGCTGCAAGGCAGACTCTTTACAAAAAAAAAGTTGCTATTTATAAACATATATAAGTACCTTAATTTTTTTGTTAAATTTTTCCTGCTTTTGATTTTTGCTTTTATACTACTCATAATTTTTTTCAGAATTTGGTTGAATTTTTACTGATATCGGAATTTAGGTTCAAATAAGACCATCAAATGTTCAACGATTCCAAAAAGCGTAAAATTTTGGTTATAAACTTAAAATTTGACATTTTGCTTTATAAATAGATAGAAAAATAATATGAAACTTTTTGAAGTAATTATATTGGGAGAAGGACGATTCGTATTTGCGGAATTCGTATTCGGCTTTTTTCGTATTCGGCCAGATTCGTATTCTGCCAAATTCGTATTCGGCCAGATTTGTATTCTAACTAAATTCGGCTATTTGTATGAGTTAGCTATACCGCATTTTATCTATATTGTGTTCTAGGTCAAGATGAGCAGCAGTGAAGAAGACAACATCAGCACATCTAGCGTAGAAGATGATTCCAGGAACGAAGAGGAGAGTCGGCCAAATCTCAGACGGATGCCTATCGATATAGACATGAAGTGGCATAACTCTGCAAGAAAGGTGAAGTCGAAGATCGAGCGCAAAGGCAAGCTCTACCGTTACATTGCACCGTCAAAGCAAAAGGAGAATGGTGGATGGCAATCCAGGAGAATGGTGGATGGCACGGCATCTTCGTGAGACTTATGAGGGAGACTTTCGGGTGCAGTACTTGGTAAAACTCCCAATTCGCTGGTTTTCCCTCTTAAAATCATTCTTTTAGCAGTTTGTAGCTGGGCAAGTGGAAAAGCGCACAAAGCGTCAGAACTGATGAAAGGATTCTAGCACAGGTAGAGCAATTCGCGCTGATCATCGCTGGACGAAAACCAATTATAGAGTGGGCTGATGGGATGGTGACGGCATTCTGAAAAATAAATGTTATTTGAGTTTGTGTATTTGTACGTCAGTTGTTTATATTGTGTTCGCTGGGTGAGAATAAAGTAGGACGGTGATAGAAGAATGTAAGATGGAAGAGTTAGTTAGTCTTTTTGTCACCTTAGGTCTTTTGTCACCTAAGGTGCATTTGTTCAAAGTAGACAAAGTGATTTGACAGAGTCGACATTTTATCTGATGAAATCATTGAGATAGAAAGAGTAGAGAATTTGGCCCAATGCAAATTTGGCCGAATACGAATTTGGCCGAATACAAATCTGGCCGAATACGAATTTTGCGAATACGAAAAAGGCCGAATACGAAAAAAGCCGAATACGAATTCAGCGAATACAAATCGTCCTTCTCCCATTATATTTTTACAAACCTCTGTTTATTTCTTGTTTCCCAGCATTTCTAAAATAAGCTATTTTATAAGATATAACTAGTAAAAATAAACTAATAAAAAATAGAATAACCTTCTGACACCAAGTATCTTATAATAATCCCTCTTTTTCGACTGTTTTAACAGCTTTTGAGCCCGGTTGAGGGCTTCCTTGGCCTTTCTGGAGTCCTCATGCGCAGTTACTGCTTTTTGGAAATCTTCCACGGCTAAAATGTGGACATTAAAATCAGTATTTAAAATAAAACCATCATTGCAAACTACCTTTGTCGAACTGTTCATTGAGGATGTAGGCTTCGCCCCTGTCTAGCAATATTTCTAAATCATTTTGGTTGCCGTATTTGAGCACTTCTGTGCACTGTTGGATAGCTTCAGCAACGTGGGACAGCTAAATCAAATAAATTGTTAAATTGGGTGCGAGAGTTACGATAAGACATTATTACCTTCATGTTGCACTTGCAAGTGTGTCTGAAGACATCCAGTTGGAGGCTGTCCACTTTGCTCTCAAACTTCAAGATCTCATTTCCCTTCTTGAGGCACTCTGTCCACTTCTGTTCCTGCACACTTTTCTCCAGAGCTTCTCTCATTTTCGCTAGCTTTTTTACTTTTTTATAGAAAGGGAAACAGAGCTTGTGATCAGGATTGAGCTTGAGGCACTCTCGGATTTGCCTAAAGTCCGAAAAGTGTATTTTGGCAAAAGAAGTATATAAGACCTACATAAGTGAATTCTCAACATCTCCTACTTCATAATACATTTCACTCATTTCCAGATAAGTTTCTGTAGAGTCTGGCACAAGTTTAGCAACAGCTCGGATGTCAGCAATGGCATTCTGAATATCTCCTCTGGCAAGTCTGCATTTGGACCGTTTGCGGTGCAGCTCGGGATTCCAGTGGCAGTGCTGAGAAAAATATCATAATTTTTAGTTGAATTGTTGTTTAACACAAAATGTAACCTCTATAACCATATTTAAAAGAGTTTCAGCATTGAGGTAGTCATCATTCTCTAAGAAATCGTTTGCTTGCTCAATCATCTCTTGCACCTCAGCAATTTTTTGTAGCTTTTCCTTGGCTTCTGAGTGGGAGGGATCGTGTTTTATCTAAAAAAAGTTTATTTTTATCCAAAGAAGGGTGCGAGGGATGTAAATTATAGACTCTGATTCACCCTAGGGACGCAACCAATCTTGTAAATCGAAAAACTTCGCCGCCGCCGGCGCCGAGCGCCGACGGCGTCGAAAAATCGCCGCCGGACATCATAATATTCATCTTGCATCCACTTTTTTGCTCAAAAAGTGACTCAGAACTCAAAAACTAAAAAATAATATAGCAAAATGAAACTCAAATCAAACTTCAGTTTGAATAAACCGTTTACAAATTATACTCTTCTGAAAGTATATTACCGCAAACTTAAAGTCCTCTTTGGAGTCCTCCATATTTCCCTGCTTGAACAGAATGTTGCCTCTTTGTACACGACCCTGAAGATTATCGACTTTGTGCAAAAATTAAAAAATCCAAAACTTACAGCAACAAAATCAGGCTTTAGCTCAACTACCCTGTGCAAATCGGGAAGTGCTGCTTTCATTTTGCCAGTAGCCAGCAGAACTGTAGCCCTTCTGTAGAATATCTGATAGTCGGTGGGGTCTAGCTCAGCTGCTGCATGGTAGTGACTCAATGCATCTGCAAACTGGCCCTTGGATAGAAAAGTCTTGCCCATTTCCAAGTGGTTTTCCACATCCTGCTTCTTGTCTGCCAACACTGCAAAATAATTTATTGTTAAGATAGGTTTCTCTATGAAATTCTTAAAAATAAGACAATTTTTATAAATATCAGCTGTGTCTTACACGTGTTAACTTATTGAATAAAAGTCTAATTTTTATTTCAACAAGTTTTTTTACATCAATAAAAGTTCTCAGAGCTAATGCCTTTGTCCCAGTCGCGTCATTGGACACACACTGTGACTGCGACTGTGACTGCGACTTACGCTTCAAATCGATTTGAATTTACGTCGCAGTCACAGTCGCAGTCGCGTCATTGGACACACACTGTGACTGCGACTGTGACTGCGACTTTTGCCGCGTCATTGGACACGTAGTGTAAACTTGATAAAAAAAATTATATGAACTATTTTTGTACCAATATTTTTTATCTTAAAAATGGCACATTTTTAAGAAATTAACCCGTTCGGAAACTTTGCTCTATATTTATTTTGTTTGTTTTCTTAACTTTAAAATTAAACTTGCCATAGTGATAGGCAAGAATAACCACAGAAAAGTAAGAGAAGTAAGGCATCATTTGGACATCATACATAGTATGGCAAATCAGACCGGCCTCAGAGATCTATTGATAAAATGAATATTCGAGAGACAACACTTATTTAACCAAGTTGTGTGCTGAGTCTCCTAGCAGAATGCCAACGGTTAGCCGACGTCAGTAAAGCTGGTGCGTCTCGACTGGAAAAGTAATTGAGGCTTTGAATAGAAATTCTTGCCCAATTGACTCCAACTTGGACCAGCAGGGCGCACTTTGAGAGTGGAGCCACGTTTGTGAGGGCATGGCAAACAGACTACTCCAACTTGCTAATTAGCATTGACAGATGTATTAGTCCAATAATAAGACTTATGATACACATATGGGTCCAGGGATTACTGAATTGGGGTGTTTATCTGCAAATGTGCATAAAAATGACTTAATAACTGACTGTTTTAGTTGATCTGTTGGTATTGAGAAATCGTGTGGATTCAATTACTACTCTTCTCTAAATTAATTCAAAATTCTTAATTCTTTTTCAATGGCAACTCCTGGAATAGAAGGTATTTTGGAATGTTGTTAGACAGTTAAGGCTACAGAATGCAAAAGTTTAGTGGCTGACAATGGAGCTAACAACGATGTAGAACTGTCTGAGGCCGAGAAAGAGCTGGTCAGGGAGGAGCTCAAAAAGGTGTGTGTTATTGCTTTTGTGAGGAGATCGTAAAAAAACCTAAAACAGTTTTGTCCAATTGGCCTAATAAAAACCGGATAACCCTCTAAAGGCGGAAAAGCGTCGCTTGGTAGAAGTCACAAGTTTACTGTAGACTTAGCGTTTTTGTGTTTTTCCTCCTGTTCGTAGTTTGAAAAATACATTTTGGCAAACACGCCGGTCAACCCTGCGCCTAAGGCTTTGCCTAAAAGTGACCTCCGCAAAGTGACCGTTATACCCAAATAATGTGCCATTCCTTTAATAATTTCTTTAGTCTCACAAAAACCTAAAATCATTCTCTACTCTCTCCTTTTCAATTTAGCAAAGATATAAAACTATCCGTTGCATTTTTCAGTTTTTACCGGTTATCTGTGTCTAGATTTTGAACTTTTTTTAGATGTCTAAAACGAAACATTGAAAAGATAATTTTAACAGACACTTGATCTAATGGCCGCTGTTTGTGAACTTTAAAAATTTGTTATGTCGTTTTTATGTATTTTATCCGGTGAATTGGGTTAGATAGTAACTGATTTTGGACGTCCACATTTTATTTAAACATCTGGACACAGATAACCGAAAAGAACACATATTCCCATTACTGGGGGTAAAATATCGATTAGCGACACTTTAGTACAAAACTTTTGCAAATTTTGATCAAAAATCGTCAATAGGGTTCGACTAGGTGGGAACGAACTTGAGGTGGGGGTCACTATATCGAGAGGCGGCTGTACTGGACACCCCACACCGTTTCAAAAGTGGAAATCATAAGTGGTAGCGAAACTTTGCGGGAAATTTAAAAATTTATAGAAACAGTGATTTTCAGTGTAAAATTTCTTTTGGTCTTGGATGATATTTTTTTGTACAATTCGGTGTCCTTAGTTGTCCTTTGATGTTAATCTTGAAAGATTCGCTGTTCTAAGCGCTTTCTGACAAGCCATCACTTTCCTCAAAAATACGGAAAAATCGGTGCTTACAAACTGTTTTCACTAAAAAACTAAAAACAATTCTCCAAGTTTTGGTTAAAAACTGCTCTGAGCTTTTGTTGTTTGACTAGAGCCTGGAAAAAATCGTTGACGTGATAGCCCGTTAATTTTTACGTATGCAAATGCAATATTGCGCCGATTAATGTGAAATTTTAAACTTTTTATGCGTTGCGATCTCGAAAAGTAGTATTTTCTAGTCAAAAACCATGCTTTTTTATTTAAATTTTTTTTTAAATTGCTCTAAGTATCAAAATTTCTGATATTTTGAAATTCCGTCTGATGATCTTACCCTATAGCTCTCGGGCTACATTTTGATACATAGAGTGTTTAAAAAAGTCTGTGTTTTTTGGATTTTCGTTTGTGGAATTTTTTTTGACTGGATGTTTCATGGATTAGGTATATCGGTTCGGTATATTCCGAGGCAACATGAAAAGATGGAATCGGGTGAATTATCTCCAAAACTGATGACTGCAAGCAAGTTGCTGCAACATGGAATATCAATTGGGCGAGAAGCTGTTCATGACGTGCATTGGCGAGATGGCTGACGCAGAAGACTTTGCCAAGTGGACTCAGGCCAATCTCCGCTTCTACAAAGCAAGGAATGATAAGTAGACTCACAAAAGATTCAGTTTCTACCCTTCACTTTTCAGGATACGAGCTGGACCCACTCTCTACGTATCACTGGCTGCGCAAGAGAACGTCTTTTTCCACCAGTTTTGACTTGCTTCGGGTGCTTCACTCGCTTGTAGACTTCCCAAACGCCATGTTTTGACATTCCTACATGTGCAGCAATTTTCTCGAAGTTCAACTTCTCATCCGTGTCGTGTAGACGCAAGATAAGCTTCTCCATTCGTTCATCACAGCGTTGTGGAGCCATCTGGAACAAAAAAAATATAAATTAACTATTTGGCAATGGAAAATAACATCGTTCCATATCAATTGTCGGGTCAAAAATGTGACTACTCTTTAATACATAGAAAAAAGTTTCGAAAATAGTGCGTCATCAAAAAATATGAAACAGCAGTATTGTAGCGCTTGAACCGCTCTACAAAACAGTGGTTTTAGATTTTTCATAAGTTCCCAATTTCCCGTCGAAACAATGCACAATTTAAAAAATGTGTATCGTTTCCCATCAATTGTCTGCAACTGTAACCAAGTGGACAGTTGGCACTGGTGCCAACTGTCCTATGTCCTTTTGAAACACTGAGATCCACCTATGTGTGAAATCTATCAGCTTCTACTGAATACGAATCCGGTGTCAGCATTAGGGGTTTTCTTAGCGGGAGCGAAGTTATAGAAAAGTTGCGTTACAACTTATATATTGATTTTGAATAATTTGTCACAATTTTATGATAAACTATTACTCTATTTAAGTGTCAAAATTTTGAGATTTGCAAAGTGCAAAAATTAATTGCACCATCGTGTTCAGCGTGAAATTCTGAGTCAAAATCGACAGAAATCACAACCAACCGTTACCGTGTTAAATTATTTAGACAGAAAATGAGATCCTAACACTTCGTCAATTGTTGAATGCTCGTCAAAAGCATGTGGTAGGAATAATTTTTATGTCCTTTTCTGTCTTTTTTCCCTTACCACTACTAAATTCTAGGCAACTTTAAAGCGAAAGCTGGGCATTTCGCCTCTTAATGAGATCACCAGCGAGGTGTCTCAAGGCTTGAAAACTGTCAAAGAAACACCAGCGTAAGCTTCGTAAACTCGCAATTGACCAGCTTTTTAAAAAAGCTTGCAGGTATCAAAAGACGAGTGAAGTGGTGTCTGGCACAGCTGAGAGTGTAGCTAATAAATGGCAAGACATGCGAAACTCATCTTTTTTCAAGTCTTTTGAGTCCAAACTCGGCTCTGCTTACAACAATGTTTGTGTTTTCCATGTTTTTTCAACTAAATTGTATGTGAAGCGAGGTGGTTTAGGCTAGAATGGCAGCTTCTACCAGTATTGATCATTTGGCAGGTATGTCAATTTATTACCAAAAAAGTCGTCTTTTTCGATTATAGCTACAGTCAAACCTGGGTTATCCGACACCCCAGTTAACCGACACCCTCTTTTATCCGACACCATGAGCCCGATTTGGTTGGCCTGGTAAACCTACACCCCAGTTATCCAACACCTCAGTTAACCGACACCTCGTTTATCCGACACCATAAGGGCGGTCCCTTTGGGTGTCGGATAACCCAGGTTTGACTGTACAAGAAATTTAGATATTTTAAGAAATCGAAAGAAATTACAGTTCTGTTTTTTATACAATTTATTTCAGGCGCAGCTCGTCCACCGAGTGCCAATGGAGCAGGTTCTCAAGCGCAGACCCCGAGCGGCGGTCAACCCCCAGCTCCATTGTCCTAAACTTCAACTTCCATACTTCTTCTACTGTACACTACTACTATTTGGCCAAGAACATCAAAAACCCAACGGGATTTTTTACATTTTTATAATTCAAAAAATCTTTTCTTCATATGCTAATTCTAATTTCACGAGGCATTCAGCAGAAAAATCAAACAAAATCGCTAACAAAAACATACATCTACTAAATTATTTGACTTGATTTTTAGCCAACAAACGCAAAAGTGTTTATTTAGTTTTAGTTATATTCGTTTTGTACTGCTTTAGTATTGTATTTCCTCCAGCGCCCTTAATCTGAATTTAAATTCATTCTCCTTTATGTTTTAGTTGAACGCAACGTATGTTATATACCGAAATGTAGTTGTGAATCTGCGCTACATTTTGGTATATAACATGTGTTGCGTTCGAAAACAAAAACTTGGTATAAAAGGCGGAGAATGAATTTAAGAAATTCCGGATTTTGGGGAGGGCGCTTATTAGAGGAAATACGGTAGTTATTATAAAAAGAAATGAAATTGGATCTTTATTTTAGGACAGCCCAAAAATTTTAATTTTTTCTGCCTTTGAAACAACTTCTGGTCAAAATTTTTGGTTCTTTTCGGTTATCCCCATGCCACTTTTTTTGCCTATATTTATATAAGCACATAATCATCTTAAATACAGGCAAAAAAATGTGGCATGGGGACAACCGAAAAGAACCAAATTTTTTACTGATCACTAAACAATTTTGTATCTGCATTAAAAAATAGGGACGTGTTGCCGCAAAGACGAGTTCTATAATTTGTAGGGTTTGTCAAATTCTGTATCAAAAAACGAAAAGCCGCTTCCTGAAAATCTGTTTTTACAGATCAACTCAGTTAGCTCTAACTATTGTTTTGATATATCAGGTTGTCGGATAATTTCTGCGCCGACACTGGAGTGACCAGCCGTTTCTGATGGGTTGCAAAATACTTTCATTTATAAAAATCACAAAATTTTTTGCTGGATTTCACATATCAAACTTTTCCTTTAAAAAAGTTAATTTTGAAACCCATCGAAATTTATTTGTAATTATGAATAAAAATATTTTGCAATCCATCACCCAGGTCACTTCGGTGTTGGGGCAGAAATTAAAAAATAAAAAAAAAATACGATTTTTTGCTAAGCCTAAGCACCCAAGCTGCCTTTTCTACCTGATATAAATACCTATATAAAAATGTTCGGCGTGGTCGATTCAGTATAAAAGACAGCTTGGGTGGTTTTATCGTCAGTCTGGTTTCAAGTTATTTAGCTAAGAATGCGTAGGGCCTAAACCACAAGGTGAACCAGCCAAAAATCGTTGTTTTCATAATTCTGAGTTCATATACCAGCAAAATTGTTGGTGCATACTGAGTAGATCTTTAAAACAAAGTTTCGGGAAGTTCAAAAAAGTGAAACAAAGAAAGTTACTGCCTATTAAAAGTGCTAGAAAAATTTAATGCACCCTGTAGTTACAGTCAACTTTTCATAGTCAACTATCGTGAAATTCTTCGTTCCTATGTGGATCTGATTTCATTGCTATATACAGCAAGTATATTATCCCTGATTGTGAGCGCTTTTTATGCCTCTTTTAATTCCAACAAATAAATTATTTCATGTGATCTTTTTGGTGTTAAATGAGTCCGGAAAACGCTTTTATCTGGCGGGCCAGCTTCAATGCATTTAAAGTAGTGCCAGCAGCAAACTAATGGATGGCTGGATTAGCAGCATTGAGTGTTCCCCTAATGCACGCAAACACACAGGAATGCTGTTTAATTTTTTTGTCGCTAATAAGTGGAAATTGTCATAGCAACGAGCGGAAAACGATATTGTCTTAGCCAGCTGGAAGAAGTGACTCTCGCCTCTTTTATTTAATCTTCTTCAATTAAGGATAGCAAGCAAAAGCCACACTCTTTCTGTATATTAGTCAGTAGCACTGGATGTTTTGTTTTGTTATTATTTTATTTAAAATATTACATATACGTTACAAATACATTTTTTCCACCTAGCAAATTATTGTGCGCAAACAAACTAGTTATTGCTTAAATTTGTAATAATTTTTCATTCGTACAACCCCCTTTGTGAATTTGTAAAAACTTTTTTTAAGCCCCATTTTCACAAAAAAAAGTAGCAAGAGGCTGGAAAAACCCGAAATAAGAGTGGAGGTCTAGGAACAAAATCAAGGAATAGAGTGGTATCGGGGACGCTGCTTGTAACATTATTTACATACAGTGCTCTATATAAAGTCATCCGAAAAAGTTGGTTCCTGCCTTGGGTTCGACACTTTTTTTTGCCCCAGATTTTTACGTATTTTGTCAGTTATCATTGGTTAGTCTAGTCAAAAGTTTTGCACGGATTTTGATTTCGCCCATCATATTTGTAAATGACAATAGATTTGCCGAAAAGACCATGTAGCTCGATATAACAAGCCTCGTTTTTAAAAATAGGGGTTTGTTATATCGGGTGGCGCGGGTCCTTTTAGAAAAAACTGTTGACATTTACAAACACAACAGGCAACATCGGAATCCTTGCAACTTTTTGACTAGACTAACCAAAGACAAATGTAAAAACACTTCAGAAACTGGGGCAAAAAAAGTCCGGTCTCAGGGCAGAAACGAATTCGAGGGAGTTGGTTATATCGATCGTCGACTGTATAAAAACACCAAAACATAATTTAAATCAAAGTTAAAGAACTACTACATGTCTAACATAACATTTCGGAAAATAAAATGTTGCAAGTAATACTCTCGCAAACTTTTGCATGAACATCTTCTCTTTGAGAAGTGTGATATAGTCGACTCTCGATTTGACGAAACTGTACTACTGGAAAATGGGAAAAATCAGGTAATATTTTTTATCGGCACTTTTTAGTTCGATTTAAATTTCAAATTAAAATTTTTTAACAGGAACGATCCGGCAAATACATAAAGCTTTTGCGCATCTTTAAAATCTTGTAATTTTAAAAGAGAAGTTTTGCAATTTTGTAGTTTTATCAAGACCATCTCGACCCCTCGGAAAATTGAAAATTGAGTGCTTTGGGTTTAAAGATAGCCTATGATGTGCTGAGTACAATAGCATCAAATTCAGTCCACGTTTCTCTGATTTTCTCCGAGCTGTGTTACTCTTTCTAACGAGCGCAAGAGCTCTACAATATGTTGCAAATGTTGGCGAAAAATATGTGTTTTTTTCAAAAATCAGCATTTTTTAGCTTTTGAAGTTTGCTAGTCGTCCTAACTCTTTTCAGTTTCTGACGTAAAACTTTTTTTCACAAGGCAAACCTGAAATTCTGACACCGGATTCGTGATTCAACGTATCTGATTTGCTTCTAAAACTACTCTTAAAAGTGCAATTTGAATGTCATATTTCAAATTCCTCTCAGTACGATAAATATGAGACCACAGCTCGGAGAAAATCAGAGAAACGTGGACTGAATTTGATGCTATCGTACTCAGCACATCATAGGCTATCTTTTAACCCAAAACACTCAATTTCCAATTTTCCGAGGGTCGAGGTGGTCTTGATAAAACTACAAAATTACAAAACTTTTTTTTAAGTCTTTTAAATTTATCAAAAAATATTGTATTTTTAACCCATTTAGCACGAATTAATTATTTTTCAAAATTTTGAACTTTTTTGGTTTACGGTCATACTGTTATAAAAGTAAGTAACAAACACAATGCCAAGAAAACAATTTTAAATGTTAAAAAAAAAATTAATATTTTTCAATTTATTTTTTCAAAACCGAAAAAAAGCAATTTTTAGAACCAATAAATACGCCTTCAATGACACACTCCGGACCATGCCTGCACACTCGAAAAAATCGGCGCCGACTGGCGCTGGCGCCCGGAAAGTAGCGGCGCCGGAGTGAAAAATATGTGTTTAACTTGAAAATTTTCGTTTTTCACTGCCACGATCTAAGTTATATGCGGCCAATACCAAAAAACATAGTTAAAAATTTTAAAATGTCAAAACTTTTTTAAAAAATTGAGCCCGGCGCCGGGCTCTGGTATAAAAGGGGTGCCTGCGCCGCCGCCGTCGGCGCACAAAGGTGGTAAAATTTTGCCTGGCGCCGGGCGCAGGCGCACGGAGCCGGCGGCCGTGCAGGTATGCTCAGGGCATGATTAGAAAAAAAATTGGCCGACCGGAACAATTAGGATTAACACCCTGCAATAGAAAAAAATTAAAAAGGCAGAAATCTAGAGATCTGACCGATCAAACATAACTTTTGACTGCATTTTTATAATCAACCATACTATTTCACCTCTATATATAACTAAAAAAGTTGCGTGTGCGAGAAAAGGGGGCAATTCACGTCAATTTGAAATACACGTGAGCACATGGTTTAAAATAGGAAGAACAGGAAGTGCCGATAAAAGATAAGCACCAAAAATTAATAAATTAGAGCTCGTAAACTGTAATAGACACTTGTTTTCTTTGAAATTATTGGGCTAAGCTTTGCGTTTCAAAACAGTTGTGCCCTGATAAAATGATTGCTAATATTTTGTGCTCATCATATCAAAAAATTGCTATAATTCCAGTATTTATAAAACGAATTTGTACGCATTTCTAAAATAGTAAAAAAGTGTTAGGAATGCTTAATCCTTAAAATATTTGAAGCGTAAAGTCAATTTTTTCTGTAAAATTCGATTTATGCTCGCTACATTTCCCCTAAAAAGTTTTCTATGTTAGTTGCAAATTTATTGAAACTTATTTTATTGTTGCATCTTGTTGTGTTGTGTTTTGAATTTTACTAGAAATTGATATGAATTCAAATGAATTTGAAAGATGAGCTATACTAAACATAATTTTAGTGTTTCTTCGTTGCATTATGGGCGCAGAAGCCAAAAAATACCTCCAGGATCATTCGATTCCTCAACTTTTTGAGGTGATATTTTGAATAATAGCACATTTGGCAGGAGTTCGGAATTTCTGACTAGCTCAATATCGGGTTTAGACCATTGCTAAGGCTGTTTTATACCACAAAAACAATAGGAAACATGTTTAAAGGCCGCGGAAGAGCATTTTCGGAAAAAAATTGACAAAATTTTGACTTTTTGCCTTGGGGGCCAAGGCAAACCCCTTGGTATTCTACCCCGTTTTGGTCACTGGAGCTGGGCAAAAAGAGCTTTTATTGGGTTGTCACATAAGTTCGTAGCGTTTTTTTAAACAAGCGTTTAAGGTCAGTTAGCATGGACACTAATTGATATGTTATATACCATTTTGTAGCCCATTCTTTGCTCTTCAAAACAAGCTATCACATGTACGAATTCAATATAATTTATTGTCCAAAAACAACAATACAAGTCAATCAATAATATATTCTCCTTCACTGTTTACGACTTCCTCCCATCTTTCTGGCAATTTGAATATCCCGCGTTTAAAGAAATCCGCTGACTTTGATGTGAAGAACTCATTTATCCATTCTTCGAGCTCTATGTCATTGTTGAAAGAAACCCCATTAAGATTGTTCTGGAGCGAGCGAAACAAGTGAAAATCAGATGGCGCGAGATCTGGAAAATATGGCGGATGCGGCAGAACCTCCCAACCCAGCTCTTGAATAACGACTTTCGTTTGCTTTGCAACGTGAGGCCTGGCATTTTCATGTTGCAGAAGCACTCCATTGTGTTGTGGTCGCTTTCTTTGTATTCCATCCCTGAGAAAACGAAGTTTCTGACCGTAAAGTTCTGCATTGATAGAACATGTCGGAAATGCACATTTTTCTCAACTTGACACTCCATTGTTTAAGCCTAAAAATAGAACTTTTTATAGAAGCACGGCAAAACGAAAAGAACCATAGGATAGAGGAGTATGAGAGCTACTAAATGGTATATCAAACGGCATTTTATCGTAACTTATCAGTGATAAAATGTTTTATCAAAAAAAAACGCTACGAACTTATGCGACAACCCAATACATACATTTTCGATCAAGAGTCTTGCTCGGAATTATGTCCACGGTTAGTCTGCGCGCGCATATTTTTTTATTGTATACTCGTAATATTCTCGAATTCAAATACTCTGCGTTCCAATATTGCTGGAAACTCATTAATAACTAGCTGAAATATCTGTTTTTAAACCTCAGTCCTCCATTATTTCAAAATTTTCACTAATATTTGAAAAAGGAACATCAACTTTTTTTTAGCGATGAAATTTTACTACAATTTATGAGATATACTGTCAAATACTTTTAAAAACAAAAAAAATCAAAATTGCGGCGTTGTGCCCAAAATGTAGCATTTAAATGTGCTTGAAATTTTACACAAGAGTACAATACAAAATATAAATTAAATTAAATCTTAAACTCAAATCCTATCATTTTTTACGATTCACCAAAAACCTGAAAATAATATGAAAAGAACTACTGAATAGCCAACTTTGTGCAGCAAGCAATTACTTTCACAGCCAGATATTTATTTGGGACTTGAAGAAAATTGCTATTTGCTTTTTTAAGACATGCCTTCTTTTGGAAGTCAACTGAACTCCTTTTATCTAAAAAATACAGCTTAAAATACGAAAGAAATGCTTGAGACTAAAACTATTTTCAATTGTATTTAGGGTCTTATGACCGGTCTGATTTACAACAAGCCCGAAGACCCGATCAACTTCCTCGAAAGTGCGATTCATCAAATTCGTGGCAATCCAGATTTGACATTAAAGTGGGACTCATTTGTGGATTTTAAACCTGAAGCTCTGCCAACATCTTACAGTGCTGATGAAATAGCTACGGATAAACCAGAAAAAGGTGACAACAAAGGCAAAAGCTATAAATTGCTAGGCTCTTCTTCCAAGAAAAGTTAGTTTCAAGATCTTATTATTTCTAATAAAAATCCCCGGATTTTTTTTCAACTTTTATTGAACCGGAAAGTTAAGGGCAGTCACAAATGTTAGGTGACAAGGGGCACAGGCGCCTATCAGTGCCTTCGTCGTGTTTTTACGGGACGACTCATGAGATTTTTCCAGAGAACCCCAGATTTTCAACTTCAACTATGAAAATTTAAAAATTTTGAAAATAAAAACCCAAATCTAATACAAAAAGGTAGCTTCGCCGACGTAAGAGCTTTCGAATGAGACAAAAATTGCCCATTAAACTGTTGCCCAGAGGGAAGTTTTTGAGTGCTCAACGGAACCACTCATGGAATTCCCCATAAAACCCTCACTTTTCAACTTCAAGGGGCAAAATTTCAAATTTTTTGAAACAAAAACCCAAATCTAATAATAAGGGTCCTCCGTCGTCGAAAGGGCTTTCCGATGAGACCAAACTTGTCCATTAAAATATTGTCCAGAAATTGGCGAATTGGCGACACACGCCTCCCGTCCCAAATACTACATAAAGATATACCGTATTTCCTCTAATTGCCATCCGAGCCCACTTATAAGTGTCCTTCCTTGACTTAGAGGTTTTGTATCATGATTTTTTCGAACTTATTTGCATTTCCTCAACTCTCGCGAGCTCTACCGATTCTGCTTTTTAGATTTTGCATTTTCGTGCGAAAATCTCAAAATGACTCTAATAAATGCTTACCTTAAGTTCAATCGAAAAATAATCTCCCCGGGCGGCAATTAGAGGAAATACGGTGTAAGACGAACACGGTAAACGATGTTTCTCACATAAAATTATTTATCAACTTTTGTTTTTATGTAAAGGGCTGCCATCTGTCCTTTAAAAAAAGATCTTTCCTTTTTTCGACGCCCTAAATCTTCTAAATTTTTGAAATTCTAGTTAAAAAGCACTGGATAAAAATGGGCCTTTTCCTTCAACAATAGTCAAAATATCCTTTTTTACCCAAGTGTCCTTTTTTAATTTTCTGAGATGGCAGGCCTGTGTAAAAGGCATGAATATTAGTGAAAAGGTTATGAAACAAATCCCAAATCAATAGCCGGAAACAATTTTGGGCAGAATGTTTGGGCAGTAAGAAGGGTTCATGCTCCTTTTCTGAATAGTCTATTATGAATTTTTTTAGAGTAAAGCAGTCTAAAGTTTATTTTTATTGTAAAAATATTTGAAATCGGTGAAATGAGTAGGTCAAGGTGTTTAGCAAGGTTGCAAGTGCCTAATTGGCAGCGTAAGTAAAATTTAAATGACTATCGCCGTTGCCGACAACGAGCATTTCACGTGTTTGACACCATTTTTATTCCGAAAATATTCAAGAAAATTTTTTAGTAAACAAAAAATTAAATTACCGAAAAAGCAGAGTCAGTATCGGGAACCCACTAACAACATTGATTTAGGTCTAAGCTTTAACACTACACCACCAAGTAACTTGTAGTCCAGTGTTCAGTTTAGCCTAAGTAACTTCATTTCTTAAACAAAAAAATAATGCTAAAAATTATCGGAATAAAGAAAGTGTCCCGCGAGCGTTCCAAACGCGTGAAATTCTCGTTGTCGGCAACGGCGATGGTGCTTTAACAATTTTTAAAGTTCCAATAGAATTAAATAGAGCTGATTTATTTCAATCATACTTTTTAGCTAAACCTCGACTGGACAATAGCAGTAGTCCTAGAACAAGCCGAGCCAGCGACACTAAGAAAAAGATAAGGTCAGTAATTACAACTTTTTAAAATGTTTTTAGCTTTAGTTTGAAATGACCTAACTTCGAGATGAATTCTCTGCCACACTTTATCCATTCTAAGCAAAAACTATATTATGAAAAAATATGAGAATGCAGTTTTTAGTTCTTTTATTTTTCAAAAGTAGTTAAAACTTTTGACTAAGAATTTAATGGATACCTAAATGCGGATTCTTTTTTCTTTCTACTTTTTACTTTCTACAAAAAAAGTTATTAAGAAAAGTTTTGTTTCGATGCCAAACCACAACTTTAGTTTTTTTCAAACGTTTTGTTCCTAGCACTAAGCATGAGCACACATCATCTAAAAGTCGAAACCGAAGACTACAAGAAAGTCCTGCACCACAAATGATTACCCCTGAAGATATGGCAGAGAAAATTGGGCAGGCTTTAGACCGCAAACTATCTAGCAATCCAAAGACCATGTCCAAGCCAAAAGTGGAGAAAGAAATGCCAGTCATTAATTCACCTAAACCCTTACCATCACTTAAACTACCGGAAAAAAGCGCCGTGACAGCAGTATCTACCCTTCATCCAGGCAAAATACAGAAATCATTGAGTGTTGGTCTTCCTGACAGTATTTCTTCAGCAAAGCTAGATCGAAAAAATTCTACAATGAGCACCAGAAGCTATCCCCTCAAGTCAAATGTGGAACCCTTGGTCATAAGTAGTCTAAAAAACTCAAGCAAAAAACCAGAAGCTTTAAAAATCTCAAGTCCTAATTGGCTGGAACCTATTGGTTTGCCTGTTGCTAGAACATCTACTGAAAAGACCATGTTTGAGGCAGCCACTGATGAATACTTTAGCTTTGATAGAGTAGAGAATGCGAACCAGATCCCAACACTGGAACTACAAGACTCGGAAGTAAAACTGTCAGATGATGGGCTAGCTGGTAGTCCAGTTGCCAAAAGTTTTAGAGATAATACTGCATTGGTATTTGATGAACCAACCTAGAGACTCATTGGCCTACAAGGCACAGACGCCCCTACCTCTACAAATACGAAAAGAGTTACCAGCCAGAAGAGTTGAAAAAGACTATATATTTTAGATAAAAGTGTAGTCTTTACAATCAAATTACACGTTTTCTGAAATTTTATGTTTATGATTTTATGTTTAACGCATTGCATGATTTGTATTATTTACTATCCTACTGTTATTCACTTTCTTCTTTCACTTTTAAGTTAAATTATGATTTTGTTTTATAAAGTTTACTTTTTTATTCAACTTCAGAGAGTAAAGTTCCTGTCTGAATCTCCTAAAAGTAAAATTTTTTGATCTTTTCACCAAATATTCACAACTTTTTACCAGAAAGATAAAATTTTAGGAGATTAGGAGGAGAGTATATCATCTGAGTATATGAATATCCTCTAACCCGTATATCCTCAAATAAACGGTCAGCTACCCCCTAAATTCAAAAAATATGTTTGTGGCATTGTATTTTTGAACCATTTTTTGTAGACATCAGACTCTCAGATAAGTTGCTGCTCATTTTTTAGCTCATCTTACTGGCTACAAAATGAGCAGTAACTATTTTAAGAAAAGAAATAAAAAGTGGGTCAAAAACTCAATGCCACAAACACGTTTTTGAACGCAAGGGGGCCGTTTGTTAGAGGATATACGGTAGGTATTTTGGCCCTCTTAAATCACTTTTCATTAATTCTCTTATTTTCTCCTGCATTCACTTTGAAATTTTAGCACAATAAAATTTTCTAAAAATAAAAAATAAAGCGTGCTTTAATTAATTTTTAAACATTTCAAGCCAGTCGAGCACAAGTTCCAAGAGTCGACAGTCACCTCACCAAAACGGCTATAGCAAAATGTTGAAAAAGACTTCTTCCATGACATCTGTTTCAAAAGCAGCAGAGGTTGCCAGAATACCCCCTGATGCACCTATTATACTCTTTATAGGCAAGCTCGAAAAATATCATTAAAGCTGAAAATATATCACCAATGATGCAGGTGGTCCTGGTGGGGGCAAAACAAGGTACGCAGCTAAAGTCAGGGAAATGCTTGAAGACCAGGGACTAGTGCACATTTGCATGCCTGACTTGATTCGAGAAGGGATCGCCAAATACAAAGATCGGTTTGCTGAATGGAGAGAAGCCTCCGAGAGATACCAAAGAGGCATGCTCTCATTAAAAAACACAAAAACAATAAAAGTATGCATATTTACAGGAGAACTTATACCCAACAATTTGGCCCAAGATTTAGTCAAGGCGGAAATGGGAAAACACCCCTTCGCTAAAGCCTATTTCCTAGAAGGATTTCCGTTAGTTAATTTGACAATAAGCTTTTTCAAAAAAATCTGATATCTTTTAAGAAGAGAAGCCCGACAAGTTGAAGATTTTGAGAGAAACGTTTGTGAAAATTTTTTCATTAAGACACAAAAAGTTTATATTGTTTGAAATATCGTAAGTTTTTTTATAGGTCCGTCCAGTAAACATGGCCATGATATTGGACTATGACGAAGACACTCTGAGAAGACACATGGAGGTTTTTAAGATTATTATTTTTATGTATATTAATTATTATTTTTAAACAACAATCCCTTCAGAATAGAGGTCTTCTTAAAGAAGTGATTGACAGACGTATATCAGAGTTCAAGCAAAAGACTCTGCCAAGTGCCAAATACTTCGACGACCAGCGACTGCTTCACCTGGTTTTTTTAAATAATGCCTTGATAATCTACTGGTAATTTGATTATTAATTTGTAGATACCTGGTGAAAAAGATGACAGTATTATTTTCGAAAGAATGCAAAAGTTGGTGATTAGAGCCTTAGAGGCAGGTGTATCTGCTAAAGAGCCAATCACTATAACTCCTGTTATGTCGGGAGGCCAAAGCCCTGAAATAGAAGCAGTAAGTTGTTTATTGCACTTATTTTGTATGCCAATCGAAAAATATTATTGAAGGACCAGCAAGAACCAGGTATATTAGTCTTAAAAGTCCACTTTCCGAACTATTAGGTCGTGGGCAACATTTAATGCAGAGTGTATTTTAGATGGAGTTAATCCAAGCGAAAGTCAGCCATCTACCTCGCCTATAGCCATGTCTTTGGCGGGAGACGAGAGCCAGCCAAACACAGCACACACTCCCCCTACTAGCAGTGGGTGTATTTATTGTTAATTTTTGTATTTTTCTTCATATATTGTTAGTTTTCAATCAAATTATATTTTGGGTCTTTTAATATCCTAAGTTTTGCCTCCAGGTTTAATCCTTTGGAAAATTTTGCCCTCAATAGTCAACAATAAATTCATAATACCGTAAATTCTCTATTAAAAGGCCCCTCTCTAATAGAAAGCCCCCCTCTAAGAAGGGTTGAAAAATAGAAGGCCCGGGCCTTCTAATAGAGAATATACGGTACGTTAATTTAGAATTGTAATCTTATATATCCCAAATCGGGAATGTAGGCTGAATTGTGCTCGGTCTAGCCTACTATTTAATTAACCATGAAAACATTAAGAGCCCAAAACTACCCTAATTAGGGCATCACCAAATTAAACATTTATACTTTTTCAAACTTTTATAAAAAGCATTCCTAAAAAAATTTTCCAAGCTTTTTTGCTGTTTAAAAGTTATGAAAATTTTGGCGCTACTTCGATATGTTTTTTATGCTGTAAATTAGCGAGTATAGGGTTTAACCCTAACCCGTACCCGGATAGCAACCGAACCACCTAAACGGTACTACAAATACTTGGATAGTGCCCTAACCACCTGGATGATACCCAAACCACCAGTAACTGAAACTGGGTTTTAAATAAAATAGTCCCTGGCGACTTTTAGATTAAGTACGGTATCGTTTTTGTTACTAGGCGCCTGTAAATCGCCAATCCTCCTAGATCATAGTAGCGTCAAAAAAAATTTAAACAAACAAGTCTCTTTAAACTTTGAGAACTGTTGCGTAACCTCAATAAACTCGTAATTTGTTTTAGCACCTCCTGTAACTAACGGAATTTCTGCTGTAAAACGACAAACTCCAGTTCCATCTTCCCCCTTAGCTAGTTCTTCCAACAGTAAAAGGCCGGAAACTAGCGGATCACCATCAACCATGCAAGCTCGTCGACCAAGTACCCAAAGTTTGACTAACATTGGAAACAAACCAGTTGAAGTGGTTCAGCAGGAAAGGAAGGAGAATGGTTCGGTAACAGGTACTCCAAAGGCAAAAAGGATAGAAGAACTAGCTTTAAAGTCCCGGTCAGGAAGTGCTTCTAGTCAAGGTTTATCATAATAAATTTCTAATATTGAAAGAGATTATTTTTAATCTTATAGCCTCAGTAAAAAGCAGATCAGGAAGCAAAAATTCAGTAAAAAGTCAAGCTGGGAACGATGTTTCTTCCCCAACTAAACACCCAGAGTCGCCCACCACATCAGCAAAACCAGAAAAAAGTAAGTTCAGCCGAACCTCGATGACGCGACATCCCCTCGAGTTCGCTCCCGCCTTGGGTCCGACACTTTTTTACCTCGATTTTTGAAGTCTTTCGCCAAATGTAATTCGCCAGTCTATAGCAAAATATTGCATAGGTTCTGATTTTGACAGTCATTTCTCCAAAATTCTTTATTTTTGCCATTAACCCATTTTTGGTCGAATTTTTTAAAAAATCTGTATTTTTATGGTTTAGGCTCCACCAGATTTTTGTTAGTGAGATTCAGCTAATGTCACACATCTTTTTGTAGCAAAATTCATAATCTACATAATTAAATTTAAAAATTAAGCATGTTCTGTCACTTTTTTTTTGCATTCACGAAGTCAGCAAATTTTAAGCATCCCGAAGTCCTTCGGTTTTCAAATTCCTCTGAGATCAAACTTAAATTTCTAAAAATGATCCTTTAACTTAAAGTACCGTATTTCCTCTAATTACCGCCCCCTCTAATAAGCGCCCCCTCGACTTTGAGGGTCTGTATTTCAGAGCAGGAATTTTTTTTCGAGCAAGTTTTTTTTGCGTTTTCTTAGTTCCCGCGAGCTCTGCCGATTCTGCTTTTTTGGATTTCCACCCGAAAATTTCAAAATGACTCTAATAAGCGCCCCCTCTAGAGGTCGATCGAAAAATAAGCGCCCCGGGGCGGTAATTAGAGGAAATACGGTACATTACTTCGTAGCTCATTTAATGAACTTATAGACAAAATCATTAATATTTTGTATAGGATAATTTTGATCTAAAAAGCCCTTTTACCCAACAAATCATTCTGAAAATATATAAAGTTTTGTTTTCAGGCTAACTTCAGGATAGCATTCCTAAAATTTCAACTTAGGACTAATTTAGCATTTATTTATCAGTTTCTAGTAAATTTAATTAACTTCAAAATAAAAAAAAATATTTAGCAGAAAAAGTTAGTTTTAGATCAAAATAATATTTTTTAAGAAAAATTCATAAATTTGACTTCTCCTTTTTGACTCTGCAAATTTTTCGGTCACAATTTTTTTGTATTTATATTTGATGGCACAAATAAGCAAATTTAGTCTCATTTTGTAGCTGAGACATGAATTGTGGTTACTAAAACTGAGCATTTAAAAAAATGTGTGAGAATAGGCCTAGAAAAGTGTATAGAAGTTAATTTTTTTGACAAAAATTAATAAACCATGATACCCACCCTGATGTTTTCTGGTATAAAATCCAACCAGTGCGCATTAACGGGTTAAGACCCGTAGACGTGCCGGGTTATCGAGGTTCAATTGTCTGTTAAAAAAAATAAAAAATGTGTGCGACTGTGATGAGGTGAATTTACTAAATTGACTTCTACAGTTTTAGATGAGGAGAAAGTGGAAGTACCCGTAGCAGACACCACGGCATCTTTAGCAGCTGCTACTATCTCACCATCACCTAATACTGCTAATCCATCAGACCGCTTCCCGAAAGGGTTGCCTTCAAATGCTCCAGTCATTTTGATCATCGGGGCACCAGGCTCTGAAAAGTCTCAATTTGCTCAAAAAATAGCCAAAAAGTACGATGGGTTCATCCACATTAGCATGGGTGATCTGTTCAGAAGAAAGGTGTTGCAGAACAACGAGGACGAGTTGTGGACCAGGATTGGAAAAAAGATGGATGTTGGCGAGGTCATTCCCATGGTAAGGCTTAATACTTTGATTTTTTTAGCGAATTATTGTCCATTTTCAG
This sequence comes from Ditylenchus weischeri, assembly GCA_029231635.1. Lineage (NCBI taxonomy): Eukaryota > Metazoa > Nematoda > Chromadorea > Rhabditida > Anguinidae > Ditylenchus > Ditylenchus weischeri. Next base: position 199,193 of record JAMRYI010000245.1, read on the forward strand.
AAAATATGCCGGGAGTTATTATACACCACCCTGCATGAAATCGGCACAAGAAGTTGGGGATATGTAATTGAAGGTTGACAAGTTATGCTTATTCAACACAAATATATATAACTGACATTGCAGGGTATCCAAGAACTTTGCCCCAAGCCGAAGACATTGAAGCTCAGGTATAACTTGCAATCTCCCACGAGGGACAATTAAAAAAAATTCTTTAAAATTTTGTAGCATGGTTTTTTAGCTATAAAATACAATATTTTCATGAGCCTGACCACTTGAAAAATGGCCCCGATTCTTAGCTACGTTTTCGGGTCAGAAAAAGTGCTTTGTGTCAAAAAATTTTGGACCGAAAATGTAGCTAACAAGTAACGCACTCTGACTGTGACCTAGGGAATTTTCAATGAATTTTTTGCGTATTTGTGCTTGTGAATTTATCTCCCCAGCTCTGAACGTCGCAAAAAGTAGTACAACTGGCACCCTAAAGTTCTAAAAACACCTCGATACACATATCATGGTTTTTCATAACTGACCCAGGGGCCATTGCTCCATTTATTGTTGGCTTTCAGAGCTGTGGAGCCAAATTCACAGGGAACTTGGGCACGCTCTACAAGAATACGGAATCAAAAATTTTAACGAAAATTCCCAAGGTCACTGTCAGGGTCCCTTGTAAGAATCCTGGATATTTTCCAGTGATTGTGTGCATAAATATGTTTGGTTTATATAGTTGAAGAAACAGAAAATTCTCTGGGAATTTTATTCTGTTAATCCTCCATGGTGATTATTAGATGAAATACGGTATCTTGTGCAGGTGTTTTAATATTACAGTTAGGAAGACTGGACTTGGCAATTCTAATAGATTGTACAGAACAATATTGCAAAGACACTCTCAAAAAGAGGTACTTGGCAGCTAAGGAGGAGGGTGCAGAGAGATCAGACGACGAGGAAAGTGTTGTCAAGATTAGATTAGGTAGGTGAATTCACAAAAATAGCCCAAGAATTACACAATAGCACACAGGTCTCTTCAAACAAAACACACTTCCCATGCTCAAGTATCTGGATGACAAAGGAAAACTACGCGTGGTTCGTGTCGAGAGTCGCACGAGTGAAAAGGTTAGCTAATGAAGACAATTTTTTCACCATTTTCGGATAAACACGTACATGAAGTATTGGTACAGAAAAATTTAGATTTCACAAAACTAGATTATAGAATGATTGTCTTCAGGCGTTGACTAGCATTTTTTATTTCTAACAACTTTTTAGACCTGGTTTACTATGATCATCTTTTTTGCCCTGAACTTGCTGCTGTCAAAATTGTGTTTTGACCTTCAAGTCACTTGAATCAAATGTCTTTTAAATTTGTCAACTAAAATTTACAAAATCAAAAGTCTATATTCAAAAGTAGGTTATAAGGGTAGACTTGTGCGTTACACGAAAATTAAGGCGGAAACCAGCAGTTCTTTTCTTTCTCTCGAATTTTTTATGTGCGTCCTCAGCTAGATTTTTTAAGTTTTCTGCTTAATTTTAAAAAGTAGTATAAGGTCATAAATATCAGATTTGACGCTAAGCGAGTGAAACATAAAACGGTTCAAAAAAATTTGCTGGTAAAAAATTTGCCAGCGATCGATTGCCACATTTCAAATTGAAACAATTAAAATTGCGACAAAATCAAATTGCGACTATAACTAGGGTTGGGTGATGGGAATATTCCCGGGAATATTCTGGACAGATTATCGCTGGGGATTATCCCAATCCTATTTATAACTATACTATTATCTTTTGAAAAATTATTATGGACGTGCAGTTAACACTTTATCTCATCTAAAGGATCAAAAGTGTCTTGAGTTGGTTTTACCACTTTTCAATAATCGGGCAGTCTCTAATAAACAAACACCTTCAGATGTGATTGGAAAATAAGCGGGCAATCTCCAATAAACGGGCACCGTATTACTTTTGTTGAATGTTTACCACTTTTTGTTGGGCTAAAGTATCAGGTAGGGTTGTGAAACGAGCAATTGCTCGAGAAATTGCTCGAGCAATTGATAGCAATTGCTCGAGCAATTGATAGCACTTGCTCGGTTTTGCTCCGAGTATTTGCTCGCCTATATGAATTTGAGCAAATGCTTTTGTACACATTTCCAAAGACTTGAACAAATCTTTTGAAAATTTTGACAAATTTTCTTATTTTTTTGTAAACATTCCTTTTCAAATTGCCACCTACTGTTAATGTTGCAAAAATACAGTCCAATGATTCATTTAGTTAGAGTTGGTTGCTCGCTCTGGCTCCGGTTTTGTTAGATTTTTATCGGTTGCTTAAAATTTTTTCTCTAGGTACTGCAATGTCTAAATTTAAGTCGCTCAATTGGTGCTGGAGCTATTTTAGAAAAATAACCCTTCAGAAACGCTGCACGGTGGGTCGCGTGTTGTAATAGTTAAGCAATTTCACAACTCTAGTATCAGGTTGTTCAGAAAGTTTGCGACCACCCATGAACACATTTGTTTTTAATTTTTAAGGACCATACTTGTTGATGACAATGAGAATTTGGTAATTCAAACGCGCGCGGGATACTTTTTTTACTCTAAAATTATTTTTTACATTATGTATTGTTGGCACATCAAAATAAAAAACAATGTTTTATACAAGCGGCCTAGGTAGCTGAGTGGTGTGGCAGCGTGGTGCGGTGATTTTCGGTGTTAGGTTAGATTCCCGTGTCTGCTCAGTTATTTTTGATCATTTATTAGTAATATAATTAATGATTTACAAAAATGCGGAATAAAAAGTGTCCCGCGCATTTGAATTTTCCAAATTCTCATTGTCATCAACAAGCATGGTATTTTAACGTTTTTTTACCTTTTTTTCGATTCGATAACAAACGAATCATCCGGGAGATTCTTTGAGACAGTCTTGAGACAGGCAGACTTTCGAGACAATTTTTTTTCGTGATGAAAATGAAAAACAGATAAATTAATTTCACAGCACATTGTAATAGTTTCAGTAAAATATTTTTATTCATCAAACTGACCATGACACAAAAACGGACATTGTCAGGGCCAAAGAAGAAATACATCACAAACCAATGTTAAACTTTGACTATGAAATCATACTGTGTTTCGATTACGCCTATAAATATTCGCCACCTTTGTGCAAAGATCCCGAAGCATGCTCAATCGCGATTCTCGCTTTGCTCAAACGGGCGTTGAATGATATTTTGATCTGAGTATCTGCTCCTTTGTCCGTAAAAGGTGTCATAATCTGAAAATTTATCTCTCGTTGTTTCTTAAATACGTGAACTTGCGCTGACATACCGAATCCGTACACCCGAAGCCTCATCTCCAAGAAATACATACGGATTCCTTCGTAATTTGGTTGCAGATCTGCTATTGGTGATTCCAAGAAAGTTCTTATTCCACTTGACATCCACAAAGTCGAATCATTATTTCTTCGAGCAGCACCGACATCCACAACGAGGAAACGAGACTCGGCATCTGCGATAGCCAGCAACACAATTGAGTAAAATTTCTAAAGTCAAAAACATACGATAATTTTAATAATACGACAATACTTATTGATAGACCCATGATTACCTCATAGTTGAAGAAGCTAGATCCGGAGTTTTCAGGCTTTGTTATTGCTATATGCTTCCCATCCAAGGCACCTAATGTCTTTGGAAATCTTCTCAGTCGCTGAAATCCTTCGGCATTTTTGACCCACACTTCTCTATTAAAAGTTGACAAACATTCCTTTTGCAAACACAGGACAATAGCCTCAGCCACCTCGTTGCATATTGCATAAACTGTTGAATCCCCAATAGCAAAAGAGAGGCCACAGTAGTTTGGGACAACAGCAAGAAACCTACATATTCAAAGTTTGGTAAACATAATGAAAACCAAAATAGATCGATGACCTTAGAAATACTGCTAACCGCTCTATTCCTTCTATTAGTCGTAGATGTGTTTTTGGCAATGGACCTCCATGCGATGGCACAGCTAAACATAAGCTAACATTAAAAAAAAAGAAGAGACCATCCGAAAAGAATTTCCTACTTTTGCATATAATTCATAAAATTCGTCTTTTAACAGACGCAGAAACCTCTTTAAGTCTCGTTCGTCCTCGCTGTTATAATATCTCCAGAAGACTGCAAAAGATGTGCGCCGCCAGGCATCTTCATAATGAGCTGGTCTGATGTAGCTTCGAAGATTGCTCATTCACTGTATCCAAGCAAGAATTGCGCTGACGAGATTTTGGTCCTTAACCTTAAGACTAAGAGGTGTTCATGTAGCCAAAAAAGTCTCAGTCTAAGTCGAGGTCTGTGAACGAGCCATTAGTAAAATTAAGTTAAGAAATGTATTACTTGGTTCCAAATGACACATCGATATTCTCTATTTTGATGTACATGTTGCCAACTTCTCCCTTGGCATCTCTCTTGTTGTTTGCCTAAAAAGTCGAATTTTAAGGCCGAAATTTTGGTGAAATCGTGAAGTGATCTCGACTAGCGCAATGAGAAAATTCTTGTGCTCATTCGTAAATTCATGCTCTGCTAATTGGTGACCATTGGCTTCTTTTTGCCCAACATTTCGATTGCGTTTAACGGCTTCATCTATAAAGCAAAGCAATTTAAAAAGATCAGGATGACTTATTACAAGATTAAAGCAGGCAATAAATGTGAAAGACGAGAAACAATGCACAACAACCAAAAAATTAGTTGAATAAGCACTTAAGCGCAAAATAAATTTGTCTCACGAGTATGTCTGTCTCGCGAGACAAGGCAACTTTGTCTCGCGAGACAAATCTGTTTCGTGACTCAGTCTCTCGAGACAAAAAACGTGTCTCGCGAGACTCTCGTATAATTTTGTCTCATGTCTCGTGTCTCACGGGAGTCTGACGAGGGCTTAAGAAAATGTGATTCTGATAAAATAAAAGAAAGATAAATAAAAAAGTGGGTATCAGCATAAAATACACCCTTTCGGGACCTTTCAAGACCATAAAAGAATGGAATTTGAACATAATTTAGTTAACTGGGCCTATCACAAAATAAACTCTGGTACGCACTCTTTTCATGCATCCAAAGTCACTTTCGAGTGATTTTTGTCTAAGGTATCTTAACTCCAAGCCCAAGAATGGGCGCGCACAGACATACCTTATACATGATTCCGAGCAAGACTGTTGATCAAAAATGCAAAAAGGGACTCTTGCTGATGAGCTTTAGTGACCAAAACGGCGTTTCTTTATAAAACACATTGCTTGAAAAAACAACAGGGGGCACTAGGGCGAAAATCACTAAAAACCATAGGGAAGGTTTCGAAAAATGCGCTTTTGGCTCTTGTCTTTTGTTGTTTGTTTACGAAAAAATTTTGATCGAAAAAATAAGCGGGTAGTCTTCAATAATCGTGCAGTCTCTAATAAACGGGCACCCTAGGAGGTGATTGGAAAATAAGCGGGCATGCTCGTTTATTAGAAGAAATACGATAACTGAAGTTGACTTAATGATTTGTCTTCGGATCAGAATATATATATGTCCTTTTGGTATTTCTTTGCTGTTGAGTGGCGTAAAAAAGATTGCTACCCGACTCTTCCATCTCGTGGATAAAACGTGGATACTATAACTGTCACAATTTAAATTGTCGTTATTGGATTTTGTCTCAATTTGAATTGTTTCAATTTGAAACGTCGCAATCGACCGCTAGCCTATTTTTGGTGTAACTGCGTTAGCAAGGACATGCCTTTCTAAAAAACAATAGCATTTTGAAATTTTAAATTGTTAACAGTCCTCAAATTAAGTTTTGGTCATACCGCTTTGTTTAAAAACTAGCTTTTCTTTTTTGACAAAAATAAGTTCACGGCAAAAAGAAAGATTTGTATTAACAAGAGTCGACTATTACTTTCTCAAAGGGCTGTGCCTCTTTCCAATCATGGCAATTTCGGGATCACATATATATTTTTGAGTGCGTAGTCATTTCACTGAAAAAGTTTCATATTGTGAAATTTTTCTATGCCATTTTTCGTTTGCATTAAAAAAAAATTCAGTCATAAATTTTCAGTGAAAAGTTGTAGAGCCACGAAAGTCGGCTATCAATGTCAGGCAAAGTTAGCTCAACTAGTCGACATTTTGAAATTTTGTAAAAATTGCAAATTTATTTTCTGCGCAGGTCAACTTTAAAACACAGACAAAAAATTCAAAATTTTTGTAGTTTCACGCTTATTCAAAAGTTCGACATTGCTATGATCAGGAAAAGACATTGTCATTTAAATGACTACTTTTCTTTCATATTGTTTAACAGAACTGTCAAAGCACACAGGCACCCTTTTTCCTGTTTCACGCGCACAATCAGCTAGATTTTTAATACTTACATAACTGACTACTTTGCAGATAGAGGGTGATGGCGGTGTAGATAAGGTTTTCCAAGAGATCACAAATGCCATTGATAACGCTCTTTTTATTGAAGGTTGGTTTAAAAGGTCAGGTTGTCCTTTTCAACAAGAGTAAATATAATTTACAGATGGTGGAAGTGGCAAAAGCTTAAATTCTTCCAAACAAGCTTCTGTTGTAGATTCTCCGTTGAAATAATGAAGACTTTTTGGCGTTTATATATAAATTATATATGTTAAAATAAAAAATAAAAGTTTTGTGTTAAATTTTACTAGCACCAATATAAAAAAATTGGTTACAGAGTTTATAACATAACATATAACAGGACCGCTAGATTTGCGCGAGTATGCTTTTATACATGAATGGTTTTAACACGAGAAAGGTAAAGCGTTACATTGGTATTTTAGATGTAGTTTTTCACATACTGTTGCGGAAAAAAGTTCAGAAACGATCAATTTTTTCACAAAATTTGACGAAAAATTACTTGTACAGTAGCGCTACTGAACGACAAATAAGCAATCTTGTCAGAATTTCATACTCTACAACGCTGTTATTTCTGTTTATTTATCTTTTACCACAAAGAGCAAGCAAAATAGCGATTATAAAAAGATCAAAATTTGGGTGCGAAAAAAGTTCGGAAATGATTACATTGTGTATTTTTTCGTACATTTCTTTGAAGATAAAAGGGAAAGTTCGTTTATTTACAGATTACTAAAAAATGCTCAAAATCGAAGTAAATCTACAAGCATTAAAAAACCCCTCTTTTGCCTTATTTTGAGCTATTTTTTCTCCTTCTAACTAATATACCGTATTTCCTCTAATAGGCCGCCCGGGCGGCTTATTTTTCAATCACCCTCTAGGGGGCGGCTTATTAGAGGGGCGGCTTATTGGAGGGCGGCTTGTTTTTCAACCAATAGCGCCGCAAAAATTTAAACGTTTTCGAAAATCGGCGCTGGGTTTATGACAAAGAGATGACCGAAAATGCTGTATTTACGAAAGCGATAACAGAAAATGCTGTGCTTACAAACAAACAAATGAAAATATCGATCATTCAAAAAGCATGGAACTAAGTGAACTGAGAACAAGGTGAAGGTAAGGGGGGGGGCGGCTTATTAGAGGCGGGCGGCTTATTTTCAATCATCCCCTAGGGGGCGGCTTGTTAGAGGGGGCGGCTTATTGGGAGGGCGGCCTGTTAGAGGAAATACGGTACCCGTTTCTCAGTGCTAAGATATCTTAAGACACCGCTCAAAATGTCATTTTGTTTATACATTATAATCAAAAATCTTTAAGAGCTTTCCGAAGAAAATGTTATCGACAATATACCAAAATTCTCAAAATGCAACAAAACCAGCGTAAAAACTCGCAAGACAACAAGTCAATTGTGAAAAAAACCCCACGAAAAAAAACAGTGGCTTTAAGAAGGAAATTCAGGTGGCTGTGACCTGGTTTCGTAATTTTCTCAAAATTAATGAAAATTTACAAACTGCATTAGGTACAAACGCCAAATCTCAAATTTAACTATATTTTCTCTTCCAGAAATGATATATCGTACTATCTCTATTAAACCCCCATGGGGTATTATTTTTCAACCCTTCTATAGGGTGGGGGATTATTAGAGAGTAGGGGATTATTTTTTAACACAAAATTTGTTTGAATTTTTCAGTCCTGAAAGGAAAGAAAACATTTTTTGCTGTCTCATTCTTTGTTGCGGCAATTTATGCTCTTTTATCATTTATCATTTTATTCAGAGGAGCTGCAAATGCACGATGACGAATGCCGGCAAGTCAACAAAAAATGACACCGAAACAATGATGCAGCAAAGAAGATTGAGGTAATAGAATGGGTGCGCAAGATAAACTCGATCAGCTCTGCTGCCAAAAAGTTCAACATGGACTGAAGGAGTGCTAGGGAATGGCAGCAGAAGGAAAATAAGCTGAGGCAACAAGTGTACGCATTTAATCTTTGGTTCAAACTTTTAAAATTGTTTATTTTTTAGTAGCAACACGGCTATAGGGTCCAAACGAAAGCGTATTTTTTGGTTTGATATTCAAAAGGAGGGAACCGGCTCTCAAATTGGTCTTGGAGTGGGTAGACATGACTTGTAAGCAAATTTTAAAAGAAATCATCATCGAGTCCTTCAAAGGTTAGATTTTATTTTTGTCGGTTGATCTCTAAGAATTTACTTTCAGCATGAACTCTAACAACAGAAACAGACGGGACAGAGGCGATCAGATCACCTGCTTTAAGCCGACTGGATCCATTGGCACAAAAAGGCTGAAAATTTTTGCGACATAAGCTGACACTGACACCGACATCGATAGGGCTGAAAACAAGTCAAGGGATGGTCGCAATGACTTCGAAGAAGCTGGACTATTCGAAGAAGACAAGCTGGAAGATTAACATTAATTTAAGAAAAATTTTAAATTTTAACTCTGATAAATTTGCAAAATACGATCAAATACCATCACTTTCAATAATTTTACCGCATTTGTGGTTTTTGACAACTTTCAACAGGACATAGCTTTTTTGAGACTGACAAACCCAACTTTTCATAATTTTTTTCAGACAGTGAATCGACCACGCTGAGTCGAATGGTGCAAACAGATTTTCATTATGATCGACGGAACACCCCTAATCTTTTTCGTGACGCACACACAGACACACAGAATCCAGCGCTGTAATAAAGGGAGACTAGAATATGTTGTTGCCACAGATGTGGCAATTCGTAAGCGCCGAGGATCTGCAAAGGGTACCCGCTGGTGTTTTGGGTGTACCCGCGTGGTTCGGGTAAGCGCCGGTGGTCCGGGTGCATCCACGTGGTTCGGGTATGCGCTGGTGGTTCGGGAGTATCCACGTGGTTCGGGTACCAACTCGTGGTTCATCATGAACCGTTCATGTGTATCCACGTGGTTCGGGTGTATCTAATTTGTTCGGGTACCCGCTGGTGAATTGTGTCGATCCACTTAGTTTGGGTATTTTCACGTGGTTTCTGGTACCCACTAATGGTTTGGTAGTATACACGTGGTTCGTGCAGGATTGTTCTAACGCCGGCGTTACGCCGGCGGTTATAACTGCCGGCCTAAACGCCGGCGTTACGCCAGCGCGTTTGAGTTTTGGTGGCGTTTAAGGCGTTCTATAAACGCCGGATAAACGCCGGCGTTTGGAATTGCCGGCGTTTATCCGGCGTTACGCGCGCCGCAACAAAATCAAACGCCGGCGTTTAAGGCGTTACGCCGCAATAAAAACAAACGCCGGCGTAACGCCGGCGTTTAAAGTCGTCATTAAAAAAATACAATAAGTATTTCAGTATTTCAGTTTACTTTATTTTTGAGCAGCATAATGTCTGCATAATGTCAAACATAATGCATAATGGCTGGTTCCATAGATAATTTATCTTTTAAGGAAGTGTCGAAAGACTGTTTTCAATGTTGACAGCAACACATAGGTACGTGCTAATTCTAAACATGAAATGCTTCGATCAAAGCTTCTTAATACAACCAAAATTCATTGAATGATCAATTTTTATAGTTAAAAATTTTTCTTCTGTATGTTAATAAAAGTATTTTTGGAAAAACATTAACAAAAATTTTATCTAAAAATCTAAACGCC
>JAMRYI010000497.1:0-122351 GCA_029231635.1 Ditylenchus weischeri
CGGAATCCTTGCGATGTTTTGGACTAAACCATCCAAAGACAACTGGCCAAAGACTTCAAAATCAGGCTAAAAAAAGTGTCAGACCCTAGGCGGGAACGAACTTTTTGGGGGTTCGTTATATCGAGAGTCGACTGTATTGTTGTTCAAAGATTGTTTGTATTCGCATCGTCTAGTAACTGCTTGGTTTGTATTCCTTTGTGTAAAGTAGCCATATTCCTTCCGAGCTTTTAAGAAAACCGCGGCCTTCTGAAAATTTGACAGCTTGCTGCTGCTCTGTCCGAATTCCATGATTCAGCAATTCCATGCTGCCATCCATTCACTTCTTGTAAATAAGTGTATATATGTATGCGGCTAGCTAGCTTAGTCCCCCTTTCCTCAGCTCCCCCTTCCTTAGTCCCCAGAAGCAGCAGCAGCTATCTAATTTTTTGACATTTTCTCTCCTTCTTCCTTCCTCTTCTTTCGCTTTTGTGTGTCTGCCTTTCCCTTCCTGCTCCAACCACCCAAAAAGAGAGGAGAAAGGCAGCAGTGAGTTAACTAGCATTCTCTGGCTCGGTACCCAACTTTTCTAGGGGCCTTGAGATTGGATAATAAAGACAACCCCCAATCCCCATGGCTCATCAGCTTTCCTGCCTTCCATCTCTTCTCAATAAAGAGGGCAAATCTGGTGATAGTAGTGTCTGCAGTTGCGAGGAGTGCCAGTAGTTTCTGCACCTTTCCTGAAACAGCCAGCCGCTCGCAACCAGACCATTGGCCAAGTTGAATGGAGTGCCCCCGCCATTCTTTCCTTTTCTCTTTGGCCACCCTCCTCATTTCTGGTCGTTGAGGGCCTGGTTTGTGCTGCGGTTGAAGAGACACACACAGATTAGATTAGTGAGGTGCGGCTGCAGAGAGACAGAACAACATATATACTACTCATCCAATTGGCCAGTGTGCTCCTGCTTTACTATTAGCCGATGAATTGGCGGTGCTGCTGCTGGTGGTGTTGTTGTGGTGTATTACGCCGGCGGTGTGTGTTTGGGAAGACAGGCTGGCGAGTGGAATGTTTTGAGGCGAATCAATGAAATGCTTTTATTCGTTTACTTTAGCCAGCCAGCTAACTACTAGCTGCAGCAGCAGCACTACTATTACTTGCTTGCTGCTAGAGCTTAGACTAGTGTTTGTGTTGCTGCTGCATCGCGGCACTACTCCACCAGCATGCATTGATTCTTTTTTATGTTTGGAATAGTTTCGTTGCTGATTTTGAACATATGTTGTTAACTGTACCGCGACCGCTTTATCTACTACTTTGTTGGGTCGGCATTTAAAAATTTAGATCTGTTTGTGTTCGTAGACTGCTATTCAGATTATATTGTGAGTACAGTCAAGTGGTTAGCCAGTCGGCTTCTTAGCATAATTACAGTTCCGTTCTGTTCGTTAGCGCTGCCTTTTTGCCCATGACTTCTGTCTCTCTTTTATGTCATTTTGGTGTGGTAAATTTTCTAAACGTTTTCGTTAATTGTAATGCTGGACGAGAAACGAGATTTATAATTGGTATTTTTTTGTGTCCCTATTCCTTTGATGTTTATGCATTATTGATCAGTTTGAATTAGAACTTCATTGCACAGTCGACTCTCGATTTAACGAAACCACAAAAATTTTGATCTTAGGATCTGACACTTTTTTGACGGCACTTTTTCCGACAAGGATTTTGAAGTTTTTTGCCAGTTGCCTTTACTAGACTAACAAATTGTAGTCTGGAAAATCGCAAGGATTCCGATTTAAAATGTTGCTTTTTTCAAAAATCGACTGTCAAAATCAGAATACTTGAGATTTTTTGGACTAGATTAACCAAGGACAATTGGCAAAAGACTGCAAAATCTGGGTCGAAAAAGTGTCGGACCCTAGGCGGGACGAACTTTTGGAGGTTTCGTTAAATCGAGAATCGACTGTATCTGTTCTGTTTCGGGCCGCTGATTGATTTAAAATAAGGCTTAAAATTTTTTAAATATTTTTCTGATATTTTGGTTTTCATATAGGAAATTAAAGAATTTCTAGCCGAATTAAATTGAAACGTCTAAGATGCAGACACCTTAGATTTAATTTGTTTGCTTAGCATCGTGGAATATTTCGGTATAACAATACGAACCAATAAAAAAACCTGGACGTAAACAGTAAAAATTGTATGTTGGTTTTGCATTTGTTAGTTTTATATTTATCAATTATTATCATTCATCAATTGCTATTTTGATTATTTGGTCCAGTTATTGTCTGAGTTCGGTTATTTTATTCGGTCATTTAGCTACCTCCAAAAATTAAACAATAGAACAACTAAAAGCTAAGCTAATATATCTAACCCTGTGGACCAAACCTACCGTACTTATTCTAATAGAAACCCCGTCTCTAATAGCAACCCCTCCCCTATTTTTTGACTAAGATTTCAGAGTTAGGGTTATTTTGGATTGACAATTTCAAGATTTTTAGAGGATTGAAAAATAGTAACCCGGGGTTTCTAATAAATACGGTAAGCAGTGCTTTTAAACCGTGGTTTATGTTATATAGCGAAGTGTACCTAAAAGTCTTAACTACATTTTTGTATGTATAAAATACGGGGTATCCAATAAAAACTGCGCCATTATTTAAATTTTTGCCTTATTACATTTCCTATTAAGTTTCAACCAATCTTTTATTTACAGATGGTCAGGTCTCTATAATTCTCTTTGTTAATTAATAATTTTTATGTTGCTTTTAGCTATAAATTGTTTAAATTGATGGCTGAAACCTGAATTTTTTGGGATTTCACCGGTGCAAAGCCCTTAACAAAATTTTTCAAAAACGGTGCAGTTTTTATTGGATACCCTGTTGTTAGGAGCCATCCGTGAAAAACACAATGTGGAGCAAAAAGTTAAAAAAAGTCGGTGTAATTTATGACTAGCCCTGCATACAAACCACGTTTTTATCATAAAAATTATTTTAGATAAAAAATAGACTAAAGAGCTAAAATAAACAAGAGCTAGAAAGAAATTTTGGTACCAGTGTATATATTAGGGGTGATTCATCCACACACCACACCCCCTCAACCACAAATATACACCACCACCAAACTTGTGGGCAAAGGTGCTCACCACACTTGAGCCACAAGCTGAATATTTGGGAGTACCCGTTTATTGGGGCGATCCAGCTGTCACTTCTAATTTGTAAAAACCCACGAAAAGTTGCTCTTTAAAAGTTTTTGTTTGACAGAAAAAGGGGTAAACACTTGTTTGGTCTGGACTTTTATTTGTTTTGTTGTTAATATAAATTTGATTTGAGGCTTTTTACGTTGAGCCGAATCAATAGCTCTAACAGTGGAGTCAATTGAGTTATTTAGAGCAGTAGTGGTTATCTATTTTAGGTTAGGCACTTGCCACCACTTGTAAATGCCTATTTATGGTTGGGGAAGGGAGGGAGGTGTGACTTTAGACCATAGTACACACACACCCACTCAGCTAACATGTTCCTCTTTTGCTTTTTGATGTCATACTAGTGAAGCACAATAGACTTGGTGATCAGGATCAACCAAATTATTTGGTTAATTTTATTAGGGACAACGCATGGATCTGTACTTTATTACAATTTTTACCTGAGATCCTTAATCTTTTTAATTTTTAAAATTTTAAGTAAATTTCTTTGATTTCAAAATTTTAATAAGACTTGGATAGAATGGCACTTTTTGCCAAAAATGCTAAAAATATATTTTTTGACCAAAACTTACTTTATTACAAAAATTGACTTTTTCCATGGAGATTCATGGTAAAGGGCATGTAGGGTTGCTGGATACTCTGTTTTTTAGGGTTATACTTAATTTTGGCCGTAAAATACTAAAAATAAATTTTGAATTTGACCGTAGATTTGCTGATCTATACTCACTCAAAATCATGTCTTAACCACTTTTTCAGATGTTTCGGGGCCTGAAACACACTGAAAACATTTTTTGAGGGTGCCTACGACTTTTTAAAAAATTTCTAATCAAAATTCGACTTTTCGTATTGAGAAACCAATGGTCACAAAATTTGTCAAAAAAAAATTCCCAAAAAGGTCGTTTTTTACCCTCAAAACATTTTTCAGTGTGTTTCAAGCCCAAAAACATCTGAAAAAGTGGTTAAGACATGATTTTGAGCGAGTATAGACCAGCAAATCTACAGCCAAAATTCAGAATTCTACAACTGAAATTAAATACCCTTTCTTTCGTTTGAATGCTATCTATTTTCTGGATATCCTATGTCTTACGTGATCTAAAGTGTTCTACCAATTTTTGGGTCACCGTGGAAATCAAGGGGTTGGTCTTGTAAACATACCCTATTTCCTCTAATAAGGCCCCATGGTAGTTTATTATGCAATCACGCACTTCAATTCTTTGCCCAGATACCACTAATCAATTTGCAGGCAAGACAACTAGCCATCCATACAAGCCAGGCAACACAAGTATTCAGGCTGTTATTTTGGAGCTGCATTAGGGTTGGTGTAGGTAGACATACACACTCACACACTATTGATTGCTGCTACTGGCAAGAGGAGAATAACAACAACAACAAAGACAGGCCAGTCAATCGACAGCACTATTACTAGTACCACTAGCCATGCTGCTGTTGGTGTGGTTGACCACTTGAGTGAGAACAATTGCTTAATGATTGCCCTTTTTTGCTATTCCTGCTGTTCCTTGACTCCTCCAAGTAGTGCGCCACCTGCAACACTACTCAATTGAGGAGTTGTTTGTATTGCTGCTGCAATAGGTGCACAGATCACCCTTCTCTTATATGCTCCTCCACACTTCGGGCAGCTGATCAATAACAAATTATTGGTTTTTTTGAGAAGTATTTTATTGCTTTGTCTTGCAACCCGACCTTGTATTTATTATTATTGGCTGGCTTGCGCAACTGAGATTTCATTGCAGGTACGTAATTTTTTTACAAATTTGAGCATATTGAACTACAACATGCACAAATATATTTTCGTTAAAATTGCGATACGGAAATGGGGGCTTTATTGTATTTGCCGGTTTGATACGCATGCATGGAAATACGACAGTTCGTACCAGTTTTTACCGATCTTTCTTAATATATAAAAGTTCCAAGTCTTGGTCAAATAAATTCTGAGACGGCTTAGTAGGCGAAATTTCCTCAGCAATTCGAATCATAAAGCACTTTTAAAATATGACCATAAATTTAGCAGCCATCTATCAAAATGTCTTTAGCCCAAATTATGGTCGTATCTCATCAATCGAGAATTTAAAAAATCTGCTTTATAATTTGGATTTCTCGTGAAATTTCGCCTATCGGGACTTCTCAGAACATAATTTTACAAAAAAGCACAAAAATCCTGGAAAAACTGTCCTCTTTATTTGCACCAAGATTATACGTATAAAGCAGAGATAGAAATGAAAATTTTCAGAAAAAATACATTTTGCAAAAACACATATTTTGACTATTTTAGAAGTCAAAAGGTAATTGCCATTTTCAAGCAAAAAAATAGATTTTGACAAAAAAAATTAGGGTAGTGAAAAAAGTAGAAATCTTTTTAAAAATTGCCGTTTCCATGCCTAGATGACGTTAAATTGAGTGTGGACTGTATAGTAAAGTGTAAAAAGTCGTAATTTTTTTTGATCTATCAAAAAAATCTGAAGGCTGTGACCACTAATGTTAAGTAATTACCGCATTTCCTCTATTGACTCCCCTCCCCCAAAGTGGGACTTTTGCATTTCATGTCATTGCCTATCGACCCACTTTTTTAAATAGACTCTTGAGCATGTAACATACCAAAATGTAGCTTAGATTCCCAGCTACATTTTGTCATGTTACATGCTCAAGAGTCTATTTAAAAAAGTGGGTCGATAGGCAATGGCATAAAATGCAAAAGTCCTACTGTGGGAAGGGGAGTTAATAGAGGAAATACGGTATATTATGCTCTAACTACCTGATCAAAACACTTCAAATCGTCCTCAGTGCTTGTTTACTAGTTAATGTTCTTGTGGTGGTGGTTTTTTCGCAGCCACCCTCACCTCTCATAAAATAATCGACCCACCCTCCCGCTGGGAGTGGTGTAACAATAACAGCTACTGCTGCTGCTGCAAACAGGTTCCCATCTTCCCATCCCAAACATGGACGGTTTCTTATCTAAAACTCTGGCTGTTCAATCCTGCCCCATCGCTGAGTTTGCTTATCCACACACCCCTATGTGTGTGATTTTCTCAAAACGCTTTCTCTAGCTTAATCATATTGATTGTGCACTTTCTGTGGTTTAAAACACTGAACGTTCGACAACTACTGCATCCTCAAAATGAGCTTGTAGCAATACGCCCAGAAGTTTGAATCTATGAAATTCTTTTTCTACAAAGCAACTAACCTTACTGAATTAAAAAAAAAATTTAAATTTAAACTTAAATTTAAAAAAATGTCATGGTTGTGTACAAACCTCATTTTTTTAAAATACTAGGAGTGTGATTGGTATTTACCCGGGTAAAATCTAGATTTTAGCTGTCCCTATTTAAAACGGGTAAAATGTTTACTAAGGATTTTATAAAAATGCTATTTTTTACAAAATTTTTGTTTGCATTTGGTTTTTCTCAAAGCGAATTCAAAAGTCAGAAAGTGTTTTTGTTTCAGCAAAATGGTTTTAATGTGCGTTCCTGCACTTTTTTTATCGTTTTAAGCGCTACTTTTTCTCTGTATGCTGGCGCTAGCAATGAATAAAAAAATTTTGAAGAAAAATGTGACTACGGAAATTTGAAGACTTTACCCGACTTTCGTGTAAATACCGGCTAAATACCCGGGTAAATGGATAATAGATAAAGGCTCAAATTGAATTGCGCCCTCAAAAGTCTGAATTTCACCTGTAAATTTTTTTTTGATATTTTTCTTTTACAGGGTGTCCCATTATAAACGCCCGATTGAATTTTGGCTATAACTTTTTTTTTTTAATTCCCGCCCATTTGGCGAGATTTTTGTTTTTATTCGAAAGAGCAGCTCCTAGGCAAGAGAATGACATCACATTTTTATTGTTGACATGTTTATATTGTTAAGAATAAAATAAAAAATGTGTATTTTCAGATGTCATACTCGCAACGATCCCAGTGCGTCGAATGGTTCATCCAAGAAGGCAAGAGCGTCACAAGCTTTCAGAAAAGATATCGGCGAGAATTGAGGAGAGATGCGACAACGTCGGATGCCAAGAGAATCAAGCAATGGTACATCAAGTTCCAAGAAGGCGACATTTTCATGAAAGAAGAACAGCCCGACGATTCCTCCCAATACCTGAAGTCTTGTCTGTTGACGACGCCGTGCTGATGCTGATCTCCCCAATTCTCGCCGATATCTTTTCTGAAAGCTTCTGACGCTCTTGCCTTCTTGGATGAACCATTCGGCGCACTGGGATCGTTGCTGAGGCGAGTATGACATCTGAAAATACACATTTTTTTAAATGAAAAATTCTTAACAATATAAACATGTCAACAATTAAAATGAGGTGTCATTCTCTTGCCTAGGAGCTGCTCTTTCGAGTAAAAACAAAAATCTCGCCAAAAGGCGGGAATTAAAAAAAGTTATGGCCAAAATTTAATCGGGCGTTTATAATGGGACACCCTGTAATTTTTAAATTTAAAAAATTGCAACGAAATTCAAAGAAAAAAAGCAAAATCGAAATTTACTGTTGCAATTCAGACTTTTGAGGGCACACTTCAGTTGCAGCTAATAGATAACTAATAATAATAAATAATTTACCCAAAAAGATTTTACCTGGGTAAATTCACAACACCAGAAAATACAGTCGAAGCGCGGACTAACGAAGTCACAGATTAACGTCAGATCGGATTAACGTTACCTCAGACTCGTGTCGTTAACCCGAGCGTCGACTGTATATGGATGTGGAAAGTAATAAAAATATTTTTCTCAACCGGCTACTTACCGAAAATGGCAAAAGCACCGATAAAATCCAAATTTTTGTGACTTTTTAAACTAGACTGACCTATCATAAGTGGTAAAAAAATCGAAAATGGATATGAAAGAGTGTTGGACCCCAGGCGAGAACAATCTTTTGGAGGTGCCGTTATATTGAGAGTCCCAAATAGTTATGTACAAATATGCAAACTCTTGCAGACATTTAATTTTCAGGTGTTCCAAGCAAAATCTTGGAGCAGTGTGCAAGTGTGTTACCAGAACAGCTTTTCTTGAACACACTTTTGTGGCTGGATCACCAGCTTGTTCACTTGTGTTGAGCTGTTGTATTGGCCCTTTATTGTGTAGTTGATTATTTGTTGATCACTGTCTCCACCCAGCGGCTTCGTCAAGACGGGCCGGTAAGTTCAACTACGGCTAAAGTTCCCTTTATGCACTCCTCCCAAAAGTGTGTTTTGACCACTTTTTCGAGCTTTCCAGGCTGTAATTAGTCTAGAAACCATGTTTTTAGGTGGGGGTCTAATTTTTGAAAAAAAAAAGTTTTGACGGGAAAATTCGACTTTTCGACCAAAATTTTCATTATTTTTATTTTTGCATATTTTTTACCCCACCCGAAAAAGGACCTTTTTTTTATTTTCTGGGGTATGAACCAACCCCAAAGAACGCAATTTTTGCCTGCAGACCTGTTGTTAAAAATATCGGAAATAAAATTACAGAAATTCAAAGAACAAAAAACATGCAAAAATAAAAAAAATGAAAATTTCGGTCAAAAAGTCGAATTTTCATGTCAAAACTTTTTTTCAAAAATTATACCCCCACCCAAAAAACATGTTTTCTAGAGTAATTACAGCCTAAAAACCTCGAAAAAGTGGTTAAAACACACTTTTGGGAGGAGTGCATAAAAGGAACTCCTGCCTCAACTACACCACAACCTATTCTAAAATTATTTGAATTGTAGACTCAGCGCCACGACGGCCCCCATGGCCTGTTGTCTGAGCGAGGAGGCTCGCGAACAAAAGCGCATCAACCAGGAGATTGAGAAGCAGTTACAGAGGGACAAGAGGAATGCCCGTCGTGAGCTCAAGTTACTGCTGCTAGGTAAGATTCTATACATGTTTAAAATTAGATAGACATATGTTTTTGCAGGAACGGGTGAGTCAGGCAAATCCACATTCATCAAGCAAATGCGCATCATCCACGGCAATGGCTACTCCGAAGAAGACAAACGTCAGCACATCCGCCTGGTCTATCAGAATGTGTTTATGGCCATGCAGTCCATGATTCGGGCTATGGAAACACTCGATATCCCCTATGGAGATGTCACTTCTGAGGTTTGTTGAGTTGAAATATTCGGCCTTTATGCTAAATATTTTCTAAAAAAGTCAGGGTCAAAGGGTACACCAATTTCAGCTTTCTAACGATTTATCAAATTTAAGGCTCACACGCATTCTAACATAAAACATTCTGACACAAACTCATTCTGGCAAAATTTTAAATTACTAAATGATTTCAAGAAGGCAATACTTTTTTGTAAGAATTTTTTTGCTTTTTTCTCTTTAACACGAAAAAGGCTGAATGTGCCAAACTATGGGTGATATCCAAGTGCAACAAATGGATTCTCAACCATTGGGAGATTCAGAAATAGGGGAGACTCACACAAAGACTATTCAAATAATGGGAGATTAACACAAAATCCGTTCAAAAAAGGATGTTCGCACAATGACAATTTGAGTTATATCTATTAGATATACCCTTTTTTAAGGATTCGCTCACAATGCGACATTCCCCCACCATGCCCCCACATTTCTATACGAGTATATGGCCCGTCCACAAAAATCACGAATAAAGGAATAAGGAATTTCCCTCTGTTTGAAAACGACGTTATTTGAATCTACCATTTGTTGAACGGATATTGTGTGAGTCTCCTATTTTACCCCATGCTATTCCAAACGTTTCAAATCACAATAAACGACCTCAAATTACTATAAAACATCTAAATCTCAAGCCATCTAACATCTCCTATCTCAAACCATCTAAAACCATCTGAAACCATGTTAAAGCATTAAAAACATCACAAACCACATCAAATCTCACTGAACACCATTAAAACATACCAACATTCCCAAAAAATGTAAGCTGTCCTTAAAGGACCATAGCCGTTGCCGGCAATGAGAATTTCACACGTTTGCATGAGTGCGGGACACTATTTTTACTCCGAAAATGTTCAACATTATTTTTCAGTGAACTAATAATGAAATGATCAAAAAAACACAGCCGGCACTTGGAATTCAACCCAATAACAACGTTGACAAGCCGCCGTCGCTTTACCACTTCAGTGCCAAGTAACTTTAGTACGCCCCCTATTTTAGTCTAAGTAACTTTGTTTCTAAAACACTTAGAAATTTTTGCACTGGGGAGGGTGAGATCCTGTATCATGATTTTTGTCACTTTTGACACCTACGTAAAAAAAAGTTTTTAACGAAAGTGGCCAATCACCCGTATATAAGCTTTTCACAACAAATGCAACATTATAGCGCAAAAATATTTGGTTTGTGTAAACGGCTTACAGTTCACAGTTTGTGCATTTGAAGAGTGTATTTTGATTTGATCTAAATTTTTAGTTTAGCTTATCGATTCCTTTTATTAATTTTTATGTTTTTAGGACAAAGCAAACGTGGTAAGAGCCATCGACTACGAGAATATTTCCTCGTTTGAAGAGCCCTACGTGACTTATATAGCTGATCTGTGGCAAGACCCTGGTATCCAAGAGGCCTATGACCGTCGAAGGGAGTACCAATTGACGGACAGCACCAAATAGTAGGCTTATTAAGGCAATAATATAGTTAAATGGTCACTTTACAGCTACTTGAATGATGTCAAAAGACTGTCTCAACCCAACTACTTGCCCTCAGAACAGGATATTCTACGTGTTCGAGTACCTACCACTGGAATCATTGAATATCCATTTGATTTGGAACAAATCGTCTTTAGGTTTGTCTTTTAACTTATTCTGCTCGGAAGGGCTGCAGAATATTTCACCCTAAAAAGGATTCCGATTGAGCTGTAAATCAGATTTACACATTCTGACTACTCCATCTTGCATAACATAGTCAATTTACTACATGGTTTTTTAGCGAACAGACAGAAAAGTAAATTCAGGGACTCTAGAAATATCGCGCTAAAAATTGTTTTGGTCTTGTGGATTTTCCAGAACTGTTAAACTTCCATGGGTGACACTTTTAAAAGTTCGATCCCTAGCTGGGTCCGACACTTTTTTTACTCATACCATAAAAAAGGTATTGGACCTAGCTGGTGATCGAACTTCCAGAGGGCCGAGATTCGACTTGAATTGATATCCACAAATTTATTCAATTTCCCGTCTGGGGATTTGGTGGCCTATTGATAAGCTGATTCCCTGCGGATCCAAAGGGAGTGGCATCAAATATCTCCTCAATTTCCCGTCTGGGGATTTGGTGGCCTATTGATAAGCTGATTCCCTGCGGATCCAAAGGGAGGCATCAAATATCTCCTCAATTGATTAAGGCAATTTAGTATTATTTTTACACGTTTCCCTAGTCTCCTGATACTATTGTTCCTGTCTACTCGCCAAAAATATTAGAACTTTATTATGTAAATCGACTATGCTTTACAAGATAGCGTAATCATAATTTGGGAGTCGAAATTTACAGTTCCCCAAGTAACCCCAAGCAATATTACAGTTATCTTTAAATTATTATTGGTTATTTCAGGATGGTGGACGTGGGAGGGCAGAGATCGGAGCGCAGGAAATGGATCCATTGCTTTGAGAATGTGACTTCCATTATGTTTCTGGTTGCCCTTTCCGAATACGACCAGGTCTTGGTAGAATGTGACAATGAGGTAGGTGGTCTACCCTTTAGTTGTCATTAAGCAAATTTATCTATACTCGTTTTTCAGAACCGCATGGAAGAATCCAAAGCGCTGTTTCGGACGATCATCACATATCCCTGGTTCACAAACTCCTCGGTGATTCTGTTCCTCAACAAAAAGGACCTGCTGGCGGAAAAGATTCTATACTCTCACTTATCCGATTATTTTCCAGAATACGATGGTGAGTTTTTCTTCAATAGCTGTATGAGTCAAATCTTAAATTTGCTGCAGGTCCACCCAGGGATGAAGTAGCAGCGCGAGAGTTCATTCTCAAGATGTTTGTGGATCTAAATCCAGATTCCGAGAAGATCATCTACTCACATTTCACTTGTGCCACAGGTAGTACACTTTTTTATCCTTGGGTTCATTTCAAAGGAAGAAGTCGTTATAATTCAATCCAGTCCTCCTGTTGATTTTACTATCAAAAATTGATTGGGTGGGGGCATATATCATAATTTAGTCCTCTAAAGTACAATTTCCTATAGATTTCCAAATTTTATCCTCCAGTAAATGAAAACACACTGAATCGCAATAGTGGGGCAATATTTACCCCACCAGCCTCTGCAGCCATTAATACGGTGTATAAAGAGAACAGCAGAAAGAGGGCCGGTGAAAATAAGGTGGAAGAGCTGACTGTGTTTTCAGATGCCATATTTTAGATGTTGTTTTTTTATAAATTTTTAGAACAAAACGTTATTACGAATTATTTGTCCAGGACAAATAATTATTTCTCCAGGACACTACATTTTAAGTTTCGAATTAACTACAAGTTTCCATTCAGCGAAGTCGACTTATTATCTAAATACAGTTCACACTTGATTTTATATGCGGTATTGATTTTGAAAAGTTTGGTTGATTTTAAAGTTGGTTTTTTTGGTTGGTTTCTCCACATTTTAATTACTTTTTTGTCGAATGAAAAAACAAAGAGGGTTACCTTTAGGGTTGTCGGATACTCGAAAATATCGGATTCGGATATCCGATCCGTATCCGAAATTTTCGTATATTTAATCCGGTATCCGATATCCGGGAAAATCCCGGATAATATCTGAAATTATCCGAAATCGGATATCCGATTCGGCGACCCTAGTTATATTCCCACCAAACAACCAAAAAAATTGTGTCATCTAGTATTTTTAGGTGTTCTTTATGATCGAACCTAAAAAAATAAACTTCCTTGGTTTCAGATACAGAAAACATCCGCTTTGTATTCGCCGCCGTCAAAGACACCATTCTGCAGCACAACCTAAGGGTAATAATAGTATAACTTTTCAAGTTAAAACTGAATGAATTTTAATTGCAGGAATACAATTTGGTGTGATTGCCTCATCCCCATTCAACTACTACTCCATAGCTCTACTACTACTGCATAATAATGATGATAATACTCTATTCTGCCCTTGTGCTGGCTTGGCTGCTTAACCCTCATACAGCAAGCTACTACCACCACTGTATTGCTTGCCCCTTCACCTAGTCCAATTCTACAGCAACTCGATTCAAGTCTTTAACTGATGACCCCCCTCCCTTGTTGACGTGTAAAAAAAGAGTTTAATATAGCATAAAAGTCCTCTCTAAAACAGTGTACCTCACCCATTTTTTCAAAGAGCGTTTTTTTACTCACTAGAGCCATCGATTTGCGACCGCCTAAAGAGCTTAAATATTTAATTGAAAGTTTATACTATTTTTTATTTTTAAGTATCGGTATTGTGAACCTACGTTCTTTTAAAAATCATTTTAAAATATATTAGTTCACTGTAGTTGGGTAATATAACGGCGACCGGACATTTTGTATAATTTTGAATGAAATTCGGGCGAAAACAACCGAATTTCATTCAAAATTATACAAAATGTCCGCGGACAAATTGCAAATTTAACAAAATGTCCGGTTGCCAATATAACCACTGGTCTCACGGCTTTTCAAATTGTCCGAAAAGGTGCATTTTGGATTTTTAGACGTGTTTACATGGCGCAGTGGTTGAGCTTTTCGTCACATAAACATTACATAGGAAAAAGGGCTGTTTTATTGGATACCGCCGATTTTTCAATTTTTATGGGAATTATTATTATTACCCCATTCGACGTGAATTCGAAAAATAGACATAGGTCATAAACATCCTTTGTTTCGAAAATTTGAGTCAAATATAGGGCAAAAGTAACATGAAACTTAATTTTGAATGCGGAGGTTTGCATTTTCACCAATTATTTTTAGACCAAAATGTAGCCCTTGGATCTTCTCTACAAAGTTGGAGGAGATTTTTACGAGGTTGAGCACCAGTGAAAACTGGAACTTGAACTCATTTTTCTATTCAAAGTTCAGGAGTTTTTTCATTTACCGCAAAAATTTGTTTCAATTTCAAAATGCACCTTTTTAAACAATTTGAAAACCCGTGAGTCTTAACGGCAAAACTATTGTTCGACTTATAAAATCGGAATTATTGAGTTGTCTGAAACTAGACTGACGAGTCACTATGGTGTCGAATCGAGCGCTCAGACGCTCTAAAAGAAAGCTCGAATGCTCGACAATCCTCAGATCACATTATACAAAATATTTTAAAAATTAAGGTAAAGAAAGTCGTCCGACCTTAGGCGGGATCAAACTTGAGGATGGTTCACTAGATCGAGCCTTGAATTTATGCCCCAAGCCATCAATTTTTAATGGCTACCAGACAGTTGTCGCGCGACATTTTGGTAGCCATTTTTTAACAACTTAAAACCATCTTAAAAATTTGGACGTTTAATGACATACCGTATTTACAGTGTTAAACGGCCCGGGTCGTTTATTTATCAACCCCTTGAAAAAAGAGTCGATTTAGAGAATTTAGGTTGCTCAGCCAAAATCTAAAAAGTGGAATCGGTAAGGCTCGTGGCAGTTAAGAAAAAACAAAATATCGGTTCTGGGCTGAGATAGAGGTCTTATAGGAGGCCATTTGTTAGAGAGGGGCGGATTAAAACAGTAAGTACGGTATCCTATAAACATACTCTACTTTAAAGTTTTCAAAAACGTTAAAAAAATTAATTGAGTAAGGTACATTGCAGTAGAGTGACCGATTTAGAGCATTCGATATGTATTATTTCCTTAGATTATTATATCAGATTCTGTTAGTAGGAAATGTATGTTATCCCTTCCCCTTTTTAATCCAATTCTAAGTACTATGTAGTAGATGGTGGAAGTATGTATGAGTGTGTGTGTAGCTGTTTCTGAAGGTGAGAAATGACTTTTCTCTCTCTACTTTTATTCACCGATAATTATCGTTTGATCGATTTTTTGTTGGAGCACTCGTTTTGTTCACAAGTCAACGTTGTCATGGTTTTCTCTTTTGTTTGCTGCCATTCTCTCGCTAATATATACTATACTAATAATATGATGATGATTTGTTTGGTTATTCCATTGATTGATTTTCTGCAAAAAATAAAATGAAATTTAAAAATTGTTCTTTTGTCCAAAATTAAACAAAAACCCATCATTTTAAAACTACTTTTGCAATTGTTTGATTCAAAAAAACGGACAATGTGATGCAGATAGTACACGTAAACAAGAAATCGATAAACAAGCTATTTAAGGGGGGACTTTATATTTTTATATGCGACTGTTCTTATCCCGCTAGGTACACACCATATTTATCTTTTGTTGAGTTCACTGACATCTAGGTCCAAAAACTCTCGAGCAATCGATTGCATCCATTTCCAGCACTACTTGACTGTCAGGAAATGCCCTAATTTCGTGATCTCAAGCGAATGACCATAAAAATGAAAGGAAATCCGCCAAAGTGATGCGTATAGTCGAACCTCGATATAACGAAACCCTCGGCTCAGTTTCGTTGGATTTGACTAAAACATAATAAAGTCTACCCTCGATATACGGACCTTCGATATAACGAAACTCTTGATATAACGAACATTTTTTAAAAGTCTGCAGAGAAGAGAGTACAGTCGCTTCTCGATTTAGTGTAGGCCCGTGGGAATTGGGAAAATATACACTAAATCGAGAGTTTTTTCCTTGATGACTTAATAATGACCCAAAACTTTTACGAAAAAAATTTTTTATCCAAGAAACAATAACAGAGGTACTACAGTAAACTATCGCTATAGTGCGACTCTCAATATTGTGTGACTTTTTCTCCGTTCCTGACCGGAAGCGTACTTTCAACATAGTGTGACTGTCATATTTTTCATTACAATAAAGTTATCATATGGTTTGGTATACAGTCAACTCTCGCTATACAGTCAGCTCTCGCCATATAGTCAACTCTCGCTAAGCGACCGCACTATATCGAGATATTTGATTGGCTAAAGTAATTACAGGTCGCTTTTTGCAGTATTCAGTGATTAATCTATAAAAAAACAAATCAACTACTCTAATCAAGAACATCTGTCTCTGTCCGTCAGTCGCAATTTTTTTGAAATTTCTTTGTCGTAGCACGACAAATTTTGGCGCGTTTTTTTTTGAAATACAAACGTTGTAAGTAGGATTACAATTACGATTACAAATTACGATTACAAATTACGATTACAATTATAATTCAAATTCTATTAGGATTACAAATTAATAAACATAAGGAAAATAAGCTTCAAACCTGATTAAGCATCAATCAGCTATCACTGATGAGTTTGATTAAAAATTTTGATAGGCCTTTTTGATAATATTTTTGATAGGCCCACCTGCGGGGGGGGGGCAGAAAAGCTAGTACATGTACATTTTCGAAACAGCAATTTTTACCAAATGACAAAAAATACACTAAATCGAGAGTTGTTTTCTTTGTCGGAACCGAAAAAAATATACACTAAATCGAGAGTCACACTAAATCGAGAGGTGACTTTTAAATAAAGTGTCCATTAATACATGAAAGAAGTGAAAGCTCACTATTCTACAAGGTTGGCAATATTTGGCTATAGGAGCCACATGTGACAATACGAAGCCTCATCCTATCACTTTGCTGCTCTGGGCATGAATAATCACTTAATTTTCACAGATTCTTATTATTTGTATTTAGTATTATTTACTCTATTTATTCTAAGTTAGTATTTACTCTACGTGCCGACCCAAGGCGCCTTTTTTCCGATCTACCTCTTATTGGAGAGGAGTGGGGCGCTTTTATTTTAATTGAATTTTCATGCGGGCGCTTATTAGAGAGGGGCAGCAATAATAGGAAATACGGTGTTGATGGTACGTTTACTCAAAGGCTGAAAATGAGAACAAAAAAGAAGATACCTGAGGCCAGATAGAAAGATGTGTCTTTACTTGAACATTATTAGGCAATTGTTGTAAAACCTCGATATAAAGAACCTTTTATATAGTTTTGATTAAAAACCTTGATACAACGAACCCTCGATATAACGAATATTTTTTCCATCCCCCAGAGGGTTCGTTATATCGAAGTTTGACTGTACTTACTTTTATATCGCCTGAACCTCTACATATTTTTTTATTTCTCAACGTGTTTAGTAAATTTTTAGAAGAATGTGAAGATGGTGGAGAAGCCAATAGAGAAGTCTGCTACACTCTAATCGCTCAACAAATGCCGTAAGTATCTTGTAAACCTAAGCTTCTGTAAGTTTTTCTCTTTTTTACGATGAGTCCCTCGTCCCTCGTCGCACTAGTTGTTTCTGCCACAAACTGCGAAACGTACTGTCTTTGCGCAACAATTTGATGACCCATCCAGCGTTTAAAGCAAGTAGTGTATATTTTAGAGCATAAAGATGTTGATTCTTAAAATCCGTCGATCTTCACTCATAACAGGAGTTCTGAACTCTTCACTCAGTGGAAATGTAAAAAAGCGCCTTGTATATCCTTTTCCGTCTCGCTGGGTTGGCTGGATACCTGCTATTGGAAATTTTCTTGAAATATATCTTCAGGCAAGTCATTAAGCAAAAAAGTTTCCTCTAAATTCCTTAATTTTTTGTCTCTAGGTCATGCAAATTGCGCGAATCACTTATTCGGAATGAGCCCTGATCTAAGCCAGCGAGCGTATCTAACTGGAGTACACAAAGTTCTTTTGCCTTTTTTACGAAGTTTTGACAATTATGCAAGCTGAGAAAAACGTTATAATCTCTCGGTGCCTTCCTTCATACAATTATCTGCACTCTGTGCTAAAGTCTGAATTGGTAACTATTTTAGCTGGGCAAGTTAGCCATTTATCTTAATTTTTTAAAGCTTGACCCGGAAATTAGGAACATTATTGCTGCCCTCAAGAGCCTGCTTTCTTCGCGATTCGACAACATGTGGAATAAGGGAAGCCAAAACTGTGATGGAATCTTTACGGCTTCTACTTTTACGTTACGACCACCTAGGTGTATGGTTGGATAGGACCATCTGAGTGCATGGTTGGATAGGACTACAATGTGTGTGTGGTTGGGTAGGACAAAATGTGTGTAGCCACGATTCTAGGCTTTTTTCAGAGAAAAATACGATATAATTAGGACCCTAGTACAGTACTAGTCATGTTTATTTATTTTTATCCTTTTATCATCCTTTTATCAGGGCAATTTTAAAAAGCTAAAATTCATTGATACACCCTTTATATCCGATAATGAGCTTACTTAGCTTGCTAGCTACATTTTTGGAACAAATGTCTTGTTTTTGTGCTCAAAATCTTATTTTTTTCAAAATTTGCCTTATTTTCGAAATTTCCATCTGCGAGGCCTGCTGTATATGCATTTTTAATCAAGAGTCTTGCTCGGACTCATGTTGTAAGTTAGTCTATCCGCGCATCTCTAACCCTTCAATCCTCCTGCGCTGCCCTCGGGGGCGCAGGGGTTGAGATGTTCAATTTCAATAAAATACTATCCGACGGAATAATTTACACTGGAAAAATGTCCAACTGAAAAAAATGGTCCAACAGAAAAATCTAATTCCTCACCTGGAGGGTATCCAATCCACCTGTAGGGTACTATAATCAACTTGAGCGTACGTAAACCATCCGTAAAGGTGCTCAATTCCCCTGGATGCTTTCTAAACCATCCTTAAGGTATCTAATTTACCTAAATGGTACCCTAACATTGCTCAAGAGAAGTGTTGGGAACTCTTCCTCGTCTTTCGTCTTTTTTTTTTACGCGTTTTCATGTAACATGTTTTAATTATTTTTTAAATCATTATATACTACTTGGTAGCAAACTCCAAACCACCACCCTTTTGATTGTCACTTTTGCATCACTTTTGATTGTCTTACTCAATCATCTGTTGGAACTAATGCTGTTAGAGCCCCCTGTAGGTCAATTTTTTCTTCTCAAAACACATGTTTGTGATGATTTTTTCGCAGAAAAACGACGGAATTTGAATAACTAAGCTAAAGCTTTTGATAAAGTGCGTTAAAAAAGTTTTAGCAGCGAAAACATAGGCCAGATTTTTTTCAATACAGTCAAACCTCGATTTAACGCACCCTTTGGGGGCCAGGAAAAATGTTCGTTAAATCGAGAGCAAGCTTTACCTTATTTAAGATAAAACCAGCCAAATCAAGCCCAGGGGTTCGTTAAATCGGAGGTTTTGTTAAATCGAGGTTTGAGTCTACAGGGTCACACAAAATTACTGCCCCACTTTTTGAAAAACTTTATTACTAAATTGTGGTCGCATTTCATTTTTATCGTTGTTTTTAGTAGGGTTGGTAAATGACATGTCATTTTGAAAAAGTGTCATTTGTGACGTCATTTGTCATTTTGTGTCATTTTCCAAAAAAAATTTTATTTAAGTAAGCCAAGGTAACGATACCAATTTTTTTTAAGAAGGACTTTCTGATGGGCATTTCAACAACAACACTTTACTTCGAAAAATTGGGCCGACCTTTTTCCAGCTGATTTAGATCTTTTCGCAGCTGATTTCCCGCTTCTACACCTGATTCAAAAAATAATAATAAATCAGCTACAAAAACGTAAAATCAACTGCGAAAAAACGAAAATCAGATACGACTACATAAAAAATCAGCTGAAAAAGACAAAAAATCAGCACAAAAAATAGGGTGTACTCCGAAAAATTCTACTGGAATACAATTTCAAAATTACAAATTTTTAGTTACTTGTCATTTGTCACATTACCCAACCCTAGTTTTTAGTGAAAAGTGGCTGCATTGTTTATTGAATCTTTTGTTTTTCTTCTAGGCAGCTCCCAGGTAGCTTAACCGCGGTCATCGATTTTCCTGGGAAAATTGATGGGGCAAGGATCTACCTACGCAAATTTTTCAAAAATGGTGTAGTAATTTTGTGTCACCATGTACACTTATTTTTGTAATTACTTGATGAAAAAATCAGAAAAAAAATTAAGAAAAAACCGCTGTTATGATGGTTCTAAATTTACTTGATTTTTTTTCTAATTTTGAATTTTTAAGAAATTTTTCCAAAGTGTGGAAATCGAAAATAGACGGGCAGTCTCTAAGAAACGGGCACCCCCCAGGAGGAGGTTTGAAAAAAAGGCGGGCATGACCGCCTATTAGAATAAATACGGTACTCTTCTTGCTTTTTTGTACAAAGCACGAGAAAAGTACAAGCAAAAACACAAAAGACGAGAAAAAGACCAGGACGAAGACGAGTACGAGAAGTTAAAAAAAAGTCGGTGTTTTTATGCGTTTTCTGAAATCTCTATGACACAAAATTACATTTTGATTGTTGTCTTAGGACCAACCAGCACTGAGATACGGGTAGGTTCAAGTTTTAAAACCTAAACAGGGCTCAAAATAAGGCAAAACGGTAGTTTTTAAGGTTTCACAACCTACCTGTATCTCAGTGCTGGTTGGTCCTAAGACAACAATCAAAATGTACTACAATCGAGATTTTTATGTTGATGGTCATAACTTTTCCCTGAAAAAATAAGTTTGACGTACCAAATTGTAGCAGAGAGACATGTCTTACAGACAGTAATTAAAAAACTAACAAAACAAGAATCAATCAGCTCAAATAGGAATCGTTCGCTATCAATTATCGAGCAAAAAACCGAGTGGTGAATAAATCGATGTGATCGATCGCATAAAATTCCACTTTTTAAAAAAAATAATAGGCTATAATTGTAGCCCTTGAAGTGCTCTACAAAATGATATATCACGATATATACAAACGTTTAAAAATTAGAAGGAAAAACGCAAAATTCAAAAAAGATCAATTGCCCGCAACTGTATTTGATTTGAAGATCTCGATTGGACGAACGTCAGACTGCTATTTGAAATTTTAGAGTTTGTTTTTTAAAATTTTCAACTGTTTTCTTTTTTTACAAAAAAAAATTAGCTGTACTATTTTTTTGCTTTAAAAAATTGTTGTTGCTTGCAGAAAAAGCCAGCTATGAAGCAAAATAAAAAGCAGACAGCAACAGCACCGTAATCAATAATAAAATTAGAAAGACAGAACGCCAAGATTTAAAAGGTAAAGTCTTATTTTGTCTCAAACAGAACGGAAAACAACAATCTGCTGCTGGTTGGCCATTCTCTGCTGCTGTCTTTATTCCTCGTACACATGCATGCACACACACAACTAGTTTGGCGTTGTGCCCGCCGCAGGCGAAAAGTTCATTAATTTCATCTTGCACTTTGTTGTTCTAGTTGTTGTTGTACTACACACTGATCCCCAAGGTTTCGGCTAATAGGTTCAGGGTTGTATGTGTGCTCTTGAATTTGTTACTCATGTTATTACATTAAATAGGTTAGGATTTTATTCATTTGCGAATAGGTTAGGCTTGTTTGTCTCGTTCAATTATTTCAACACTTTCTCGACTTGATTGTTATTAACGATCACTTGTATTTAGATCTTCTTGCTTGGAACCTCTCTTGGTGGTGTGCGAAGAAAGGTCTTAGCTTGCTTTCAGTTTGCTATAGTATTGCCTGCAGTTGATGCGACCGTTATTGCTTTACTTGTTCCTATTCTACACTTGTTTACTTTGGCAAGAATCAAGATTTTTTGTGAATTCAAGGCTGTTATAGAGAAGGCTCATCTGGCTACTTTTGGTCTGAGTAAAGACATTATCTTGTTGTATTAGCGTCCGGCTATACTCTAAGTAGTAGTCGACTTTGAGGTTCGGCTAATATCTAGCTAGAATTAGTTGCTACGTACTAATTATTGCTGATTGGCTAGTGAATTCTGTTTTACCTTCTATCCTATCTACTATAACGGTAGTATTTAGTCCACACGCACACCCTAAAGCTGTGTTTGTGTGGATTCAACAGTGTTCAAGACGGGAAAGCTAAACGCCGCAACGGCCCCCATGGCCTGTTGTCTGAGCGAAGAGGCTCGCGAACAAAAGCGCATCAACCAAGAAATTGAAAAGCAGTTACAGAGGGACAAACGAAAAGCTAGGAGTGAGCTGAAATTACTGCTGCTAGGTAAGATTTTATACATTTTTTAAAATTAGATAGACATATGTTTTTGCAGGAACGGGTGAGTCAGGCAAATCCACATTCATCAAGCAAATGCGCATCATCCACGGCAATGGCTACTCCGAAGAAGACAAACGTCAGCACATCCGCCTGGTCTATCAGAATGTGTTTATGGCCATGCAGTCCATGATTCGGGCTATGGAAACACTCGAAATTCCTTACACTGACCCAACTTCTGAGGTCAGCTTTTTAAAAGATTCACGTTAGCTATAAAATCGCTCAATGAACTGAGTTATTATAAAAATATCAATCCATACCTTTTTTAATTTATGTTATTACCATGTAAAAACGTCTAACTAAACGTCTAACGTTCCCCTTTGCGTTCAAAATGGTGTTCTTGGCATTGTGTTTTTGACCCATTTTTTCAGAAACTTCTCTTAGGGAAGTTACCAATTATTTTGTAGCCAGTGAGATTAGCTAGAAAATAAGCAGTAACTCACTTGAGAGGAGTCTCCAAAATAAGTCAAAACCACAAAAACGTTTTTTTAAATTTAGGAGGGGAGGGTCGTTTATTAGAAGATATACTGTAACACAACACTATCTTATATATCTGATGTTCAGGACAAAGCAAACGTGGTAAGAGCCATCGACTACGAGAATATTTCCTCGTTTGAAGAGCCCTACGTGACTTATATAGCTGATCTGTGGCAAGACCCTGGTATCCAAGAGGCCTATGACCGTCGGAGGGAGTACCAATTGACGGACAGCACCAAATAGTAGGCTTATTAAGGCAATAATATAGTTAAATGGTCACTTTACAGCTACTTGAATGATGTCAAAAGACTGTCTCAACCCAACTACTTGCCCTCAGAACAGGATATTCTACGTGTTCGAGTACCTACCACTGGAATCATTGAATATCCATTTGATTTGGAGAAAATTGTATTCAGGTAGCTAGAGCTTCATGTCATACATAAAAAAGTTTTTGATTATTTCAGGATGGTGGACGTGGGAGGGCAGAGATCGGAGCGCAGGAAATGGATCCATTGCTTTGAGAATGTGACTTCCATTATGTTTCTGGTCGCCCTTTCCGAATACGATCAGGTCTTGGTAGAGTGTGACAATGAGGTTTGTGGCTTAGTTTTTGTCCATGCTTTCATCAACGTCCACCCAAAAAGTTCTTTCTGGCTTAAGGTCTTACACTCACAAAGAAATTGCCCGAAGTGTAAAATCTAATTCGCAAATTTTGTTAATGCCATCTTGTAGAGCATAGTTTTATTAATTTTTTACTCATGCTAACCGCGAGCATTTTTTGCGGACAGCGACAATAATTTTGAGTTTAGGGCAGTGTGGTAAATCCACCGGTGGATCCACCGGTGGCGGTGGCGGTGGGTGGCAAACACACCGGTGGCGGGGGCGGTGGGTGGAAAACACAGCGGTGGCGCTGTTGGTGGCTAAATCTTGAAAATTTTTCAAAGAATTTTTAAAAATTTCTCGATTTTTCGAAGATAATTAATAATTTTTGTCTAAGAAATACTATTGAACACAACGGTTTATATCATCAAGCGACAAAACAAAAAGCTCAGCTTTTATTCAACCCAATTTCGATTTATGAACAATATTGTTTTTTTTTAATTTACTGCGCTTCCCTTATTATTTCAGTGAAAATATCGCGAACCATTTTCTTGAAATCTGCATAGTTTATTGCATGTGGCTTCACAGCAACAACATTTGGATGGCCTTCCCACCAAGCGACGACGTGGTCAGCGACTACAGAGAGACCGAGGAAGCCAGCAGCATTAATAAACAATTGCTTCAAGGATGAGACTCCCACAAGTTTCAGAAACGATGTCGAGATAGCCTGAAATTAATATAAAATATACAAATATACAACAGTATTCAAAAACTTTATACAAACCTTCAGCGTCATTTTTCCGGCAGCGATAGAAGGATTTCGGATCACACGAATTTTTTTCACTGCAGGTTTCATTAATAGTCGCTTTGATTCGATTTTGTTGTTCTTGCTCTTTGAGAGTAGAAGAAGGAGTGGAATTTGAATGAGGTGGCCACTACTCTCTGACGCAGACGCAATTATGATAAAGGACGTAACCAGAATTGTCACTGCCTTCAGAAAATTCACGGAGTTGCTCCAATCGGATTCCAAACCTACACTATCTCTTTTGCTCCCTGGTTTGCAAGCCCTAATTGATGAGCTCGAGGTTTTCAGAGACTTCGTTTTACTTTTGATAGAGCTATTTTAAGAAAGAAAAAAAAACTTGTGGACATTTGCGCTTCTCTGAAAGAAGGCATACAGACAAGATTTGTAGAAGTTCTGATGTCAGGCAATTCCCACTCGGATCCACTTTATCTTGCCTCTTCCGTACTCGACCCCTTTGCTGCTTTTGTGGTGCTTAAGGACAACATAGATAAGGCTAAGGCTGCCTTACGAACAACGGTAGAAATAATTCGTTTATTTTGATTAAAAATTTTTGAAGAAATTTATTTAGTATAAAAAACTCGGCTTTAAAGAATCGTCCAAAGATGTTCAAGAAGAAAGTGGCTCATTATTTGGATTTGGAAGTTTTTTTATCGGAAAAGGTATCTGTTGATTCGCTCGAGCAGGAAATGTCCGCTAAGGAAGGATTTTCGGATCTTATTTTCCAACTGTGTCTAAAGGTTCGGTTGAAGGAAACTCATTTGATTTCTGGTTCCAAAACAAAGAGGTAACACTTTTTTTATAAAACAGTTAGCTATTACCTACTAGTTTATAATTTTAAGGCCATGCCTAAGCTTTCGAAAATGGCTCTAACTATTCTTCCATCGCCGGCGACCTCAGCGAGTGTAGAAAGGCTCTTTTCTGGTGTAACATTCAATACCGTCGGACACAAGGGAAACACAGGACCAAAACTCTTAAAAAAACGAGTTCTTCTAAACTATAATAAGCGTTTTATTGGACTTTAATTTTCATTTTTTGGATGTAATAAAAGCAGTGTGGTAAATGTTGTTCACGAAGCTATTCACATAATGAGAACCTATATGATCTTCCTAATTTCTACCGACTTTACTGCCAACATTGTTGTGTGGTAAATCCACCGGTGGTGGTGGGAAATTTTGGGTAGCCACCGGTGGCGGTGGCGGTGGCGGTGGCGGTGGCGGTGGCGGTGGTGGTGGCGGTGGCGGTGGCGGTGGCGGTGGCTATTTTTGAACTTTTACCACACTGGTTTAGGGCTAAAAAACCATTCCTAGTCTTTTTACGGCAAAATTTTGACTTAAAGGACTATGGTTTTTGCGCGCAGCGGCAAGACCAAAATTTTAATTGGCAAGGACAGTACTCTTTCGTCTAGAGCTGTACTCCTTTGAGTGGTTCAAATTGACTCAAAAGAGTAAGTTAGAGACGAAAGAGAACTGTCCCCCACCAATTCACATTTTGCACATGCTGCTGTGTTAAAAAATCATGGTGCTTGAAAAATGATTTTCAAGCATGCCTAAAAAACTCGATTTGAAGGAGGGGGCATAACCGACTGGCTTGTGACTCAACAGAGATTTCTGGCTTGTAGTCTTCCTTCAAATAATGTAGCGTGGATAGGGGTTGGATCGATTTGGTTGGATTTATGAAAAAGTGTTAAGCAAGCTTTTGATGTAAAGCTATCCAGGGTTGACTGTAACAAGAAACCATTTATTTGCTGCAAATTAAATCTTTCGATCTATGAGAGTGAAAGGATTTTTAATTTCCATATTTTAGAACCGCATGGAAGAATCCAAAGCACTGTTTCGGACAATTGTGACGTACCCTTGGTTCCAGCAGTCTTCTGTTATACTTTTCCTCAACAAAAAGGATCTTTTGAAGGAGAAGATTGCCTACTCTCACTTAGCCGACTATTTTCCAGAATATGATGGTGCTTTTGATATAAATATTTATAATGTAAAAATTCATTAATTTCAATAAAGTGCAGGTCCACCAAGGGATGATGAGGCGGCAGCTGACTTTATATTGAAAATGTTCATAGACCTAAACCCTGTCGATCCACAAACAGGCCAACAATCAGATAAGAGCATCTACTCCCACTTCACTTGTGCCACAGGTACTTTTTTTAATGATATCATCATGCTCCCAGTAGTAATAGTGTGCACACATTTTTTTTTGGCTAGGAAGTCAGAGAGCACGGGTCATTTAAAGTTTGAGTAAATTGCACGGCTTTAGTGGATTACTGTCTAATCCCGTTATAACAACCTCGGCTATAACGTCCACCGTCATAGCGTCTCCCTTTTTCCCTTGAAAGATGGGTACTTATCCTTTATCCGGACCCCACTTAGTGAAAGGCTAAAGTACACTATTTGGGGTAGCTCAAAAGTGCGTTTTTAAGGGAAAGTATGTCTCAGGCCCTAAAAACGATGGAAAAGGCGAAAAAAAGTGTGGGAAGGACGTTTTTCGAAAAAAGAATTAAATAAAAAAGGAAGTAAAGTTCATTGTGAGGTGCAAAAAATAGGTGGGGTCCGGATAAAGGATAAGTACCGAAAGATGTTGATCACGGGGTTTGATTGTGCAT
Source organism: Ditylenchus weischeri (assembly GCA_029231635.1). Classification (NCBI taxonomy): domain Eukaryota; kingdom Metazoa; phylum Nematoda; class Chromadorea; order Rhabditida; family Anguinidae; genus Ditylenchus; species Ditylenchus weischeri. Next base: position 26,644 of record JAMRYI010000497.1, read on the forward strand.
GGCCTTACATGCCGGGCAAAATGCAACTTTGTGAGGTTTCCTTGTAGTTCAAAGTATTTATCTGAGCCATAAAATCATTTTCGAGAATTTTTACTAAATACAGGACTTCAAACTTAAAAAGACATTTTAGGGCATTTTAACGAAAAAATGCAATTTTTTAGTGCTTATCACTCTTTTGGTGCTAAAAATAAGGACGTTTCAAAGCCCTGCCTAAACACCATTTCAACTAAAAAACCCCTTTTTTCAACTTTTTTTAAATTTCCCCAAAGTTCTCCATTTTCAGGATATTGGGAATTGTGTCCCATCCCTAACTTTTTAAGAAAAGCAATTTTATGGAACTAAATGCTTACGATAATTATTTTTTTCAGACACTGAGAACATTCGCTTTGTTTTCGCAGCAGTCAAAGATACCATTCTGCAGATCAACCTAAAAGAATACAACCTGGTCTGAGGGGAGGAGAAAAGTCAACTATTATGTTTCAGCCTATGTTTTGTTAATAATGCGCAATTAGAGTGGATAATTTCTTTTTGTTTTTTGTTGCTAAATCTAGTGTGGCCCTATGTAAATTTGGCACACAAAGTGTTTTCCCATATTCAGCAAGAAGGAGCTGATATTAATATTATACATATGGAATAGTTTTTACGGTTTCACTAGCAAAATTCTTTTTGCTTTTCAAAATCTTACGCAAAATAATGATCAGTGTAAAATGTCGTCCTTGACTTCTGTGTTTTTTACCACCCTCTGTCTATGTCCAACATTTGAGAGTCCTCTATTTGTGCAAAACTTTTTTGTTTGTCTATAAAATTTGAAGACAAAAAATTTATAATAATACTTTTAAAATCTCGTTTGCAAGAATTTCACATTCGTCTGTTCTAAGGTTAAGTTCACAAATATGGCGTTTGCTTGTCACGCAAGATTTCGTAGATCCACTGTTCTGATAGACAACATCTGTAGACAGGGTGGCCAACTCAAAAACTCGGAAAATAAGCTTCCGATACTAAAGATGTTTTTGAAAAATCTCAGAAAAGATGCTTTTTGCAATAAATATCTCAGCGATTTTCAGCAAAAATCATCTTTTTCAAAACTGAAACAGGTGTTGATTAGGGTTTTCGAGCGGTCAACTAAAAATTTAAAAAAAGTTCGGTTAAAATATCCTTTTTATCTCTGTTGAGATCAAATTTTCACTTTCAAATTTTGCTCATACAATAAATATATCCTAGGATATTGGCTTTTCAATGAAACCAAGGTCTCGTAAAGCTTATTTGAAAGCTGGGGTGCAACAGGCGCCTATCGGCACTTCCATTGCGCTTGTAAATCAATTAATAATTGTGAATAAATCAAAAAAGACATAAAAACCGAGGAATCGATAGTACATGACCTTAGGCTAACTTTTTCACATGGTCAAATTTCGGTTTAATTTTGGTTTTAACTAAACGGAAAATGTTTTCATGACCTTTTAAAATGGGCAGTAAGTAAGTTTTCTCCAAATTTCATGGCGCATTGGGTAAAGCGTTGGATTTTGTTGCGTAAACAATAGAAAAGGCTATTTTCCTCGTATTCACGAGTTCAACCCTACCTCCGGACATTCTCGATTTTTCGATTTTTATTATTATTAGCTCATTCGACGTGAAATCGAAAAGTATAAATAGGTCGTAAAAATCATATTTTCTAGTTTCCCTATAAAAATTTGAGCACAGTCAGACAAAAGTCTAAACTTTACGTCAAATATAAGGAAAAAATGGGGAAAATAATTTTCTTGCATAAAAAATGTTGCATTTTTACGGACGTTTTATGTAGCAAACAAAAGCTGAGAATCTCTTCTTTCACATTAATAAGATAAATTTTTTTAAAGTTTGAATTTTGAAAACTAGAAGCCATATGAAATCTGGAACTCATTTTTATAGTCCAATTTGAGTAGTTTTTCAGTTTCCCGCAAAATTTATTTAAATTGTTCATAAGTCACCTACTGCCCACTTTTGACTACTCTGAAAGACCGTGGTTTTTGCATAAATATCCGTAATTTTTAAATAAGCTTCATGCGATCTTGGTGTCATTGGAAAGCCTATATATTAGGCTATATTTTATTGTAAGAGCTTTACAAATATTTCGATCTCAACATGGATAAAAATTATATTTTTCCGAAATTTTTTTGAATTTTTAGTTGACCGCTCGACAATCCTAAACCTGAGATCCAAAAAAAAAGATTCAAATCACCTTAAAAGATGTTGGTTGACCACCCTGACTCCAGATCTTTTTACGTATATCTGATTTTGTTCAAAAATCGATGTTTACCACCATATTTTAAGTTTTAGGATACCCGACAGTCAAACGCTATAATTTCGGACAGGCTTCAGCAATTATAATGGCCTCTTTTTTAGTAGATACTATTTGACTAAATCTTATGAGAAAAAGTGCTGTACTATTTTAAACACCCCAAAATATATAATTTTAGAATCACGAAAATTTTACCCAAAGTGGTTTTTTGAAGTCAGCACTCTTAATTGTCTAATGGTAACATGTGTCTCCTAAAAAATCAAATATCTTTATTATTTCTGCTGCCGCTTTTATATCGCTGTTTTGAAAGAGTGTTAATGTGATGCTGCTGATGATTTCGATGTATAAAAATTTTAAAAGACATTGTTTAGCAAAACATCAGATTTGTCATCTCTTGATTTATCTCAACTAGAGATGTGCATTTGTCTGAACACAATAACACCTCAATACAATATTTATGGCTATTTCCAAACTGAATACGTCAAAACGGACCCAACCAATATCCAATACGATATTTTTGGCCATTTTCAACGGAGGCGAAACGGAGGCGATATTCGTGCTAAGCGTGACTAAGTTTCAGCTGAAGGTCATAAAGTTTTAGCTGAAGGTCATAAAGTTTCAGCTGAAGGTCATAAAGTTTTAGCTGAAGGTCATAAAGTTTTAGCTGAAGGTCATAAAGTTTTAGCTGAAGGTCATAAAGTTTTAGCTGAAGGTCATAAAGTTTTAGCTGAAGGTCATAAAGTTTTAGCTGAAGGTCATAAAGTTTTAGCTGAAGGTCATAAAGTTTTAGCTGAAGGTCATAAAGTTTTAGCTGAAGGTCATAAAGTTTTAGCTGAAGGTCATGAAGTTTTAGCTGAAGGTCATAAAGTTTTAGCTGAAGGTCATAAAGTTTTAGCTGAAGGTCATAAAGTTTTAGCTGAAGGTCATTTTTTGATTGAGTTTAGCTTGAGTTTGACCTTGAGTTTAGCGTCTGAGTTTGACTTTTGTGCCTGAGTTCAGTTTGAGCTTAAGTTCTACTGTTGTTGTTTTTTTCAATTGCTGATGCGATAATAATCTTCAGATGTCTGTCCACTCTACCGATTCACCTAGTCAAGTACAAAAGACGCCTAAGAAGCGCAGCCGAGATCACCGAAGTCGATGATTTAGGCGAACTCAAGATGAAGTGCAACCAGTGCCAGCAGGTAAAAAACGCCATACAATGTATTTATCATTGCATTTTTCCCTTTTCAAGATTGTAACGAAGCACGAAACGTCGCTAACGAGCCATTGGGAGCACAGGCACAAGGACGAGCAGCAGCCGACCAAGAAGATACGTGCATCTGTAGCTGATGGAAGTACTGAGCCAAAGGAGAAGTAGTATTTTTATCTCGGTATCAGAATTGTGTCTATGAATTAATTTAGGCACAAAAAGAAAAGTACAATAATTGCAATTGAGAAGCAAACGACAATTTACTTTAAGTATAGATTTGTGCGCTTTCTTTTTGGTAACAGATCTCGTTAAATGGTGGACACTGGTTGTAAGCGAGCTTCAAGAATGCGGATTAGACATAAAGCCTAAACAAAATAGTAATAAAAAATATTAAACTGCAAAAAAGAAAGAATACTACCAAGATCGACTTCCAGATGCACCAAATTAACTTCTTTATCTCGATGGTTCTTTTTTTCTTGGCGGCCCGACACCGCGAAATAGTGCTTGCAAAATCTTTGCATGTGAAAAATGTGAGATTTTGAAAATGTAAATTAGTAGGAAAGTATACTCACCTAACGCACACCTGAGTCTTCGTCCGAAACCATTGAGCAGTCCTTAGCGCTTGCGAAGTCTTGTGATGCAAGCGAAAAATTATCTTTTGAACCTAAATTTTAATTCAATAAAAATTTTGAAAAAAATAGCCGCTCCACTCAAGCACTGGCTTGGTGGTATTTTTGTATCCTTACGGCCATAAGAAAAGCAGTTTTCCGAATATTTTAGGATGCTACACCAACGGATCCACTTCTGGACGTGAGGGGCCAGCTCGTTGGACACTTATATTCTGGAGAATACGAGCCCACTAGGTATCTACTGATCATGGGTAACCAAGCTCGCGGGTGGCCATTTCTGGATGGGGGTTGCCAAGCCCGAGATAAAGTGGCTACTTGTATCAGGATGCTAAGCCCGAAAAAAGCAACATTTTGTGAGAAGAATTATATTAAAGCAAAACCTCTTTCCATACTACATTTTTCACTCTATTATCTGTGTTATCTTTCGACAAAAAGTATTTGTATGCATTTCCAATATGATACTATTGAAATTGCAACATACAGATGGCCATGACCAAAAACGTCGTGTGTTAAATCGATTCTAATACAGTCAACCCCCGATTTAACGTCACCCCTATTTAGCGTCACCCTCGATTTAACGTCACCCCTATTTAACGTCACCCCTATTTAGCGTCACCCTCGATTTAACGTCACCCCTATTTAACGTCACCCCTATTTAGCGTCACCCTCGATTTAACGTCACCTTATAACCGGTCCCTGGGGGTGACGTTAAATCGAGGGTTGATTGTATCAGCAAATGTTTGGCATTGGGATTTGTTTATGGTCATAGCGAAGGCTAGCTTAACAGGAAACTGGTGGAAATGGAAAAACGTTTGTGTACAAAGCTATTTATCACCTTGCTTTATCAATGGACAAATAAATCATTAGTACTACGAGCTCCGGAATTGCAGCAACATTGCTACCAAAAGGAAAAACCAATCACAAAATGCTAAAATTACTTGTACCTCTCAATGCGAATTCAGTTTCATCATCGATTTGAACTCACAAGAAGCAACTGAACTTCGATATTGTGCGATAATTGTTTGGGATGAATCACCAATGGCACCAAAGTTTGCACTTGAAATTTATGTTAAAAAATATCAAGAAATTATGAAAAATAAAACGCCATTTGGTGCCAAAATTATGGTTCTCGGAGGCGATTCCCGACAAGTTTTACCTGCGAAAGAAAACGCTATTAGTCCTGAAGGTATTATTGAGATTTGCATTAAAAATTCACCACTTTGGAAACTATTTGAAGAAATAATTTTTGTTGAAAACAAAAATTATTTGAAAAAGCTTTTGTTTTCGGGGGTTTTCTTATTACTTTTCAATTTTTTTTGACCAGCGTGTAGCGCAGGATCTCAACTTTCTTCTTGCTATCAACTGACCAAATCAGGTTTCAAAAAGTTGGAAGAAAAGGTCTTTAAAGGGACCAAATTTATGGAAAAATTTGTTCTGTTCAAAGACCTTTTCCTCCAACTTTTGAAAATCTCATTCAGTCAGTTGATAGCTTGTAAGAAAGGGGGCTAGGACACTTTGCTATGGGGACAGTTCGCTATGGACAGTTCGCTATGATTTTTTAATGGACAGTTTGCTATGATTTTTTAATGGACAGTTCGCTATGATTTTTTAATGGACAGTTCGCTATGGTTTTTTAATCGCCCTTTTCCTTAACAATGTTGACACTAAAAATATTTGTTCACCGTACCACATTACCTCTTCGTCACCTCTTGCTACCTCTTTATGGAATTTAGGCGTAAGTTTTATACATTTGCATGACTGTCCTAACTCACCCTAGCTTGTTATTTTAGGTAATCATGTCAAATAGATTCGAAAAACATTTTGGAGTCTTTTTAAGCTCGTCCTAACGGTCGCTTGCCTACCTTCCACTTTCCTATTTTATTCAACCAAAGAATGACAAAAGGTGTCTTGCGGTCGGTACTTAAATGATCCATCAAAAATACCGTATTATCTCTAATAAGCGCCCCCTCTCTAATAAGCGCCCCCCCCCTCTACTTTGAGGATCTGTATCTCGGGGCAGAGCAAATATTTTGCAGAGCTGTTTTTTGTATTTTCTTAACTCCTACGAGCCCTACCGATTCCGCTTTTTGGATTTTGGTTGTGCACCCAAAAATTTCGAGATCGACCCAAAATTTTTTCGATTTTCGGAGGGTTGAAAAATAAGCGCCCCGGGGCGCTTATTAGAGATAATACGGTAAGAGTTTTTGAGCATCGGAAGAGATTAAGCTGTCTTTTTGTCCCAAAGATGGTCATGCTTTTATAGGCAGGACAACGATCCCAAGCACAAGGCCAAGATCATCACAAAATGGCTCCAGGACAACAGCGTCGATGTTATGCAATGGCCTCAATCTCCAGACCTAAATCCGATCGAGAATCTGTGGTATGAAGCTGAACGAAGAATGGGTGGGCACAAGCACAAGAAGTCGGACGAACTATTCAAAGCGGTGAAGAAAGCATGGGAGTCGATTCCGAAAGAACGCCTGGAAAAGCTCGTGGAGTCAATGCCAAGAAGATGCCAGGCTGTTATTGATTCTAACGGATATGCTACAAAATATTAAAATGTTGTTTTGGTGCGTTGTTTGGAATAAAATGTTATCGGGCGGTAACTTTTTTCGTGACCTTATTTTTGCATTGTTTCAAACTTTGCGATTTTTTTGCATAAATTTTAAATGAATCTTTTGAACAAAAATACCAGTTTTGTAGAGCGTGAAATTCTCTACAAGACTGTCTATTTCGTTTTCCCTTTCCGTTTGAAAAATAATTAAATTCAAACAGTTTTTCTCAAAAAAATGTGGAAATTCTGATCGGGCGGTAACTTTTTTCCGCAACTGTATATTGTCCTATAAATAAAGTTTTCGACAGAATAAAATGGATTTAAAAAAAATATTTTACCGAGTTGCGAGGTGCGAGGTCGAGGTGCGAGATACGAGGTGTGAGATACGAGGTGCGAGGTCATTGTGGCCACCCTGACCTCACCACCCACCTCGACCTCGCACCTCCATTGTGGCCACTATCTCGCAGCTCGACCTCGCATCTCTACCTCACACCTCCATTGTGGCCAAGGCATTAGAGGAATTACGGTAAGTGGAAGAACCATTTGAAGAAACTTCTGATTACAATGACTATGATTTGTTTATGGATGATTGTGATTGATATTGTTATGAAATATTGATGTTCTCAATGCCATAAAGGTTGAGGCTCCAAACTTGGAAAATCTTCGAAAACCTCCGGAAAAATTATAAAATCGCCGGTTTTATCTCCGGAGATATCTCCGACTTAGAAAATCATCGGAGATATCACAACCCCAGTAGAAAGTAAAACAAACACAGATTACAGGGTGTCCCACGAATTTCCGTTTTTTGTTTTCGGGTAATTAATTAATTTTTTTCTAACATATTTACAAAAGATTCATACCAATCGAAAGCTTGTTTTTTTAGGAAAACGTTTGGTCAAAAAATTAGCAACATAAGATTTTTCAACGCTGTGCTATCTCCCTTTCAAACTTAAGTCGATTTTTCGAATTTTTTTTTGAATTTTTATTAGTTTTTTTTAATTTTTTTAACTGCTAAAAGAACAATTTCTTTTTATCAATTGATAAGGTATACTAGTTTCTTTGATTTTTTTCCATTTTTTATTCATTTGCATCCGTCGAGCTGCAAATGCTGTTGGTGTGAGCCGAATGTCTGTTCAAAGGACACTTAAGGAAGCTGGCTATCATCCTTACAAGTTGCAAATTGTTCAAGCTTTGGAGAACGATGACTATTAAAAAGAGAGGACTTTGCCAACAACCAATTAGCTATCCTGCGCCGACAGCTTCCTTTGGGGCTATATCGAATCAAAAGTCTACACCAGCCCATAGCCAAACCTCCAAGAGCTGAGAAGAAGAATTGAAAAAGCTTTCCAAGAAATGCTGCAAGAAATGGTGAAGAACAATTGAGAGGGTACAGTCGAACCTGGATACAACACCACCCAGTTATAACACCACCCTCGATACAACACCACCCTAGGATCGGTCCCTTGGGCGGTATTGTATCCAGGTTTGACTGTATCAGAAAATGAAGGACACCACGTAGAGATCAATTGAAAAGCGTGATAAATTCTTATGTTCCTTCTATGTTGTTGCTTTTTTATTGAAAAAAAAAAAGAAAAAACTAATAAAAATTTTTAAAAAAGTTGGAAGAGAAAGTTTGAAGAGGAGATAGCACAGCGTTGAAAAATCGTATGTTACTAATTTTTTGACCAAACGTTTTCCTAAAAAACAAGCTTTCGATTGGTATGAACTTTTTGTGTATATGTTAGAAAAAAATAAATTAATTACCCAAAAACAAAAAACGGAAATTCGTGGGACACCCTGTACATATTTAATTTCCGGTCGAGATAAATCTGGAAGGCAAGGTCCAAACCGCAACAGAAATCATGTGATACATTATATACCGAAAAAGTTCTTATCTCATTTTGAGTCGATCTGCGTTTACAGAATTAAAAAAAACTGCCTATATAAAGTTATGAGCGTTCAAAAGTGTTCATATTTATCAAAACACCATGTAATGATAGAGCGTTTTATGCGTGTAATTTTCTTGTAAATAACAAAAAGTGAAAAGTTAAAAAAAAGTTTTAAAAAAAGTGAAAAGAATCCCAAAATTTTAACGAGATCATGATTTTTTTTGACAGAATCCCGATTCCCACATTTTTTTTTGTTAAAAAACCCCTTGCTCTCCTCCTTCTAACCAATACTGTCATCCAATCAATCTCTCGGTTACTACTCATTTGAGCAAAACTCATTTGGACTCCCTCATTTGGGCCCCGTAAATAAATATTGGATTTTTTCATTTTAAATCACGTCTATTGTCTTTTTTGGGCAACTTAGGCAAAGCCCTAGGCTCAGGGTAGGCATATATTTGTAATCGTATATTCTCTTGTAATTGCCCGTGGGTAATTATTTTTTAACCCTTTAAAAATCTCAAAATTGTAAATGAAAAATGCCTTAACTTTGCAATTTCAGTTAAAAAAGAGGGGGTGGGTCATTAGAGGGGGTAATCATTAGAGAGTGGGTAATAATTAGAGATTATACGGTAATTCAAACATTTTTCTGTGAACCGACCGTAGTTTTACTAGACTTCCCATGTACCAACAAAACCAAGTGGTCATCCACTTGGACCAAATTTTTTTTTACATTTTTGGGTTCGAAAGTTTGTTTTCTGCACTAATTAGAGCATTCTAAAGATGGTTTGACAGGGCGTTAAGCGAATTGATCCACACCAGAGACAGAAAAAGGCCTTCAGGGTGGGTTTAGGGTCAGGGTTTATTTCAAATTTTTTGAGTACTTTTCGCTACCCGAAACTACTTCAACTGATGTTTTTTGTAAGTCAAGTCGCTGTTTTAGAATTATCAAATAATGTTCATGGCACGATTTTGGATAGGGTACGATGATTTTTAATTACTTTCAACTAAATCCAGAATTTTAGATTCTGGAGTTGGATACCTATTTCGGAAAGGCACCATGTGGTTTACTAACCATCCTGAGACTTCCTGGTCCTTTAAAAGTATTTTAATCAAGAAAAAAATAGTTTTTGCTGCTCACTGGAATTCGAACCTGTAACCCTACAAAATTGGTGGATCAATTCGCTGGAAATATTTAGTCATTGCCGCTATTTTTCAGCTTGTGACAAGGCACAGGGATGGCCAGAATACGTAATGTAAATCCAATATTTACCTACAGGGCCCAGATGAGGCTGGCCCAAATGAGTGTCAGCGCAATATTCTAACACAATACTTTTAACTTAAATACATCCATTACACACATGTCAATACCAGTATACATATTTGAATTCATCTCTACTCTTAACACCAATTTATTTCAACAAAAGCAAGAACATGAGAGCAACAAAGGTCCTGCCAAACAAGACAAAAACAGCATCAATCAATCGACAAAGATTTTCTTAGAATCGGAGCTTGTTGAACAGCCATTTGCTCTTTTCGGTCTTGTAACGGGTCTCAAACTCCTTCTTGACTGCAGCCATAGCTGTCTTCTTCTTCTCTGGCTCCTTGATAGTTTCTTTGTTGACGACGCTCTTGTCGAAGTCGGCATCAAACAAGCACCTGGAAATTGAATGTGCATTATTAAAAATAGCATAAAGTGAAGGCACAATCGACTGACCTGGTTGGAAGGAGATGCTGCAAGCTCACCACACGAATGAATGGACGGATCTTGCTACGCTTGCTGACCTTCTTCTTGCCCATACGCTTGGTGACACGGAGCGGATACTTGTCAATGCCAGCAATCAAAGCATGCCCATAGGGACGATCAGAGGTCCCATCATCGTAGCTCTTGACCACCACTCCTTTGCGGCCGGCGAAGCGTCCATTGAGAAGGATCACAACACGCCCTTGCTTCAATATTTTTCCCATCGTAGATATGTACGGCGAAAAGCAAACTAGATTTTTCTGTAACTAATTTCTTCACAATTATCACAGCGCTACTACGAAAGGACAATTAAACATTTGTTTTAAGTAAAAAACTTTTAACGGACGGTCCGATTTTCAGACACTTGGACAGGAAACCTATCTGAACAAAAAAACTATATGTCTTAAACTGATTTCGCTGTGCCTTTTTTACAAAAATAACTGTAAAATGCACTTGAAAATCAGTTTTTATTCAAATAGGCTTCCTGCCCAACTGAGTTACTGTCCGAATGTCTGAAAATCGAACCGTCCCTTAAGCAAGTGTTTAATTATTTTTGTAGCAGCGCCACTATTACAGATCTATATAATGACAACTGAAGTAAATCGCGGGACACAACCGCATAAACTCACGAACACATCCGAAAATATATAAATCAAATATAACTCTTTATTAACAAGTTTAACAAAGACTTTAGGCGTCCAAATCAGAAAATATTCTACGGAGCTTTTCTCTCTTGTTGCGATTTCCATGCTTTTTTGCGTCTTCCAGAACTGAAGGACACGATACACCATGATTCCGGCCACCCACAGAGCTCTTAATATACGCATTACCCACATTGCCGACGAAGAAATTATTTTCAATCTTTGTACACGTGGTCCGTGGTCCCAACAGAAGATTACGCCTGTCCAACTAAAAATATAAAGTTAGAGCACTGCAAAAATTTCTAAAATGTCTCACCTGCTTGAGCAAATTGTTCCCGGCCTCGGTTTTATCTTGAACCTTTTCCGATCTGCCTGACCAATGATTAAAGCTGTCTTGAGGAAGTCCAGGCGGAGCAGCAATCCACTTCAACTTGCCATTGACAACATCCTTGAGAATGACACGAGCGGCTCTCGAGCAATCAGGAATACCAGAAGAAGACATGAACCCTCTCATAAAAGCAACTGTCGTCAAAAGGTCGTGCGCTGTAGGAGGACGATCACTAGCCTCATGATCAGCGGGCTTCGGTAATAGAATGGAGTACACGGATTCAAACTGAGCTCGTGGAATTCTGTTGCATAACACTTGAATTGGCGAAAAATGATCCCGCATCGTATCTATCGGCAGAATGGCTAAAAGTGAATCGGTTAAGGATGAACAATCAATAAGTTTCACTACTCACAACTGAGAATCATTTCACTGGTGCTAAAGCCAAACGAAGGCATCACCAAACCAGGGCAGTCACAGAGAGTAATCTAAAATATTAAACGTTTGATAAGCCAAAATTACAGGGTGTTTCAAGAAATTCGCACACTTTTAAACGGCCACAACTTTTTTTCTAGTGCGATTTTTAAAATTCTGTTAACGCAGATCGACTCAGTTTTTAATGACAATTTTTTTGGTATATAATGTGAAAAACACGATTTTCGCTTGGTCCCCCTGTGGTTCCAGTCTGGTCATCTCGATGCATCGGGATGACTGAAGCCAGGGGGACCAAGCGAAAATCGTGTTTTCACATTATATACCAAAAAAATTGTCATCAAAAACTGAATCGATCTGCGTTTACAGAATTTCAAAATCGCCCTAGAAAAAAAGTTATGGCCGTTTAAAAGTGTGCGAATTTCTTAAAACACCCTGTACACTTCAGAATCCAACCTCGTCATCAATAATCAACGTTTGAAAGTGCTTCGTTTTTCCAGGAGTCGCCGAGACCGAGGTTTTCTTTTCGCCCAACACACAATTAATGGTAGAACTTTTGCCAACGTTTGGGTATCCGACCATACCAACTACGATAGACTTCAACTCTGGATGGGAGGACCTACCTATCCCCTTGAGAAAACCAACGAGCTCCTAAAAATTTAGGAATACTAAGATTACTCCCTGTAGTCAACTTAAAAAACTTACCTCAGCTGTCTTAACGTAAGGGACAATGCTCGTAGATGGTTCGTCCATCGAAGAATCAGATCCCAACTCCGAAGAATGTACAGACTCCACATCTTCCTTCTCATCATCGTACGGCTTCGCATTTCCATTTTTTTCTTCATTAACAGATTGCAAAGCGCTCCTAAAATGCCACTAACAATCATTCGTAAAGGAAACTAAAAATAATAGAGCCAACCAGAAGACAGATCGGATCTTTTCACGTTGGAAATAGTTGTGCCACTCACGCAGCTGTTCTGATGTTAATAGATCAGACTTGTTGACTAAAATTAGATTTTCCTTGGAAGGGTCGACCTCTTTCACGTAAGCTTCTAAGTCAGCACTACGGAAAAGCAGAGGATTGCGAGCATCAACGATCTAAGCAGCAAAATTAGACAAATTCACAACAAAAAGCCAAATAACCTGAACAACAATGTCACTGCGTTCGATAACACGCCAAAGCTGCCTCCATAGCTCAAGATTACGCTCAAAAGGGGTGATAACCAGCCCATCTCCCTAAATTGTTAGTTTAATCAGCAAAAATAGACTGGGCAAAAAAAATACCTCAGCAAGCAAAGCCAATGACCTTCGCCAATTCAGAAACGTTTCATTCTCCAATGCATGCAGCTCTTCGGCGGTGTGATACAACTCTTTCTTGGGCCTTCTAGGAATACGCATCAGATGACCATACCTGTTGTTCAGCTCTTCAAACGATTGCGTCTTCAAATCTTCCACCTTGACAACATTGCTTTCCTTCCTAAATTAAATATTAGACACAGTGGCTCTGAGTTTAACAGAAAAATAATTTGATCTCTTTCAATTTCACAAAAAATTGAAAACCATACATGCGTATACACAGTAAATCACATGATTTTTTTTGGTAACTAACCACATATCACGCAATTTTCGATTTATCAGTTTCCCGATTTGAAGAAAACTTTTAATAGAAAATTAAAACATACGTTGACAAGATCTTGAAGTCACTGCCCTTTTCAGCTTCGAAATTTCTGTCTGCAAGCTCTGCATTGGCTAGGAATTCTTCAAGATTGGTCTCATAAGTGACAGAGTCAAGGATTTTCTTCACTGGTCCCTACAACAAAATAAAAATTAATACAATTATGGAGACAAATAAATAAAAAAAATCATCTTACATCAAGAATAACGTTGGGATTTGACTTTACTTGTCGGTTTCTCGATTGGGCATCCTTTAAATCCTCCGAAGCCTTGTTGACAAGGCCTTTCCCCAGAAATTTGTTGAAACCAGTCGGACCTTTATTTTTCAATCTTCTTTTTGTCATATTGCTTGAAGTTTTCAATCGGGAATCTTTTGGGAGATAACTGAAGATCGTATAATTAGAATTTCCAGACAGGACTAAGATTATTTTGAGCTCTTATTCCCCACAAACTACAGAAAGTATATGGGAGAAACACAAAAATTTGGCAGACGTCGGCATTCGGGGTTTTCCTTGCGGAACATTCCCCCTTTAAAAAGTTATTATTAAAGGATATACTTTTTTCTTTCTATTGCGATTAGACGATAGCTTTAAATGTCTGAAAATTGCACGTCTACAAGCAAATCAAGTAGAGATGTGGACGAAATTGAAAAACTGCTCGAAATGCGCAGAACCCTTTTGGCTGAGCTAGGAAGTGATGAAGGAGATGACGAGGAGGACCAAATAGACACTTCAAATGATGCGGCAAATATTACCCAATCCGACGGATTATTGGACGCATTCGGTTCTTCTAACGACAGTGCAATGAATAGCCTTTCTAATAATTTTGAGCTTGTTGATGAGTTTCACCAAAATGAAGAAACAGCTGAAAATATTGAGAATGCAGAGGAGGAGGAAGGTCACGGTCACTCATTTTTATTTTAGGTTCTTTAAAGTTCTTTAAATAATTTCAGATCCAGCATTGGACGAAGACAAGGGACAAGAGGCTGAAAACATAGACGGATTCTCCTCATTTAGCTCCAGGGATATTTTACTTTAATTTCTTAAGCGAACGACGTTTAAAAACTAAAATTTTATAGTGATGAAGATGAAGAAATTGACGAGTCCAAGGGTGCGGAAGAGATTGATGAACTTTTGGAAAAGGCGGTGGAAGGACAGGACAATCTTCGTAAAAATGTCCGGAAAAGGTTTTTATTTATTTTGCTTGGCTATTGCTTATAAAAGTTATCGTTTTTTCAGGCTGAAAAGAGTGCTGGAATATCGGGGGACTGACCATTTTGATGTCCTGCCAGATGGTTGGGTGGAAGTCACTCACAGTAGTGGTTTGCCAGTTTACCTGGTAAGTTTTTTATTAAGAGGTTTGCATCAATCACTTATTTTTTCAGCACAGGCCTTCTCGAAGTTGCACTTTTGCGCGTCCCTATTTTCTCGGCCCTTGTTCAGTGCGCCGTCATCGTGTGCCTGAGTCTGCCATCCCCTGCTACTATCAGAAAAAGCTACTGGCTGAAGCGGATAAACAATCCAACACTGAAAATAATGCAGAAGGCAGTGAAAAAAGGCCAAAAGAACAGCCACAGACAAATGATGAGACTCAGTTTTCAGTCGACCAGGAGTCTCAGGAAGGAAAATGCACGAGAAGAAGTGAAATTTTGGACAAACTGAAGGCACCTGTCATCAAAGTCAGGGTAAGTGGTTCAGGATTTCAAGGTGAAAATGTGTTATCTAAAGCATTTGTAGTCGGCCAAAGATATACTTGATTCTCAATTGACCGATGATGCCCTTTATGAGTACGCCAAAAAAAGTTTCCGCTTCAGAAATATATGTGTTTATCGGTTCAACAAGTGGTCTGATGCTAGAACTTTTTATAAAAACAAGAAGCGAAATGCCAGTGAACAAAGAGCTGCTAAGAGTGATACTTCCAGACCAGGTACGCTGGTTTTTTTTCGATAGGAGATTTTTTGACCAAAAATGGATGCACAATGTACTGAAAGTCTGAAAAACTCCAATTTTTTCTGGAATTTTTTTTCGCCATAACTTTTTTATAGATCGTTTTTTCTTAATTTATTTTACAGATCCACTAAGTTTAAAAAAAACTTAGTATATAATGTCAAAAACACGATTTGCTTGGGACCCCTTTGGTTTGGGTCCTGATCTGTGAGTGGCCACTGAATAGGTAGAACCCAAACCACAGGGAAACCATTATATACCAAAAAGTTACTTTTCAACTCTGAGTAGACGTTTACAGATTTTCAAAATTCAACTTACAAAAATAGTTATGGCCAAAACAAAAAGTTGACAAAATTTGGCCCACCCAGTGCATAAATCGTCAAAAAATCTTGAAAGTTAAGTCGACTACGAAAACCATTTACACTATGGAAGTTTTCTAATATCTTTTGTCAACATTTGTACTTAGTAATTAAACTGAATTCAGGTTTGCCTGCAAATGTCCAACTAATTACGGTCCCCTCCTTCGACCAAAATTCCAAACCACAGCAAAGAGGATTTTACTTGAATCCACATGGCAAAACCTCGATCAGCATTCTTCATGAATTTGTACAGAAAGTGCTCAAATGTACAGTCAAATACACGGAGACTGAGACAAGGTGGGTAAATACGGCTTTAATTGTGTGAAACACCATGGCATTGACCTATCGAGGCGTTGTACCACCTTACCTTACCATTGTGGGTATTGGGTGGTGTACGTTGGACTTGATAGAGTGGGGAGGGGGCACTCACCAGCTGCCCAACCTCCCCATGTTTGTATGGATTAGTGGTGAAATCACCAAATTAAAGGGGCATGCTCGCGCCCGATGGAATAATTCTTGCATTTCAAATGCGCGGGTACCAGGCACGCCAGAGATTTGAAATTCAAAATCGAATTTGAAATCATTTAGTATGGTTTGTTTGACGCGTCGATATTTTGCTGGCGTTTTTTTCTAGTTGCTCTAACCTAACCACATTGACTGCTTTGTAGAATTGTTGAAGTCGAAAGCTGCTGGTATCTTTGTTTTATTGCTGCTGTGTCACGAAATAATTTTACGCATTTTAGACTCCGCCCGGATGATTTAGCAGATGACGCTTGGGCATTAGATAAGTTTTTATACTTTTAGCCGCTTTTTCTTTTCTGTTGTAGTTCAGGTATCTGCTATGGATGACACAAGAATAATCAATTGAGTGAAGACAAATTCTATTCCTTGAATATGGTGATTTTAGTCTAGTCTTGTATGTATTATATTTTTGCATCAATAAATTTCCCAATTTTCCGTGTTACTCTTTATCTCGTTATGAGGAATACAATGACTCGTAAAAGTCACAGTCACACTTTTTCGAGTCATTGCAGTTTCCTAGTCAGATTTCACTTATTTATTTCAACAGCCTTTTCAATAAACAATGTCACATCATCAAATTTTATGAAAGTGTCTTCAAAATCAGGCTCCTCATCCAAGAAGTCAATGTTTCAATTTTTCAAAGCCGTCGTATAGTTCTTGTATGTGAGATTCATGCGACGCCCTCCATTTAATAGCTTTGTCGACGATTCGGCATTTCCATTCGAAATCGCCGGCGCTGCGTACACTCTTACACTGACACTCGCGAAAACATAATTGTTGGTCAAGCCGATCGTTGATTCTTCCTGTAGAAGCTCAGCCCATCCAACAACAAAATTAATCTGTGTCTTCTCCATCCATTATGTCACCTACAGCTACTACGACTCCTAATCGGGAAAAGCTAGTGAAAAATAGCATGCATTGTACTGTTATATTGATTTTGTAGGTAGCGACACCAAGGGCTTTACACACAATACCATCTGCTCAACTGATTTTTCAAGATGAAGAGGCATCAACACAGCAAACTGCAGCAGAAGAGGACGAGGAGGAAATTGAGCCCACCGATCAGTCAAACTTTTTCATTATCCAATTAGACCAGCTCCAAATTCTGCTCCAAAGATGTTATAACTGCAGGTCTGATAAAGTTTTATCTCCTCATTTCTCAAAGCAAGCTACGAATCTAAGTGTCAAATTTTGGTGTAATGAACCCTATCAACCCTATCGACATCTCAGTTGACGGTCAGTACGACAGTCCAGGGTACAGTGCAGAGTCAATTGATTATTCTTGTGTCATCCATAGCAGATACCTGAACTACAACAGAAAAGAAAAAAAGCGGCTAAAAGTATAAAAACTTATCTAATGCCCAAGCGTCATCTGCTAAATCATCCGGGCGGAGTCTAATGCGTAATTATTATCGTCCACACAGCAGCAATAAACAAAGATACCAGCAGCTTTCGACTTCAACAATTCTAGCAAAGCAGTCAATGTGGTTAGATTTGTTAGAGCAACTAGAAAAACGCCAGCAAATATCGACGGTCAAACACCATACTAAATGATTTCAAATTCGATTTTGAATTTCAAATCTTGGTGCCTGGTACCCGTGCATTTGAAATGCAAGAATTATTCCATCGGGCGCGAGCATGCCCCTTTAAATGCTGTGCAATTCAAAATTTTAGGCGCAATTCAAAAATTTTAGGCGCGAAATTTCGCCTTACCACTGCATAGCTCGTCTCAAGATCAACCCTTTCTCTGCAGGCAACAACCAGCTGCAGCAGAACGAGGCTCTAACAAGTGCCAGCATTCGACAAAAGTTGATGTGTTTGAAGAAACAATACCAACCGCAATTGCCTAATTTTTCCCAGATAGATGGGGAGGAGGAAGGACAATGTAGTGAACAGCCTTCTACCTATGATATTGCTGCTAAAGGTAGTTCACTTATTTGGGCTAGGTTTTTCCGCCATAAAGGCGACTTGTTACAAAATAAAGACAAAAAAGTATCACAAAATGTTTGCTGAATTCTAGCGGTCGTTTTGAGGACTAAATGCATACAACTATAAATAAAAATTTGGCGCTACTCGGTTTTAAGATTTTTTGGACTGTCTAAAAACCATTTTTATGTAATAATTTTGCCATAAAAGGCCCAGAAAAGTAATTTTAAAGGGATCATGGGCTGTATTGGGAGGGGAAGGGACAAAATAGGGGCCACTAATTCAAGATAGTTGGGACCCTTAGAGTATGAGATCTTGCATCCTAATTAGGATATTTTAGGAGGAAAATATCCTAAATCATCCTATTTTAAAAGGTACCGTATTTCCTCAAATTAACCTCCTCTAATGAACGCGCCCCCTTAACTTTGAAGGTTTGTATCTCGGAGCTAAATTTTTTTTTCGATCTCTTTTTTCTGCATTTTCTTAACTCCAGCAAGCTCTGCTGATTCTGCTTTTTAGATTTCAAATTTTTGCCCAAAAATATCGGGATTGACCTCCAATTTTTCCGATTTTTGGGAATCCAAAAAATAAACGCCCCGGCGCGTTCATTAGAGGAAATACGGTATCCTAAATGAGAATTTTACCTCTTATTTTAGGATACTCCTAATATATACTAGTATCCTATCAAGATATTTGAATTTTTTTGATGGTTTTTCGGTCATTTATTTGCAAACTTATAAACCTGACATTAAATTCGTGCTCAGCATGGTCGATTTTCTTCTAAAACTGCTCTTTTCATTGAACTCAGTGTCAAATCTGAAATTCCGCTCAACACAAAAAATATTCAAATATTTTTTTTTTGGAAATTTGAAATTTTACGCTAATTTTTGAGTCTTAAGACCATCTTTATATGCAAATCGACTATGTTGAACACGAATTCGTCAAGAAATCCTGCATGCAAATGCAAAACCAGAAATTTCGGAAGTAAAAGTCGATTCGATAATCATGTATTTGCATGCAGGTTTTCTTGACGAATTCGTGTTCAACATACAGTCGACTCTCGATTTAACGTATGGGCTGGGGACCGAGTGAAGTCGTATGTTAAATCGAGGTTTTATTAAATTTCCTAAAAGCAAAACATTTCCAAAAACAATTTATCACAGATGTTGGCAAGCGAGACAATATCAATGATGATGGCAGTCAATCATTCTTCGGGAGCAAAATAACCTGGAATTGATTTCTGCTTCATACTCTTGTATCGTTCTTAACATAGAGATATATATATATAATATAATAATATAGATCCAGTTCATCAAGCAATTTGAGAGTGGCAGGATCAGAGACTGCATAGCGCTGGAAGATTCTCAATGCTTGGCTTGCTTCTCGGGCAGCGACTGCAGGCTCTTCATCTTCGATTTCTACCATTTCGGAGTCGCTGTCTTCTGCTGCTGCTTCCACATCCTTCTTTTAGACATCTTTTCAGACATTATTTAGGCCAATAAGAGAGTTCCACAAAAAACAATGACTCAACTGAACACAAACTATTTTTTCAACAAAAAAACGTTACAATCAGAGGTTCCCTGATAACGATTTTTGGGACTTGATATGTTATGATAGTGATAGGGAAACATTAATTTCCCGCCTGATATGATATGATGAGGTCGTCAAAAGTCCCGGTTGATATAATAATGGTATGATAAGGACCCTTAATTTTTCGTCTGATCTGATATGATAGTGATGTGGCTCAGAAATTTTCTGCGTGATACGATAGTGATTTGATATGCTAACGTCTGATACCACGTGGTGTCATACGCTTTCTTTGTTATCAGATGAGTTTTATATGATACTATGTTTAATCTAATAACCAAAAACCTAGTTATTCAGTTCACCACCTACTACAACCAATAATCAAGCAAAACAGTAAAACAAAGAGTCAAAGATCACTATTAAGGGATATAGTTAGACAAAACGTCAAATAAAATGGATGATATGATAATCAAGAAAAAAATTTAAAATTTGTATTTGATATGATAGTGATAAGGACCCTGAATTTTTCATCTGATATGATGATGATGTGGTAACACCCTCGAGTTTTTTGCGTGATATGATAGTGGTGCGGTAACGATGGTGTGATACTGATATGCTGAGCCTGTTATATCATAACATATCACGTGATAACGGAAATGTTCTGATATCAGGGAACCTCTGGTTACAATTCAAAATGCTCATTTATTTTTTTCTAATTTTGTTGACAGTATGTTAAATCGGGTGTAGATTTCTTTGTCGGGACAAAGCCCAGCCATATGTTAAATCGAAGGGTATGTTAAATTGGGGGTATGTTAAATCGAGAGTCTGTTTACCTTAATTTGATTCAGGCCAACCAAATCGCCCTCAGTCGTATGTTAAATCAAGGGTGTATGTTAAATCGACCGTATGTTAAATCAAGAGTCGACTGTAGTCGATTTGCATATAAAAATGGTCTTTAAGACTCAAAAATTAGCGTAAAATTCAAAATTTACAAAAAAAATTTGAATACTTGTTGCCCTCGGGTTCAATGAAAAGAGCAGTCTTAGAAAAAAATCGACCAAGGTTTACATGTTTGCAAAAAAAAATAAGTGAAAAACCGTCAAAAAATACAAAATATCTTGATAGGATACTCGTATATATTAGGAGTATCCTAAAATAAGAGGTAAAATTCTCATTTAGGATACCTCCTAAAATAGGATATTTTAGGATACTTTTCCTCCTAAAATATCCTATTTTTATTATGAATAGGATGCAAATCTCATCCCTGAATCCTGGTGATAGCAGACATTTTTTTTGAATAACAGTCATAAACTAGTTTTTGTAAGACCATTAAGCCTAAGAGTGGGTAGGGGAGCCACCTGGTTCCTCCCCTAAGTGAATATCCACCTCCAGAATCCGAAATATTGGATCTAGCTGTAAGCATTTAAAAATCATTTTACCTTATCCAGAATCGCGTCCTGAACACGGTTTGATAATGCTGAAACAGCGATTTGATTCACACGAACCCCAGTTCTGGAGAAGTGTACCGTAGGTTATCCAGGTAGTTCTCTCATAATTTTGATTAAAAAAGATTTTTTGAGAACTAATTTAGATAATATAAAGGTGGTTTTATGAAATACATAAAAACGAAATTCCAATTTCCAAGTGGTTAATTTTTATAACGCACTTTATACTTTTCCCATCACAATATCAAGCCATACCCATCAAAATCTTTATTCCATGTAACATCAGATAAACATAACACAACATAGGCAACTAACAACTGACAACATCAAAGAGATAGTTTGGGTACCTGAGCAGAGACGTTGGAAAGCCAGACACCAGTGTAGTTCGGATCTAAAAATAAACCTACATGCAACAAGTCTAGTGAAAATACTAAAAATACTCGCAGATGTGTACTCAGCGGAAAAGTGGACGAATTTGATTGGTTCCTGAGGCTGACGAAATTTCGCTTGTATAGAAAGGCGGCAAGAATAAGCAGTGATGAATTCCCCCAGTGCTTTCTGTCACAAAAGTGTTCATGAAACGTGTAAACAGTGTACGAGGAAATACGCCAGATAGTTGGGTAGGACGGCATTTCCTCTTGCAAAGCCAGATTTCGCGTAGTCTAATTCGGATCGCTTGTGAAAGCCTCGATTACGTCAGCTTTTCTGAGCTCATCTTAATTTGATCAGAAAATGGAGGAAAGAAATAAAGAAAATGATCACTAACCTGGTGTTAAACTTCTTTTTTTCGCTTGACATCGCCTCTATCCAAGAAATTCCGAAACCAGTCCTTGATACTCTCCTTATTTGGGACCTTTCACGTCACGCAAGCTGATACTGATGACGAAATGTTCTCTGAACGGCAACCTGACTACCGAGCTTCCCGTATTTGACAACGCAAAAAGCCTTTTCCTGCACAGTGAAAATCATTTAATCTGAAAGAAAAACATAATGATTAAGAAACAGTCGCAGAGTGTAGCAATCGACAAAACGATTGACAATCAAGTCGATTTTTGGACCATAGGTCCCCCCATGGGGAGGGGGGAGCCAAGGCAAAAAAGTGAAAAATTTCGAAAAAATTTTTTCGTGTTAGATAAAAAAGACAAAAATGCCCGTCAAGAGAACACGATTGGCGAAAACAGAAATTCGATAAACGGTCTATGAAAAAAGTTATAGCATTTCAAAAGGACAGAATTTCTTAAAACACACTGTATATCTGCGAAAATTTCTTCGGACACAGATCGAATGTTCCGTCCGCCATTAGCAGTGTACATTCTGCAGCCGCTCGATAATCATCATCTGCTGCAAACATGATAACTCCGGTCTCTTCATCAGCTAGCGAGAGCCCCTAAAACCTTGAAAAAAGTTCGCGGGAAAAATATTTGCAAACCTTTTTTCGTTTTCCATGACAAAGGCACCATAAGTCTTGTAATACATCTGCGGCGGCTTTAACGGGCTCGTGACAGTGCCCCGAATTTTTTGCCATGGCTGAAAGAGAATGGCGATTGAATCTTCCTCTTTTCCCGTCTGTCCGACTTTTTTAGCAAGCTGCAGTGCTTCTAGCTGTCCTTTCTTATGCACTTCCTGACGCTTCATCGATTGGCTTGCACTTTCTCGCGCATTCTTCGATCGATGTTTCTGGGAATCAGCTTAAAGCCTTTTAAAAGAATGATACAATCATGCAAAATTGTCACTGACCCCATTGCGATTCCACAGGAAACAACTGTTGTGATGAATCCCCTTGTTAAGCGTGAAACGATCTTTTTTCCATTTAGTGTTGGCAACAGCTCCAGTCTATTATCTTCGTCAGTGCTTAACTTATATTTCTTATCCTAGAACTTACTAAAAAAACTTATTGCCTGCAGTCAATGCATTCATAAATGCCTTCTTGCTTCTTTTAAAAAACGCGAAACCTGTTGCCCTATTTGACCGCTTTGATTTCGTTTCCATACTTGAATTGAAGAGAGCTGAAGATAATTTCATAATTTTATTTCAAAAGTAAATAACTTACATGACTTCATTCTCGCCCAAGAGCACTTACGCTGAGACAGTCGCTGACATGTGGTTGTAGATCGATCGCATTCCTTTCGTAACATGGAACTCCTTCTTGAAAAATTGGACCACATCCGCTACCGAAAGTTCCTTGTTCTTCACAGCTTGCAGCATCTCGACCACATATTTGTTAGTCCAAGCAAAAAGTTCCATCTTAACAGAAAAATGTAGTAAAAACTACAGCAAATTTAGAAGAAAAGCAGGTGGAAAAATGATAAACACTTCTGAAACATGAAAAACTATGATGGTAAGGCGCGAATTCAAAAAGTGCAAAAAGGGGCCAAAAAGATACGACACGAATTTTTCGAACTAAATATAACTTTTCTTGAACTAAATTTATATTTTTTACCCTGCTGAAAATTGCTTGATTCCAAGTAAAATAGAGTAAACACAGAAAAGAATTCCAAATCAACTAAGCTCATGCTTTTTCAGCAGAAGATGACGAGTATATTACAATCAGCGAGGGCTATGGAAACAGCAAGAAATCAGCCAAATTGACTGCTGCAAAAAAGGCTGTAGAAAGTCTGATTCCGGGACGAATCGAGTTTGATGCCGACGGAATGGCTGTGGGGCAAGGGTAAGCGAATACTCGGTAGATTGAATTTTAACTAATGGCTCTATCACGATTGAAGGTGTAAATGTAAGTGTAAGTAAATGTAAGTGTAAATGTAAGGTGTCTTCACAATACCAAAACATTTATTATCTACACTTACATTTACACTTACGGTTTCATTAATACCAATGTAAGTGTAAATGCAAAGTTTTCACTTATTTCGTTTTTATTGCTAAATATGTTTTTTTTTTTAACAAATATGGATTTTTAAAAACAAATATGGATTTTTAAAAACAAATATCGATATTTTTATCTGAAATACTAATGAACTATTCTCGGTTGACAAGCCACTCTTCATCTCTTCACTCTTCACTACAAATCCTACTTCAGCACTGTTTTAATGCTGGCCTGCGATCACAACTATAAAATTATTTATGCCGATGTGGGCAGTTATGGACATGAGAGTGATGCCGGAATCTATGGTGTTTCTGCTTTTAAGACAGCTATAGAAGATGGCTCTCTCAACCTTCCTCCAGCTAAACTTCTGCCCAACAGCCACATCAAAATTCTTTGCTATTTCCTTGGCATGAAGCAGTCTGTCCAACTATATGATGAAACCTTTTGGGCAAGCTCATGGAACACGATGAAAAATCTTCAACTACCGCATCAATCGAGCCCGAAACCGCATTGAAAACACTTTCGGCATCATGGCAATGAAGTGGCGAATTCTACTAAAGCCTATCGAGTGCTCCCATGAAACAGCCGATGATATTGTGTGGGCAATCTGTGTTTGAACAACTTTTTAAAGAGAATATGGAGGAGGAAATTGTGCTTGACAGAGTAAGGGCAGCCTTCAGAGCTTGGCCTGGTATAACAGTGACTGAAAATAGAGAACGAGGGAGCCGTAGTGCAAAGGAAATCCGCAAGAAGCTTGTTGAATTTTTTAATGGTGCCGGTAGTGTGAATTTCCAAGAAAATATGATTTGATTGAAGTTTGATTAAGAATATCATTACCCTAATTTCCCGCGTATAACCCGCAGCTCTCAGATAACCCGCACCCATACATAACCCGCACCCGCGTATAACCCGCACACTCGCAGGTTCGACTTCACCCAAGTGATGTTTATTTTTTTCATGTGTCCAGTGTTTTATTGTTATGTTATCTTTTATATTTTCTCATCCTTTTTTCGCTATATGACTGATTTTTAGAGCAATGACGCCACGCAGAAAATCTTATACCTGCGAGTTTAAGCTAAGGGCGGTTAGGTACTCTGAACAAATCGATCCGCTTACAAATCAGGCATATGGAAACCGGGCAGCTGCATCAATCTTTGAAGTGGATGAAAGTTCGATTCGGGAATGGAAGAAAATGAAACTTATTCTGGCATCAGCGAAGAAACCTACCAAAGAGCATTTCGGCATGGCAAAGTCAAATGGCCCCAAATTGAAGAAGTTTTGAAGCAATGGATCATCGACGAGCGAAGTCAGGGTCGCAAAGTGAGATTTTCATATAAGCAATGATTTCAAGAGATCTTTAAGGTATCCGCTCTTGGAGCTTCCTTAAAAGCAAAAAGAATAGCTATGCAGATGGGAATCTTCGACTTCAGAGGCGGATGTCATTGGTGCTATCTGTTTATGAAGAGATCCAATTTGTCCATAAGAATGCGACAAATGTTGGGCAAGGATTACCGAATGGCTATGAAGAAAAGGTGGCTAGGTTCCGTTATTTTGTAAAGCACGAATCCAAGAATCTTTGCCTCAAAGACATTGGAAACATGGATGAAGTTCCTGTAGCTTTCGACATGCCAGGGAATCATACAGTCGATATTCGAGGATCTCAGGATATTCATATTCGGACAACTGGTAGCTTTTTAACGTTTAGTCCAATCGAATAGCTATTGTTTAAGGTGCTGAAAAGACTAACTTTACAGTGGTGCTATGTGTAACGAAAGATGGAAACAAATGTACTCCAATGATCATCTTCAAGCGAAAGACTATGCCCAGAGAAGAATTTCCACCGGGTAATTTTACCATGTGTTTGATCTGTGTTCTAAAGTAATTTTAAAGGAGTCATCATCAAAGTGAATGAGAAGGGTTTTATGAATGAGCGAGTGTTCCAGGAGTGGATAGAAGAATGTTGGATCCACCGACCAAATCCATCATTAGAGCCAACAAAATCTTTACTGGTTCTTGACTCTGCAAGAAGCCATCTCACTGATGATGCCAAAGCCGCTCTTAAGGAACGTTCGAAGCTTGCTGTAGTACCAGGTGGACTTACGAAGATCTTGCAGCCGTTAGATGTCGCCGTCAACAAGTCTTTCAAATCAAACTTGCGCAGGCAATGGGAGGACTTCATGTTGGATGAAGCAAGGCACACTTATACTCGCGGTAAACCACTTTAAATCTCGATTAGCTTGTTATAAAATTGGATATCGATTAGGTGGAAACATGCGAAGGGCATCGTGCTCTGAAGTTGCAAAATGGGTAGTGGAAAGGCAGCCGTCTCCGCCACATGCATTCAGAATGGTTTCCGCCGTGGACTCAATGAAGGTCAACCGGTTGAAGAAGAAGAAGATGAGAGCGAAGACGAAAATGAATTGGATTTGGAAGAAGGAGAAATCAGGGATCACCTTCCTGAAGATTTACCACAAGAATTCGTAAATGCGATGAACAGTCTTCAAATGTATACCGGTGACGATTTTGAGGGTTTCGTTTGATTTATTTTGATTGTTGTCATTGCTATGATATTTGAATAAAAGTGCCTTTTGAAAGTGGTTAAAAACCTCTAGCAGCTGTAACCGAAGATTCGACATTAATTGCACCCATAGATAACCCGCACCCATACATAACCCGCACCCGCGTATAACCCGCGGGTTATACGCGGGAAATTAGGGTAATTGAAAACTTTCCACTACTAGCAGTTAAAATTCAAAAAATATATATTTGTTGATAAATAAGCAGGATTTTAGCAATAAAAATTAATAAGTAAAATATTTGCATTTACATTTACATTTGTATTGTGAAGGGGTAAGTGTAAGTGTAAATGTAAGTGTAAGTGTAAATGTAAGTGTAAATGTAAGGTGTCTTCACAATACCAAAAACATTTACACTTACATTTACATTTACACCTTCAATTGTGATAGAGCCATAACTAATAACGTTGCAGCACTTCTGGTTCAACCAATGCACCCCCTTTAACAAGCACCAGCAATCTCGAAATCTTCGACCACATCAAAATAGGAGATACTCGAGTGCCTGAACTGTGCACCAGAGGCAATCAACCGACCCCTTATTTAATCCTCCAGGTTTCACTTCAAATTTTTGGGTTTTTAAGTTATGTTAGTTATCTTCCTTCTCAAAGCGCTAAAAAACCAGCGCTTGATTAAGTAGATCGCGTACAAAATTCGGTAAAAAACATCTCTACAAGAGTAAATAAAAAAATTACGGGTGTCACAGGCTGTGACACCCGTAACTGTGACTCACAGCATCCAGTCAACCCCGCTGAAGTGACACCCCTATTTGAAAAAGGACACGGACAAACTTTCGTCGCACATAGTTAATTGACGTTACAGTTATTTTGAACTGTTAACTATTTTTCTTGTATTATTTAACCCCATCCGTAGAGTCTTACCGTTTATTGATTCCTCTGTGCTCAATTTTGATTTTTTCTAAACTTTTATTCATTTATTTATGCATTAGCTCTCTGGCAATGAATAAAAACATCTTTTATGGTTAAATGTCGGTGATAAAGCTTTTTTTCTGCTACAAAAAGACTTTTTTCACTGCAAATATTGTCGCTGCAAATAGACTTTTTTCGCTGCAAAAAATATTTTTCGCAGCAAAAAAAGTCTATTTGTAGCAAGAAAAAATCTTTTTGCAGCAACAATATTTGCAGAAAAAAGTCTTTTTGTAGCAGAATATCGGGTATAAATGATACAACTGAGCGAAATGAATGTCCACTTGGATCATGTGGGTGGTCCATTTGATGAATTTTTTAGGTCATCAAATCTACCCAAATTTTAGATATGTTAATCACTTTTACGTGTAACGTAACATATGTAAGATTTGGATGCAAAGGAAAGCCCAAGTGTTCAACTTGCTATTGATAACATCCTTACGAAAAGCTCTGCGAAAAATTCTTGTTAGTATAATTACTGAGCACGAAAAAAACAATTGGGTGATAACTTGCACCATTAAGGTGTCCACCTGGTCAAAAAAAGTTCTGTCACCAAAAACGACCGAACACCGAAACTTTTACAGGAGGTTCGGACAAGGTTCCTGAGCGGCTAGAAATAAATACAGTAAGCCGGTTTGTGAAAACTGCCGTCACTTTGAGGGCAACTATTTGAAAATTTACACAATTTCCACATGCTGTGCATCTAACATGCAAAATTCTTGTTTTTTTTTAAATTCGTCTTTTAACTCATTTCTTACTATGGCTTAATCATTTTTCGCACCCATTTTTGTTCAAAAAAAAAGGTAAACAGAAAAAAAAACTCGGCCGGACAATAGTATAAGTGATTCGCCCAAAATAGTGTTTTATCAACTCGTATCAACGTTTCATGGCTTGAAATGGGTAGAAAACACGAAAAAACTATTGGAAAGGCCATTTTCAAATTTTTCTTTAAGGGAAAATCATGCAACCCATCTTCATGGTTAAGATTTTGAGGGTACTTGGATACCCATAAAAAGGTATTCTACCATGTTTTGCTCACTATAGCTGGAAAAAAGACTCTCTAAACACATTTTCCATCAAGAGTCTTGCTCGGAATCATGTCTAAGGTAAGTGAGTGCGCGCATATCTAATCCATCAAGCCCATTGGGACCCCTTCGGGATCGCAGGGGCATGGTGGCTTGGGTTGAGATGCGCACACCCACATACCTTAGACACAAATCACTCGAAAGTGACTTTGGATGCAAGACAAATGTATGCATACCGGAGTTTCTTTATGCGGTAGGCACCAGTTAACAAAACTATGTGAAACCCTATATTTTAGTCCTTTTATGGGTATCCAGGTACGCTATATTTTTCAACCACAAGGGTGGGTATCATGCTTTTCACCAAAATTTCGTTAATTTTTTTTCTTGGAAATGGCCTTTCCAATAGCTTTTTCGTGTTTTCTACCCATTTTAAGCCATAAAACGTTGATACGAGTTGATAAAACACCATTTTGGGCGAATCACTTATACTATAGTTTAGCGAAAAACTCAATCAAAATATTGGGTTGGTGCATAATGCCTTTTTTAAAACCACTTTTTATTGGATAAATTTTAGACATTTTTGATAATTCAATATACCATTAAAAAGACTTTTTCCTGCCCTACAAAATAAGCTATTAACCGTTTAATGATCTCAAATCAAAAGAGTACAAAGAGGACAATGAACTTAGGCACAAAATTAAATAGATATAATAGCATAGACAAAATATGAATAACTAGATTTTTTACTACTCATTAGCATACTCTTCTTTCCACTTATCTGGCAAATTATTGATTCCTCTTGCAAACCATGGGCGATTTTTTGAGACAATCCAGTCCTTCACTCCTTCCACCAATTCATCAAAATTGTCGAACACTGTCCCTTGGAATTCATTGGAGATGGATCGATTCATGTGGAAGTCATCTGGAGAGTAGGGAGGATGCTCAAGCAACTCCCAGCCACAGCCTTCAATTGCCCTAATCACCTTGGCTGCGATGTGGAGTCTGGCATTGTCTTTGTGGAAGATGATTCCGTTCTTTTTCCATGGTCTCTTCCGATCAATTGCCTCCTTAAGTCTCTCCAATTGGGCCAGATAGACATCAGCGTTGAGTGAGTAGACTCGCTTCTTATTTCTAATAACTCTAATAACTAATAACTGATAAAATAATGAAAGAAAACAAAATGCCAAAACACACTGTTTTGGCGAACTTTCCAAAACCGACCCCCTGAGTTGCTTAATTTTGTGCCTAAGTTCATTGACCTCTTTGTACCCTTTTTATTTGAGATAAATAAACAGTTAATAGCTTATTTTGCAGGGCAGGAAAAGGTCTTTCTAATGGTATATTGAATTATCAAAAATGTCTAAAATTTATCCAATAAAAAGTGGTTTTTATAAATCAGTGATGAATCAGTAATGAGAATGAAAATTTATAAAAAAGTACATTTTAGGGTCTCCCACAATGCAAATTCAATTCTCAACCTTAACGAAGTGTTTTTAGCCATTTCAGCAAGATTACTTTGATTTTTATTGGCAACTTTGGTGTCATATTGTAGCTGAGATCCAGGGCTATCTTTTGACAACAAACTTGCAGAGGATGAAAATAAAAAGTATGGATAAAAGTTGGTAATCTTCAACATAATTCTCAAAATGATCCTCAATCCTCAATGTTGATGGTCATGTTAAGGATAAACGCACTTTCATCCATAATTTTTAATTTCGTTCTCTGCAAGTTTGGTGTCAAACAATAGCCCTGGATCTCAGCTTCAATATGACACCAAACTTGCAAAAAATCTCAAATGTATTTTGATGAAAAAGCAAAAAGCATTTCGCTAAAGTTGAGGATTGAGGATTCATTGTGAAACAGGCGAAAAAAGTCATTTTATCCAGTGCTTATTGCCATTTCCATTCCGTGAAACTTTGAAAATAATAAAGATTTGAGATACCAAAAAAAAGTACAAATCTTTTTTAAAAAGTACAATTCTCAACTCTGCGATGGATAAAATTAAAAATAAAAATCCCGAGGTATATATGGTCAATGTTACAAAATTTTACAATCGCGTTTTGGGACCGGAATACACTTTAGCAACTAAAATGTCAACTTTTTTACCTTTTTTACCGAGTAAAAGAAAATCAAAACAAAACCACGTTCAATATTTTTTGTTAGTTTGCGCTCTATAATTATCGAGCCCTTTTTTTCGCTTGATCTTTAAAAATTTAAATTTCTGCCTAAAAAATCATAAATTGTGTGACTAGAAACAATGTTACCCCTTCATAGTTCGAATTTTTTTGCTTTGCCGATATTTTTTTGTCTTAATTATCTTTTTCTCCGTGAAAAACGGTGAAAAGGTTGATTTAAGCCACAAACGAGCTATAATCTTAGGTTAATTTAGCCTGTTTCTGTTTTTGAGAATTTTCATTTTTACTGAAGTTTGCACATTATACAGGGCTCCGATCTCAGTATTCCAATAATCAAAGACATCTTATATAAAAAATTAGATCTTAATATTTTCTGTTACAGTAACAAAATTCGGTAATAATTGGACTGACAAATTAGGTTTGGCAAAAGACTTCAAAAATTGAGGCAAAAAAAGTGTCGGACCCTAGGCGGGAATAAACTTTCAAGGTGTGTCACTATGGCTGGGGTTGACTGTAAATTTATGAAAAAATTTATAATAAAATATTACTGTCGTTTTTAATTTGTTGACAAATTTTTGGTTTTACTATAAATTAGACTATTGCAGGAGTGTTTGAAGCGGTCAGCTACTTTTGGAGACACAACATTAAATTTGGAGAACAGAAAACTGCGCCATCAACAGCACGAGTTCACAATGAAAGTTGGCAAACACACAGTCACTGTCAGGTGCACCAACAAACAGGAGGGCAAGCAGAAGGCTGCTCAGAAGATGATCGCCATGTTCCATCCAAATGTAGATTCAAATAATACTTTTACAGTATTACCCTAACACTTTGTTCTTAAAAGACCATGGTTTTTGAACGCAGCGGCATTTCCGAAATTTAAATTGGCGGGGACACTTTTGCTCCGGAAATGCGCAATAGTTAACTTTCGAATTATTTTTTGTTTGCGTCTAAAATTTTTTGAAAATTTTTAACCATCGACTAGTCGAGCCGGCTCTACCCTGTTACCGCCAAAACTCTTTTGATTTAAACTGTTTTTGGCTTTATCCTGTTATCGCCTAAAATAGTTATAGCCATTATTATCATTTATATAATTAATTAGCTACCTGTTTTACTGTTCTGGCTTTTATTGTTACGTAAATAATTAGCTAGATCCGCTGTTTTGTCTTTATTCTTAAAAACAGTTACCGTAAATGTTCTAATAGAGCCCCCTCTCGAACTTTGAGGGCCTGAATCTCGGAGCAGAGTCAATATTATGCAAAACTGTTCACTGTATTTTCTTAACTCCCACGAGCTCTACTGATTCTGCTTTTTAGATTTTGGATTTTCACCCAAAATTTTCGAGATCGACCCAAAATTTTCCCGATTTTCGGAGGGTTGAAAAATAGAGCCCGTGTATCCACCTGATGACTTGAAAAATTAAAAAATATTTATATTCAAAAAACTATTTTTTAGAATTGAAATAGTGTGTGTTGTGGATTTGGGATCGATATGAACGAAATTGCATAAAAAAATAATTGTTATCCAATAGGACATGAAAAAACAAAACATTTTTAAACTCTACTGCAGCATTCGGTTTGTTAAAACCAAAACTAAGATTTCCCATACCCGAATCCTGAGGTGGTACCTTAGATCTGGTGGATATCCACCTGGCTGGTTTCAAAAATTAAAGTTTTTTAAAAATACAAAGAAATCACTTTTTTTACCTAAAATTGAGAAGGTTTGTCTGGAGAAGGGGCTAAAAATCAAAAAACTTGGGGTGGGTAGCTCCAGGTGAGATAAGTATAGGAAGCTTAGGTAGGTCTAAAAAAGAGCAATATATAACCTAGAAGAATATTGAGCTATGATTGAAATGAAAAATGGGATAGAATGGCTGTTATCTATTCCAAAATAATAATTTAGAAACAATTATTTACATAACAATTTTTGACGTAAGTTTGCCACAAGTATTTAAATAATAAACAAATTAAAAATGTAACAGGTTGTGGCTATAACGATTTTAGGCGATAACAGGATAAAGCCAAAAACAGTTTAGATCAAAAGAGTTTTGGCGGTAACAGGGTAGAGCCGTCGAGCCCAACGTTGCTTGATTTTGCCAGATCGGACAGGTTAACCGATTTTCACTGCACTACGATTAATTATATCAGTTTAAGGCTTTCATGAAATAAGACATGATATTTTTATTTTAAAAACAATTCAAACAAACATTTTAGGAGTAAAAAAGTGTCCTCCGCTAATTCAAATTTCGAAAATGCCGCTGCGTTCAAAAACCATGGTCCTTTAACTACAGGAGACCACATGGGGCGGTATTCTCCGACTCTATGGCTACGAGGCTCAACAAAAACACAGAGAGGCGAGAAAAAGCAAAGAGAGCATTATAAAACTGCAAGGTAAACAAACTGCAAGGAGCACTACTTAATGTACAGTAAGTGTACAATAGTGCTACTTTACACCTACAGTATTCTTGCACACTTACCAAAGAGTTTGCCAGATGATAGGTGGGCATAAGTGAGTTTTCTCAAGCCTAACCCGGTCAACGGAAAATTTTAAAACCAGATTCTGGCCCCGAAAGCCCATGAAAACTTTGCATAAGAGATTTATAAAAAGCCGCAAAAATATTCTTGTTTAGCTGGTTATTTATATTTATGTCTGGTCCCCCGAAAATTTTATAATAGAAGCCCATTGCACACGCACCCACCCAAGCCCCTTATAAAAAAACCGCGGCTTTGCATGATCACCTATAGGCTAGCCGCTGTCCGCCAGCATACGTTACGAAACTGACAAAGTGGCTAAAAGATTCGAATTAAAAAATGAAGAAAAATTCTTTTTGGGTGCGTAGGCGTTTGGCCCCTTTTTGTACACTTTTGGCGTTCTGTTTATGTTTGTCCACAAGCCACTTAGGCCTTATTTTTCAAGCCATTTTTCAGTTCCTCCTAACATGCGCTGGGCTACCCCTAAGCCTAAAGCCTAAGTGGTTACAGGCATTGAAGTTACTGCGCTAAAACAGAACGTCAAAAATGTTCAAAAAGGGGCCAAATGCACCGACGCCATATTTTGTACTCATTGATAGTAGTCCCAAATATTTTTTTCACAAATAACGTTAAATTTACAGGCGAGGTTAGGAACCAAAACGAGCGAAACGGCCACTATAGTCTAGAGGCCAATCCTGTAATTCTCGAGAAGCTGCGCAGTGAAATGTTAAAGTTGTCAGAGAGACTGGTCCAGAAGACATTAATAGAGCCACCTACTTGCCTTGATGCACCTCTAAAAGAGCCAGAAGATGGGGTGGAGTGTGGTGGACAACAACCACCTAAGAAGAAAAGAAAAAAGAGAAAGGCAAGTTGCATCAACACCAATCTGTTAGATGTGCAACCAGACAAGTGCCGACCCGCCAATCTGGGCTACACCCAACCACCCATTCTGCTAGAAGAGCAGTTGAGGGAAATGTCCGCAAAATTGGCTGAATTGCACCCCCAGAAACTGGGTGTGCCGGTGCCTTGTTTGGAGTTATAGATTTGTTGCTAATAAACATTTATTGCTGCTTTGGCTTACAAAAATTAATTTTTTTCGTGGGTTTGGTTTAGTTGAAAAAACAACAAAACAACCAAATACAGTTAAAGCTCTATATAACGATCACCCCTCATAACCCACATCTCGACTGCCTTGGTCCCCCCCTGTGGTTTTTGGTCATTTTTGACCTGGTCCCCCCTGTTGTTTATGCCAAAAATTTGATTTATATTTTTATTTTAAATATTGGATTTACATATTGGTAGCAAGATTTAAGAGTATACAAAAATAAAGACAGAATGTCAGTCTTACCACAACAAATTTCCACAACAAACCACAACAAATTTCCCGATTTAATTAATCATTTAAGAACTTTTTGATGTTCAATTTGATTTCATAGTGCGGTATTTTTTTCCGTTTCGGCAACTGGAGCTGTGCAAAAAGAGACTCTATATGCATTTTGTGATCAAGAGTACTTCTCGGAATTATGTCTAAGGTAAGTGAGTGCGCGCATCGGGAGCGCAGGGGGGTGGGTGCTTGGAGTTGAGATGCGCACACACATACCTTAGACACAAATCACTCGAAAGTGACTCTGGATGCATGAAAGGGGCTTGGAGTTGATCGGTATCATGGTTTTTTAGTCGAAATTTGAAAAATTTTGAATTCGCGCCTTTTGAATTTTCAAGGGATTTAGGGCTGCATTGAGAGGGGAAGGGAACAAAAAGGGGGCCACTTTTATGGCAAAACATTAAAAAACTAAATATGTGTATCACTAGACTGTCTTACCATGTTTTTCAACTGGGCCGTGGCAAAAAGAACCTCTATATGCATTTTTTGAT
Source organism: Ditylenchus weischeri (assembly GCA_029231635.1). Classification (NCBI taxonomy): domain Eukaryota; kingdom Metazoa; phylum Nematoda; class Chromadorea; order Rhabditida; family Anguinidae; genus Ditylenchus; species Ditylenchus weischeri. The sequence goes on from JAMRYI010000497.1 coordinate 61,544, forward strand.
CAAAAGTACTTCTCGGAATCATGTCTAAGGTAAGTGAGTGCGCGCATCTCTGACTCTCAAGCCCCCTGCGCCCCCTTCTGAGGCGCAGGGGGCTTGGGGGCTTGGAGTTGAGATGCGCACACCCACATACCTTAGACACAAATCACTCGAAAGTGACTCTGGATGCATGAAAAAGTAGAGATGATGGCTTGACCTTTTCGGGACGGGACGGGTCAGAATTCAAATTTAAAAATTTCGGGACGGGACGCGGGACGGGACAGGTGCCAAAAATTTCGGGCGGGACGACGATTCACGGACGGATCAGTTGACTGTAATTACAAGTTGAACGACGGACGGGACGGGGACGGGACAGGTGCCAAAAAATTTCCGGGCGAGATTCCGGGACGGGACGATTCTCTAAAATTAACGGGACGGGACGGAATTGTCCCGTCCCGTCCCGTCATCATCTCTATGAAAAAGCATGCATACCAGAGTTTATTTATGCGGGAGGTCCCAGTCAACAAAACTATGTTCAAATCTTATCTTTCTGGGTTCTCAAGATAAAATTATAATAAAAGAGCCAACCTGTCCTCTACAACTACCATAAAGCATGAAACATGTTTATTAGTGAATAGAAATAAAATTTTCGACATAAACAACAAGGGGTTTTATGACGGCTAAAGTACACTATTTGGGGTAGTCCAAAAGTGCGTTTTTTTGTACCAAGGCGAAAAATGACCAAAAACCATAGGGGAATCAAGGCATTCGAGAAATTTTTTTTTCTCGAAAAGCGTGCTTCCACATTTTTTTCGCCTTTTCCATCGTTTTTAGGGCCTGAGACATACTTTTCCTTAAAAACACACTTTTGGGCTACCCCAAATAGTATACTTTAGCCGAAATAAGAACAAAAGGACATCCCACATAACGTTCATTCTTCATAACGTTCAGTTCTTTATAACGTTTACCTGAGGCCGGTCCCATTAGTCAAAAAGGCACTCTACATAACGTTCAGGACAAGCGCGGAATGGATAGACACAGTTGACGGCTACGATCATTTTTGCACACCAAAGAATTTGAATGAGGTAGGACTTACTTATATTAACTAAAGTTTTTTAATTATGTGTTTAATTTTACAGGTCAAAATAGTGGACGTCCGTCGAAGTGTGGAAGCAGAGCTTGCCGCGGGAGTGAAAGGAACAACAGAGGCCGCACGAGTCCGGATCAACAGTTGTATCTAAGTTGTCATAATTGTATCTAATCGACGGGTGTATCTAATCAATGTATCTAATCGATAATTGTATCTAATCGATGATTTACCGACATTCAACGCTCCACAACTGTCACTGTCAGAGAGTGACTTGAATCGAATAGAACATAACATTTAAGATTTAAAATGCAAACAAAAGAATAATTCAAAAACATTATTGCCAAAATTTATGTGGTCCCGCGCGCATTCAAATCTCTGACATTGCCATGATAAGGAAGAGACAGGGTCCTTTAGTAGATTGTTGCTAAATAGACCGACTCTGGGCGAAACTTTAATCAAGCAACAATGCGTAAGGCAAGCTTGCAGACTATCTGGCTGTGGACAAGCAACTGGCAACTGGTAAAACATTGATTTTGGCTCTCAGTGAATATTTTGGGGAACAGAGGCGAAAGAGGCCAATGAAAACCAACTGATGTCATGGAAATTAAGCCGTCGTTCACATCACGGACTGCAAATATGTTCTGAAGCTTCGTCTGGCAGAAGGCTACTGATTCGAAAATGGTTTATCCGTTTGACAAATAGGGTGACTTTCTGGCCGAAGAACAATTGATAAAAATAAAACAGAAACCACTTACCGATTATTATGTCGCTAAAGAGAAATTGATGTTGAAATGTTCTCTTGATAATTTAGATGTTTGCTCAAAATCTATTGAAAACTCTCTTTATAACGTTCAGCCAAGGCTTCTTCGAGAGTTGACGCTCTATATAACGATCACTCCTCATAACGTTCAGCTCTACATAGCGTTCACCTGAAGCCGGTCTCCAGGGTGAACGTTATGTAGAGCTTTGACTGTAGTCCACATATAGGCTTTTTTGAAAGATCCCTTTAATCCAAGGATGAGAATCGTACTTTTTTAAAAAGATTTGTACTTTTTTCCCCAAATCTTATTTATTTTTAAATTTTTACGTCAAAATCTTTTTTTCGCTTTAAAATGACAATAAGAACCGGATAAAATGAATTTTTCTTCAAGGGAGGTCAAAATGAATTTTTTAAAACTTTCATTTCCATCTCTGCTTAAATCTAAATTTAATTCATATTAAAGTTTAAAATTTTGTCTGTGAAACTTACAGAAATTTTTCTGAGGCAAATTAAATTTTTTTAGCACAAACAAAAGATGTGTTGCATTAATATTCGTTTTCTTTGTAAATTGTTTGAGATGTCCACACACACATACCTTAGACACAAATCACTTGAAAGGGACTCTGGAATACAGACTCTGGATGAACGAGAAAGCATGAATACCAGAGTTTCTTGATGCGGTAGGCCACAGATGACAAAACTATGTTCAAATCCTATCTTTTTTAGTTTTTTTGGGGGTATCCAAATGCATATAGAAGCTCTTTTTGACCAGCCGCAGTGACCAAAACGCAAAAAAGAAACTTAAAAAAAAACTTGCCGTAAAAAAGCGTCACGAACTGGGCGCACACCGTGAGCAGGTCTCTTTAAAATTTTAATCTCACTTATTTTCAATTTTATGGTCTTATGAATTAAATTAGTTTTACCGTTTCTCTGCCGCTCTCTCGAAAAATTTTGTCCGAAAATCTCGTTTCTTGAAAATTCGCTAAAAATCTCGCTCTACCCCTAACTGCCCACATCAATTTAAAGTCATCAATAATATATTTGAGAAAAAAAATTAAGTATTCATTAAAAAGATTGAACAATCAAATATTAACTACATAAAAGTGCACTTAGAAAACAAATTATTTGCTCTTTTTATTAGGAGCCCTTTTTTAATCAGAAGAATTATTTCGAAAATCCGATGGCCATAGCTCCTGCAAGAGTGATCAAAATGGCAGCATACAGGAGGAACAGATTTCGGCCTGGCTGAAATAGCTTATTTTTTTTAAATATAACCATTTTTGTGCGAAAAATAAGGTTGATTACCTACAGTCAGTTCTTGACACAGCAAACTTCTTTAAAAATCGGTACTCTAGTACTGAGGCCGACGTTGGAGATAAAAAGTGTGACTGCGACTTTTTACAGCCCTATTATTAGTCTGTTTTTGTCAAAATTATATATCTTTTGAATATTTTCGGCTTTTTCAAATCTGAAAATGTAGTTACTAGAGGTAAAATAGCTGGCTTTATTGTAAAAATGTAGTCGAAAAAGTAAATTTTATGAGTTAATTTCGAGATCAAGCGGAAAAACATACTTGCTTTCCCTCTTTTGAACACCGCTTTTTATAACAGTATGGAAACAGAGGGAAGTGAGGCAATTTTATCACCAATTTGTTACACGTCGGCACAAATAGATGACCTATTCTGGACAGTTTGCTATGTCTAGAGTCGATTCTAGCTGAATTATTTTACTTTGATCTCGCGGAAATAGACGACACTCCAGAGAGCAGCTACACAACCAGGCAACATGGCAACAATGGGACCAGCCACAGCCTGGGAAAGGTTGTCCAAAGCCATGTACATGGTTACACAACCACAGCCATAGAGCAGACCACCTGATAGAGCTGGCAACACCAGCTCGGGCTTGACGTAAGGCTTGTTTTTCCTGAAATGTACAACAATTACCCTGATAATATTTTACACAATAAGTTTACAGGTACAGATGGCGTGGCAAGACTTGTCAATGAGATTTGAGATCGTATGATTTTATAGTGCAATTTGAGAGAATGTGAGATTTGAACTGCAGTTAAGTTAAGAATTTCGATACATCTTTTTGCACTGCAACATTTGCGCCTGGCGATTTGCACACCAGATAGGAAACACAAAATTTGCGTCGCTAGTCCTACATCTGAAAGGTAAGAGACTGTGAGATTTGCGACGCGAAATTCGCGTTGCATCTTTTTTTTAATGCAAGATTTGCGACGCGACCTTTGCGCACCAAGATATGCACACCATATATTGGGTTGTACGATTTTTTAAACCTTTTTTGGTTATGGGTAAAAACAGCGCCGAAAAAACAACGCCAGATATATATTGTGAAATCCGATTTTTACAAACTATTTTGGAGTTGGTGTTAAGTTTTTTTATCCACAGTCATTTCGTCTAAATGGTTCTAAAGAACCAGTAAACCAAGTAATCAGGTCAAATACCAGGTACCTATCCTGATTCTACCTCAAAAATCTCATTCACACTCGTGACCTAAACACGGTTTGATAATACCAAAATAGCCAGCTAATGTTCTCCCCCAAAAAAGCTTTGTCTGTTTTTTTTAAACAATCGACGAAATTGAAATCCTTACGATTTTTGGGACCAGACTGTCAAAACAGAACTGGCAGAAGACTTCAAAATCAAGATGAAGCGCAAACTTTGCGTCTCAAATCTTGCAGTTCAAATTTTACAGTTTCCTGTCTTAAAGTTGTATACCGTATTTTCTCTATTAAAAGGCCCCCTTTAAATAATGACCCCCCATAGTGACCCAATATCTCAGCCCAGAATTTTTTTTGGAATTCTGTTTTTGCGTTTTCTTAGTTACCACGAGTTCACCTAATTCCACTTTTTAGATTATACCGTATTTTCTCTACTAATACCCCCCTAATTAATACCCCCCTGCAAATTTTTTATACCATTGGGTAGCCAACATTCTAGGCTTTCAAACGTGGGGTGACCTGCTCAAAATTTTAGAGAAAAAATATCATAAAAACAAGAAATAAGGGCAAATTTTTTTGAAAAATCGAGTTAACTGTGTAACAACCCTAATCCTGAACTTACTTGAAAATAGAATACACAACCAGAATAAGGCTTGAAGTGACAAAACCACCGAAGAGGTAGGAGAATATGTATTGCAAGGGTTGCTTGGAGGTTTCACCGAACACTTGGGGACTGTCTTGGCTTGCTAAAAAGAAATTTAATTCGCGGAGAACAGCTTTTTTCCTCTCATTCTAAATATTTTTATTTGCAGTTAAAATTTACCGGGTGTCCCAAAACTTCTGACTCACTTTTAAATACTTAAGTTTTTCATAAAAACAGCGTAGATATCAGCAAATATTTAATACCATTATGTAGCCCTAAGTTCCCTCTTTCCAACGAGGTATTAAACATAATTTTACTCAACAAAATGACCACCAACGGCCTCAACACACTTCATCAGTCTTTTTGGAAAATTATCGATTGCTTTCTGGATCATTTTTTGAATATCGCATCGCATTCTCTGACCATCGAAGCTTTCAGCGCAGCGATAGTCTTGTGTGGCTTGGAGCATGCTTTTGACTCAAGGCATTGATCCCGGTTTCTTCGAATCGACGAATAGCCCTTGAGACTTGTGATTGGGAGCAATCAGCATTCGTGCAATTTCTCTCCCGGAATAGCAATGCTCATGAAGTCTTACGATTCCAGCGCGCAGTTCAGCCATATTTTGTTGAGCTTTTTGAAAGAGTGATATACCAAATGAAAGAGTAAGCTGAGGGCTAAAAATAATATCAAAAGATAAGATTTATCCTAACTTTGAAGGTGAAAGATAAGCATTGAAAAAAGTGAGTCAGAACATTTGGGACACCCGGTAAATTTTATGTATTAGTCGAAACAAATCTTATTCAATATAAAAAGGTTATAAAACGATGAAATTCGGCTAAGTTGGATGATCTGGAAACATAGGCGGACCCAGGTGGGGTCTATTTGCTTACTCACTCCAACCAACCACCCCCTCGTCAGAATTTTTTTCAGCCTTTTTAGCCCTTTTAGCCTCCCATGGGTTTTTTCAAACCCGGTTCGTCGGTCGGTTAGAACTCCGCACTAAAATTTTCTTATAGTTACACACGTTATTTACACCAATGTATCCATGCGACGATGCTAGGTTTTCATTTCTGCTATCATAAAGACAAAAAATACTATTTTTATTAGAGGTGGTATTTAATTCTGCCCGCGAATCTGTGAAAAATGCCCTCTAATTTCGTTAAAAATGCCCGCTAATTTTAATTTGACATTTTTTTAATTTTTTGGTTAATTTTTTTTTGACTTTTTTGCATCATCATGTATCCCAGGATCTCAGCTTTCTAACGAGCTATCAAACTCCATTGAACCATGTCAGAAATGTAGCTCCGGTTTGAATGAAGTGAACTTGGTTTTTCTGTTATTTTTTCAAACCCCTACACTTTTACAGTTCTAAATTTATTCAATGGAGTTTGATAGCTCTTCGGCGAGCTGAGATTCTGGTCTACATGATAATGCAAAAAACTTTGAAAAATTGAAAAAATTAACACAAAAATTCAAAGAGAAGTGCAAATTTCACATTAGCGGGCATTTTTCACAGATTAGCGGGCAAAATTAAAGGGCAAACCTTTCTCTTGCCGTAAAAATATTTTTTGCCGCAAAAATTTCAGCAATTTTTTTTATTGGCTAGGGAAAAGGGACAGCAATTTTTTCTCAGATGCTCTAAAATCAGACAGATTTCCAAAAATGCACTAGTCTTTAAAGCTCCTGGGTAAGTTTTTTGGCTAAAGTCCATTATACCAGAAATCCATTTAAACCACTCCAGAACATGTTTTATGTGGTGAAACACGATTTTAGGTGTGGAAAGACACTTTTCGGAAAAAAACGAATTCAAATAATTTTTAGGTTTTATGGTCTTTCGTCGAGAAATCACGGCACTTGTTGGGTTGTTGTTCCGAATTCATTCTTATATCGAACCTTATATTTCTGCCAAACTGACTCAATTGCTTGTGTATGAGCACCTGTTACCGGATCGACGAAATTCTCTGAATTATTGACTGTCAGATTTTGATACTCTTCCGGAAGTTCTTTGATTCGTCCATAGGCCCTCCAACAATCCGAGCTTTAGATTTTGGAGCCAGGAGATAAATGTCTGATCATCCCAATTGAGTCTTTCATAGAGATCGGCCAGAGTGAAATTTAGAAGCTCTTCCATTCTTCTTCGTTCTGGTACTGGTTTAAAAATGCCAAAGAAAAACACTATAAAAAACAAAACCGCAAATTTAAATAAAAAAATCTGTGTTTCGAGAAATTTAGGGTGGGGGGCTCAACCCAACAAGTGCCAATCACAAGTTTTTGTATAATTTTCTCCAGTGCTTGTATGTTTTGAAGAGTCATTCTATCTAGTGCATTAACCGGAATAACCGACGGTTAATGAACCCGGTTCTGTTGTTCAACCGTGCGTTGGTGGTGTTGTTGGATAGCTAAAAGCCTGAGCATCATTTTGATACCAAAATTGTGTATAAAGCATGAAAAATTGACTATGGGTCATAAATAACCCCATAAATAACCCGGGTTATTTATGGGGGTTATTATTTATTTATGGTTCCATTTGTTACTATATATAGGTTTGAATCCACGTACATGGTCCGGGCCAAGGGCTGTCCCTTTATATAAATGTGAGAGCTCCAATGTGAGAGCCTATATAGTAACAAATGGAACCACCATAAATACCCCATAAATAACCCCATAAATAACCCCATAAATAACCCGGGTTATTTATGGTATTTATGGGTTTCTACGGAAAAATTTGAGTAAAAAGGTAGGTGTGCACCTACTGGGAATCGAACCTGAGAGTTCAAAATATTCGCTCTTCGACGTGCACCCTCCCCCCTTTTAAGTAGTTTGGCACCGTGGTAGCCTTAAAAAACAGACCTATGATGGGTATGGGAGCTAAGCCTGCCAGTAGTCCAACCATCAGAGCCAAAGCCACATACCTGCAAGTGGAGCTATTAACAAACAACGAAAAGTTAGATTAAATGTTCATGATACAGTGATCTCTTCACATTGAAACCACTCAAAAATGACGACTTTTGCTCCAAGTTGCTTTGAGGTTGAGCAATGTTGACAGGTGTGCCTTTCGTATACGTAACTCTTTTCCAAGTCTCTTCGTTTACCTCTTCCTGAATCAACATTGTCTTTGGCTGTAATTAAAAAGAAGCAAGGCTCCACCTTATTTTAAACGTGAAAAAAGATTTTTATTTTACTTTTGTAACGAAAATCTGACTATTCAAAAAAATTATGCAAAAAAGGCAAACATTATAATTTTAGTAAAAAAATTAAAAAAAATATTTTTCGGCCAAAAATTAACTTAAAGAAAAGGACCATAGTTTTTGTGCGCAGCGGCATGTGAAAAATTTGATTTTTGTAAATTTTAAAAATTTCAAAAAATAGGCATAAAACTTAAAAAATCTAGATGAGAATGAGTGTAAAAGTTTTTCGAGAAAAAAAGGACTGCTGGTCCACTTATTTAAAAAAAACACAAAGCCTTTTGTCCGTTTTTTTTAATCCGTTCACCTGGAATCCTTCCTGTTCTTCACCACCAGATTGGTCATTATCTTTGTTCTTAACCTGAGAGATCATGGCTCCACCTATTAGCACCAATAATAACCCTATCCAACTGAGCCATTGCTTTTCAGGGGGTCTTGCCTTTGTCCAGAGCAGACCGAAGTAACCAGTGGCAAAACTGATGCAGCAGTTGGTGATGCTGGACAGCAAGACTGCTAAGGCCAGAGCCAGTTCAGTGACCACAACTAGGGAAATGGTGGTGCTCGCAGTGGCACAGGCTCCTCCAATGGCTGCTAGAGGATAAAATGGGGGATAGTTCTGGCTGACGAACACAAAAAAACCACTCAGCATGGCTTAAAATATTTGATGTCGTTTAAAAAAGGTTGTTTCCAATGTGCGTGTGCTTGCCTGCAATGTTAAGCACCCATTGGTAGAAAATGCCTGGAAATCGCTTGTTTTGTGTTTGAAAATTAAAAAGAAGGTGCGTTTTCTCTTTTGTGTTGGAAAACTCCAAAATGGATGTTAGGGTTCATTCTAGGGTTTATTGTAGAAAAAACGGTTATGGTTATATATTCCGTCGCATATATTCCGCCAACATATATACTTCCAGCATATATTCCGCCACATGTATTTTGCAGCAATTTGCGCGACTTGACAAAAAGCAGATAATAATTGCACTTGAATTTTTAATTTGCGGCATACTCCGACCCCAATTTTGAATGATGATCCCCACATGCGCATAACATTTATTCAACCGTCCAAACAACCATAACCAAACAATAACGAACACATAAAATCAACAAATTCGGCGGAAAGAATTCAAATTGGCTTCCAAAATAAAGGCCCTATTACAGAAGCCGCTGCTTTTTTTATATAAACAGCAAAAATTTTTGGCTGAAATTTTGGCTGTTTTTTGGCTGTTTGTACAATAAATCTGTACGTGATATCTTATACAGCTTTTTTCTCTTTTTCGCTTGTTTCACTACAAGAACCACTCGTTTGCAGTATTCAACAAATATCATTTAGTAAATATCATGAATGATAGCCCGGCAACCAAAAAGCGAAACGAATGATAAAGGTAGATATTTTTCATGCCGCGAAAAACCTCACTGTCATTTTTCTAGGAAGTATTCAATGAGGATAGCGATGAAGTGATCAAGTGTAATAGCAAACGTTATGGTCACTACTTTTATGTGGGGTTCGAGAACGGAAAGCCTACCAAAAAAATCGTCTGCAAACAGATGGGTTGTCGTGCAATCTTACAAAAATCCACAAGCACATCTAAGGTCAAATCTAAGGTTTGTCTTTTAAAATCAAGGTTAACTTTATCGACCAATTCATATTTCAGCTACAGTCAAACCTCGATATAGTGGCCCCACCTCAAGTTCGTTCCCGCCTTGGGTCCGACACTTTTTTCACCCTGATTTTCGAAGTTTTTTACCACTTCTGTTTTGACAGTCTGGTCCCAAATATCGTGAAGATTCCGATTTTCCCAGTCGTTTTTCAAAAACTGAATAATTTTTCCAATTAAAAATGAAAACCTCGATATAGTGGCCCTTTAATTTTTAAATAGGGGGCCACTGTATCGAGGTTTTAATTTTCAAATGGAAAAATTTTTCAGTTTTTGAAAAACGACTGGGAAAATTGGAATCTTTACGATATTTGGGACCAGACTGTCAAAACAGAAGTGGTAAAAAACTTCGAAAATCAGGGTGAAAAAAGTGTCGGACCCAAGGCCGGAACGAACTTGAGGTGGGGGCCACTATATCGAGGTTTGACTGTATCACATTAGAATTTATCAAAACAATGGCACGCTTTTTCATCAGCAAATAAACGAAGCGTTTATAAAATTCGCTGTTACCTATGGACAGTCAACGAATCTGGTGGATGAGCCGTGCTTCATGGACTTCTTTGAATCTTTCCCATGACACTCAGACACTTTTAGTGTGGACGCTGACAAATCTGGATCAATGAGGAGTGCGAAAGATTTCCTCCCGTCACGCAATATTGTGAGCAGAAGAATCGATGACAAGCTCGAGCGGGTGAAAGTCATTGTCATGAGATAGCTGGAACGTTTCAAGTCTATTGGTGGAGGCATAACCTCAGATTTTGCTAAGAAAAATTTGGACTAATTTGCCTCACTGCTCATTTCATCGACCAGAACTGGTAACATAATTTTTCTTTGGAAAAATTCGCTCTCTGTAGGTGCAAACAAGATTTTGTCCTTGTGTTCACTCCTCTTTCGCCTGGAGTGAAGAAAACAAGTCCATATGTGCAGCAGTGCGGCATTTTCCTTGCATGTGTCATGTTGGAGCTACTATTGCAAAGCATTCTACCCATCCGCAAAAGAATTCTTATTTGCTGCCGAATATGAAACATGCTTGCGAAGAGGTCGATCTCAGTCTCCGTCTAATAGAGAAATGGGTAAACAAGCTAAGGTTCGTATTGTTTTTCCAAAAAAGTCTTTTTCACCATTTTGGCACTTTAGGCAAAATGAGCAGTTGAGAAAGATAGCAAGCAAAACTCTTAAGTCGCCTGCGGAAACAAGATGACTCTCTTACTTCAATATAGTCGAAGCGCTGCTCACCAATTTGGGTATCCTGAAATCTGAGATCAATCAAGTATGTTCGCAGAATGGACAGGCATTTGCGCTTCAGGAATTGGATGAAAAACCTCTTTTCGTTGACAGTCGCTAAAATGGTTCTTGATATGCAAGCTGGTTATCATAAGAAGTTTGATTAGTTAGCAATATTTTTATCTTTAGTCAGAAAAAACAGTTACATCAAGCGTTATTCTCCTTCATATAGCTGCTATATGGATTTCATTGCGCGAAAACCTATGTTCCATTGTTAATTCAAGATGGATAGTCGCCATGGCTGACTCTAATCATAAAAGGTGTAAAAATCATAAATAATAGCATTAAGAGAGAAGAGTAATGCTCTAATTACACGCCATGCTCTAATTATTTTCTAATTATTTTCCTATTTTCAAGTGGTCTGAAATTTCTGTTTTCATTTAAAATGTACTTCAATGGTCTTTCTAAAAACAGACGAAATTTCAGCCAAAAATTTTGATCTTTAATTGTATAAATAAACTATCTTTAATTGCATAAATAAAAATTGGAAACAATAAAACATCTAAAAAATCAACAGGGGGACCGAGGCGAAAAAAAGCAGAGGCTTTTGTAATAAAGGCGGTACCTCTTTAGTTTATGTCACACCTCAAATTTTTTGTTCACTTTTTAAAATATTTTTCCTCTTGTTTCTGTTTGCGAATTGTCGAGAATTGTTGTGTCGCCATTTTTTGTATTAATATGTGTCATTTTCTCGATAATTTCTTTTTTTAAAATGAAAGAACTTCGAGGTTTCACTCTATCAAATTTGAGGTGTGACATAAAGTAAAGAAGTACCATAGAGGCAAAATAAAATTTGCGTATTCAGGAGCCACCGGTTCTTCCTCATTGTCGTTTTGATTCATTCTCCTCAGCTTCTGCTTCATCATCATTGGCCACCGGATTGTAAAATTTAGTCATCTGGTACTGCATTCAGCAGATAAATGGCAGGTGCTCTCGCAGGAGAACATATGCGTTAGACGAGCTTGAAGACTTGGCGTTCCGAGTTTTCCACCTTGGTCGATTGTGCTCCGCGCACTGGATCCATCGGAAGAATTGCATGTCTAAGACAAAATCAGTGAACTTATGCCCCAGATCAAAAAGAGACATACCTGATCGCCAACTGTCACGTGGTTTCTTCTTCTTCCTTCAGGCGAATAATGAAGTGGTTCAAATTTAGAACCCCCTTCGAGAATTTCTTGTTGAACAGATGATGCCAGTCCTCCATCGCATTGTTGGTCTGCGGTGCTTTGTTCAGAACAGACGAGAAGATATTCCACCCGGCGACAGGGAAAAGCAAATCAGTCGGAAAGCCGATGAAGCAATTAGGTAACTTTGAAGTACAGCAGATGAGCTGAAAAATCGTCACCTTCCATTAAATCCGACAAAAAATAACAAAAAATTCAAACCTCGGAAATCTTCGACCTTATTTTGATCCACTGAGCTACCTTGAATCGTTGCTTCCAAAGCCACTACTTTGCCGAATTCTAACGCGACTTCACTAACTGGCAGGAAAGCGAGAGCGCTGAGACATTAGAAAAGCCTCTTTACATCGGCGTTGCTCTCCTAAGCAGTCTCAGCAGTAGTTAAATTAAGCCTCAAAATCTATGAAGCAATTCTTCAAAAAAGCAAATCAAAAAATTGAAAAACCAAGCAGACATTACGGATTGAGGCACAATTTTTTGACGATTTTCGAAAATCGCCTTGAACGCACGCTTGTATTGGGTTGGTCCATAAGTTCGTAGATGTTTATACACAATGCACGACGTTTCTGCATAAGTTTCATAAGTTTTACTGATACAAGCTATCGAAAATTGACGGATGGGTTCATAAATTAAAATTTAATTCGTAAAAACGAAACAAAATTTTTTGATGTGTTTCAAAAATAAAATTCTAAAATGAAATTGAAATTTTGCGACCCACCAAAAAATTTTGTTCCAAATTTACCAATAAAATTTTGATTTTGGAACCCATCTGTCAATTTTTAATGGCTTATCTTAGTGAAAACTTATGAGACCCATGCAGAAAAAATGTGTGCTATATATAACCACCCACGAACTCATGGACCAACCCAGTAAGTCTCGACAGATTTTTTGGTAGCAGGAAGAAGACGCACGGCATTGTCGATTCCTGTTGACATTCGTGAGCTAGAAGCCTTCCGATAAAATAAAAAAGAAACATTTTTTGTTACTAATCGCTTGATGTTGATGTCCTTTGACTTTGTTCTCATTTCTTGTCTTGATTTTCATTGCCGATTCTAAAAAAACGGAAAAAAGCAGGGCACACAAAATCTTTTTAACAAGAGAAAAAAGTCGACGGCTAAACAAAATTCGACAATCAAATTCACCCAAAAAGAGGAACAAAATCGACGGTGAGTTTGAAAAAATTGAGCGAATTCAAAATGTGGCGGAATATGTGTTGGTAGAATATATGTGGCGGAATACATGCGGCGGAATATAAAATCATAACCGAAAAAAACAATCTAGTACAGTCTGACCTTGCTAATCCGCGATTTAAGGGACCGACCACTGGGTGGCGGATTCTCGAGGCGCGGATTAGCAGGTGAGGTTGTACTGAAATTTGACTTTTCTTCCTGGAGATCTAGGTCAATTCAATAAATCCTTTCTGATGTTGAAGATTTCTGAGAATTAAAGCCCGAAATTTCGACAATTTCTTTAACATGAGAAAGGCGTAACGATAGACTACCTGGGGGTTTTCAGACCTGCTGAGCACGAATATCGCAAAATCATGCCCCTAAACTTGTGTACGATGCCCATAATTACCGTATTTACTGTAATAACTCGCCCGGGTGAGTTATTTTTTGAATGATTTGCAGAGGGGTGAGTTATTTTTTCAATCAGTAGGAGTCAAAGTGGCCAGTAAAAATTTCAACACAGAGGAAGACGTTCAAAGTTTATTTTACATTTCTGTTGGGAAGAAGAAAGATGTGCCATTTAGAATTGTGCCACTTCAATTTGTGCCCTTTCAGTCTGTGCAAATTCAGTTTGTGCCTCTTCAGTTTGTACCCATTTCAAATTGTGCCAATTGAAATAGCCATGACTTTTTAGATTTTTCTGTTAAAATTTATTGGCACAATTTGAAAAGGGCACAAACTGAAGAGGCACAAACTGAAGGGGCACATACTGATGGGGCACAAACTGCTCATGCTCAGCAGGTCTGAAAAACACCAGGTAGTCAATCTTTACAGTCGGCGTTCTCAGTCCGTTTCTCGTGTTAAAAAACCGAAAAGAATGTGTAAAAAAGGAGTTAAAAAAGCTGACCATCTCCAGCATCGAACACCTTGGCGGGGACTAGCCTGAAGTTGATATAATTATTAAGTCAGATAAAATTATTAAAAAAGCAATTAAAATTACAGTCAAGTCTCGATAATATGACACCCTTCGATACCGAGCCAGTATCGAGGTCTGACTTTGGGCTGAACTTTGAGTCAAGACTAGTCTAGGGTGTCATAAAAATAAGGCATATTACAGTGTTTTTTAAACAAGGGTTGATTATATCGAGTTTTTTACTTTTTAAATGTAAAATTTGTAAAATTAAATAAAATTATCAGCAAAATCGTCATCTTTGCATTTTTTGCAGCAGATTGTGGGAAATAACTTATTGGGGTGTGACATACGAAGTTTGACTGTATAAAGGGTGTCTATTAACAAGGTTTGACTATACCACCTTCACTTACATGGTGCCTAAAAAGCAGACGCTCACCAAGCATTGCCCCAGACCCACAATGGCCGACATAGCACCTTATGCTGACACTGCTACTACTGATGCTAGCTAGATGATTTTTTCGACCTCAACACTCCAACTACAAACAATAGTATAATTTAGGGTCGTGAAACGATAATTTACCTACGCGTAAAAAGTCGGTAAAAACTCGTAAAATTCTTTTCAAAAAATCGGTTGATTGGTTAACTATTTGGTTAGCTGTTTGATAAGTTAATTTAGTTCCATTTTATGGTCGGCCGGTCTTCTATGTTATCTATATTTTTCGTCGTGCTGATTTTTTTGAAACAGATAAAAACATCTGCTTTCTTTTGGCTTCTTTTGTTTAAATATGACTATTTTTGACTTTTTTGAGTGGTTTACTATTGGTTTTGACATTTGGAAAATTTTAGCAGTTGGTCGGTGAATTACCGGCAAAAGATCTTTACCGGTAAATTACACAACCCTACTATAATTCAAGATGTTTTATAAAGACTGTCCAAATTATTCACGAGACAAAATGGTCAAAAAAAGACTAAAGCAAAATTTGAACGAAAACAAAAATGTTAGCATAGTTAAAAGATGCTCTACTGCTAAATATGAGCTGTTGAAAATGGGGGTAGCAACAAATGTCTAAAGTAACAAGGAACAAAAGCACAGAAGCTTTGTCCAAAAATGTTGTTTACACGTTTCAACTTCCTTTGCTTTCACTACTACTATTTTTACAAAATTAAAGATTAACCCTGGCCTAAATAGTACACAACTATTTAATAATAAAAATTAAAGATACTGAAAAATAAAAAAAAAACTTTTTATCACCATTTTAGGATCAAAAAAGCAATCAAAATCATAAAAAACATATTTGAAGTATTTTATGAAAAGCATGTAACAAATCAAAAAATATTCAGAAAGGAAAACAATGAGCACACATTGTCCTTTGAGTGGATATCCCTCCGCCCTCCTTCTACTGCTGTCCAAAAAAGTAGCAGATGTGTTGTTAGTGTTGTTTGGTGAATGATGCAAATGAGGCAATACAATCAAATAAGCAAATACAGCAGACACATGCACACAGACACCACCAACTTACACACTTGCTAGTAATAAATGATTTAAAAACTGATAATATGAGGCCAAATTATTTCCAAATTTATGATGAATATTTGTTATATAACTTAAATTACGCAGGGCTTGCATCGTAATAGAAGTAGTTTAAAGCTTTTTCACTAACAAGTGGTCAACTTGGCCAGAATTGAGTAGTTAACCACCCAGATTCCATGCATTGATTGATTTACGACCCCCCTGACAAGAACATAGAAACCCTTTGATCTTTGCCGACATGCGTGAAAATTTAGCGGTAAAATTTCAAAATTGAGTTAGAGAGTCAGAGAAAACTTTTTCTTCTGCAATTTTCTCTGCTTAATCTAGTAAATTATGCTTTAACAACAAATTTCAAAAATTGAAAAAAACTTCTAAATATTTTGCGGTAAAATTCAAAATTGAGCTAGAGAGTCAGAGAAAACTTTTTTTTGAACAGTTTTTTTGCTCAATCTAGTAATTCATGTTTAGCTGTAATTGAAATTAAAATTTTTCCAGTTAAACCTTTGAGAAAGTTCAATAAATTCTTTAGTTATTTTTACCGTATTACCTCTAGTGAGAGCCCAGGGCTCTTATTTTTCAACCTCCCTCCAAGGGGGCTTTTATTATTAATTTTATCAGCTGGCATTTATCAAAACCTTTGAAGGATGGCAAGTAGACCCCATTCGAAATGTGATTCTTCAGTTCTGAGACGACATTTGCATGATGGAGTTCATAAACGAGCTCGAAGCAAACAAGATTTTCACGACCAAAGTATAATATGAGATAATCAGCATAAGTATTTCCGGGCATATTCGCCATTGATATCTGTGTTTTAGGAAGCATCCTGATCTAAATTCTTCGAGAATTTGCGCTGCAATGCAGGACTGGATCTTCTAAAGTGCGCTGCCATCCCTGGTTGATATCTTAATAGGCAAGCAATCGTGGAGCGTGGCAGCAAAGAGGAAGCCGAAAAAGCCATCACTACTCTCAATAACCTTTCTTTCAAAGGAAGCGTCATCGGCGTGCAAGCAAGAAATTATAGCTAATCATTATAGGGAGGGTACATTTTGCGTGGGATTTTTGACCACTGTTCTTTTCTTGCCCGCATTGTTTATTGCTAATGTGTCTCTGTCCCTTGGCCAACTTTTTACGCAGAATATGACAATGTGGTACTCCTTCGGCTGGCCCCCTCTTTTTTCAAATTTTTTCGAATTTTTTAAATTTAAACAGACAAAAATCAAATTAATTAAGATAACTTTAAGCCATTTTATTCATTAAATTAATACATTAAACAAATTAAACATTACATTATATCATAAACAGTTACAATATATTGAAAAAAAAGAGGGGGGCCCAGCAGAAGGAGTACCGACAATGTTATCAGAATCAAAATATTTATTAAAAAATTTCACGGAAACACAAAAATTCTAAATTTTGAATTTTTCGAGAATTTCAATATTTATTGTCTTAAGCGGAATTTAGAATTTGTCAGTGAGCTAATAATTTGAAGAGCCGTTTCACAAGCAAATCGACCATGCTGAACACGAATTTGGTGTCAGAATGACTTTTACGCTGAAACAGTATTTTTTTTAATAAGGTCCACTAAAATGTATGGAAAAAAGCTAAAAATAATCAGAGAGAAATTCGGAGCCTATTTGAAGCAATAACTACGCGTAACCGGGCAAACTATAAAAGTACCGATTTCCTCACAACTTTTAATTTATATTGTAGCTTGATAATTTTGCTACAAGATACTAAAAAAATTTACAATAAAACTTAACTGCAGAATAAGTTACGGCACATATAAAGTAAAAATGTAAAATTCGATCAATCTTTTCTTCGAGAAACAAGTGAATACATTTAACACCTTTACAGATAAAAACAGCCTATTTTTTGCATGGTTCGAAAGAAAGTTTTCGGCTGGTCATTTTGATTTATTACGAGCTCAGGTGTGATATGAGAATCATGGCGCACCACTTGAATACCTGAGTGTATACAGTTTAATTTCGGCCACGCACAATCGATTACCTCTCAGATCCCTCTTTTGTCACTTTATACGACATCAAAGCAAAAATTACTGACACCTTCATGCTCAGCACGGTTTGTTTTACTTGTTATGATTGTTGAGCGCGTCAGAGCTCACAGTAGCGAGAATTGCGCGAATTCAAACAGATATTCAAAAAAGGCAATATCAAAAAATCTGTGAATTTTATAATTTTGACTGTGGTTTTTGTGAGTTTTTCAAACAAACATTGTTGCAACTGTTTGTTATATTTGTAGCCTGATAAATTTGCTACATGATGCTATAAAAATCGTCGATCAAAGTTGTTTGTGTAGAAAGTTATTGCACGTAGAAGTAACTGGTGTCCAAAAAGTTCCGGATGGACTTTCAAGCTCATTTAAAAAAAAAATTTAGCAACTAAAAAAATCCAAATAATAGTTTTTGTAGCCAGAGAAATTCTCTACAAATCTGTATTTTCACTTTTTGGTTATTGTAAAATTTTATTCACAAAGTTAGAACTGGATTGCCAACAACTTCCCCGATTTCATCAAGGTTGACTCTGATTGGGGTGAGAATGCTGCAATTTAAGGGGACTGGGCGTCCAACTCGCCGGACTGGAATGTGATGGACTACTTTTGCTGGCCATATCTTCAGTCCAAGGCCTGCTCATAGCGCCACTACTCCATCCCAACATTGAAGCGATCCTTGGTCAGAGAATGGGACGCAATTCCCCAGGAATTTATTCAAAAAGCTGTTGATAGTTTCCCAAAACGTCTGCGTAAATGTATTGCGGCCAATGGTGGACATTTTAGTGAGTGAAATAAAAAGTGAAAATGCAGACTTGTAAAGAATTTCTCTGGCTACAAAAGCTCTTATTTGGATTTTTTTAGCTGTTAAATTTTTGTTTTAAAAAATGAGCTTGAAAGTCCATCCCGAACTTTTTAAACACCAGTTATGACCATCATAGCACACCACTTGAAAACATGTAGGTATCAGCTTGATTTTGACCATGCCCATCCTCTTACCCTCCAAAGCCCTTTTCACCTATTTCGTCAGACATCGAAGAGAGAAAAAACCCGCACCATCTTGTTCACCACATTCTGTTCTACCTGTTGTGACTATTGAGTGCACCAGGGTTTCCCGCGTTAATTTACATGATCATTTATAAACATGTACTGAAAATAACGCCAGGAAGCAGGGCTACATTTCGAGTATAAGGTTGTAAATGATCATTTAAATAAAAACTACAAAAAAGTAATTTCCAAGTATAAATATTGAAGAGTTTTGAAACAGCCCATGGTAGAATGGAAATGAATTGGGCATTGTTGAATGTTTTTCGGATTTTAATCGTGACTTGAGTTTGTTTTTTCTCTGTATAATAGCTCAAATGAAAGCCCAGAATCTTGGCCACATTTTACTATACGAAACATGTGAGTTGTAGGAAAAAATTCAGAAAATTTCAATGAAACCAGTCAAAGAAAAATCCCCAAAATGATCGATTTTCGGAAATTTGGCCCATTTCAGCCTGGATACAAGCTTTAGTAGGTGTGTAAGTTTACGCTGATGATTTTATTGGATAGCCAAGAATGTGAGGATCATTTTTACATCAAACTTGTAAATAAAATAAAAAATATGGTGTGCACTTAGTGGTAGTGGACCCTGTGACTTAGGCGGTGCATATATAAAGTTTCCCCCCTTTAAGAAGAATTCGGTTTTCACTAAAGAGGAAAAATTCTAGTTTTAATTGATCTTATTCTGATTATTGTTTTCGTTTATTTGATGTCTTCACTTATGTACCCATGTTTGACTAAAGTATTACTTTCATTGTGTCACTTCATTGTCGTCTACTAGGATTTTATTTAGTCTTTAAAACCATTTTTGATTGCTTATTGGTGATATTATCGTACTCTGCCCTCGTGACAATAACGAGAAATCTGCGGATATTTTAAAGAAATCCGCAGACTCTTTACAAATCCGTGTATAGAAATTTGTTATTGCTACGGGGGCTGGATATGGTTCTTATCAATTTTGAGGGTTTATATCTCGGATTGAAGAGAATATTTCACCGAGCTGATGTGTAGCTTTTTATAAATGAAACACTCAATAATCTGTGAGCTCTACCAATTACAGTATTTATCCTATTAGAAGGCCAGTCTCTAATAGAAGGCCATGGCCTTCTATTAGAATAAATACGCTTTCTTGATTTTGTTCAATATAGTTCGGAATCAAAATTTTCCCGATTTTCTTATTTAAAAATGTCGTAAATTTTCTAATTAGACGGTCCTCTCTAATATAATAGCCCTATGGAAAGAAGTTGGAATAAATAACGGCTGGTCGTTTTATAAGAAAATTAGGAGAATTACTTTTGCGATACTCGATTATTCTGTTTCAGGTGTGTCTTAGAGTTCAAGACTTAGACTATGAAACAACTATACTTTCTATGAATTACCCCCTTTTTAATAGTTACCCACATAGCGACCCTACATCTCAGCTGAAAGTCAATACTTCGCATATCTGTTTTTTACATTTTCTAATACCACGAGATCTCATGATTCCTCTTTTTGGACTTTCGTTGAAGATTAGCCTTATAACCTCCACCGATCCCCCATGGGGGATTAATTTTCAACCCCTGAAAAATTTTGAAATCGTTAATCGAAAATGGCCTCAACTCTGAAATCCTAGTCAAAAAAATGAGGGTGGGGTGTGTTGATTATTAGAGGGTGAAGGATTAAAAGAGGTTATACGGTAATAGAGAATGTACGGTATTTTGCGCACACGTTGTTTTTCTAACCAATCAAAAACTGATTAAATTCTTTATTATTTTATATTCTTAAATGTGGTTTAAAAACAACAATAGATTTTCACTAAAACTCCGCGACAGGTTGCCGAAATTCACCATTGAGGATCCAGTAATGAACCAATCATTTCGGCACAAACTAAATATCATGTTTTATTATCATGTTTAAGAGTAGAGACAGAAACGGGACGGGATCCCGTCGGGATCTCGATCCCGCCCGAGCAGATTTTGAGAAAAAATCCCGTCCCGAAATGCCGCCCCATCATTTCCCAGAATCCCGATTTCGATCCCAAAAATCGTTGAATCCCGAAGCGAAAAAAGTGATCGTTTCTTGCATTTTAGTTGTTCCTGTTTTCTCGCTTAATTTTTTTTGCCATAACGTTTTTGCTATGATTGAGCTTCATATTAGTATTAGGTTGATCCAAAAGTTCTTGGGCACCTTGAAAAAATTTATTTTCGATTTTTATTAACGTGTTAATATTTTAGCATGATGTTTATCATTCAATGTTTGCAGATCTAATTCAGAGGAGATATCACTCGAAGTCATCAACAAAACAGCTCTCAAAATCTTTATTCAACAAAATAATCTCCCTCAACATCAACAACATTTTGCCATCTTTCAGGCAATCTCCCAATACCTTTAACAAAGAATCTAATCGGTTTCGAATCAAATAAACTTGCAGATCTGTTAAAACAAAACAGCAGAATGTGGCGTAATGATCGTCTGTCATCTAAAAAGACAGATGAGATGAAACGACGAAAAGAAGCGAATAAAAAATCGAAAATAAATTTTTTCAAGGTGCCCAAGAACTTTTGGATCAACCTAATATTTACACTAGAATTTGGCGATGCCGCAGTGCGGCATATAAGCTGGCGCGGATAGTGCTTACACGCAAGGTCAAAAGAATCATACATGCGACCACCAGGATTTGAACCTGTGACCATGCCTTGGTCTCCCAAGGCAATCCAAAATTCACTCTAGAATGCATTGGTCCCCCTGTGGTTTTTGGCGACTTTTAAGAGGCTGTAACTTTTTTTTGAGTCGGACGACCGCAACTTTTGATAGTTTTTTTACTCAGTAAATCTACAACGCTAAGTCGAATGGAGTTGACCTGATTGACGGAACACCCCTAACATTTTTTGTGACAGACCACAGACACAAAATAGCGCTATACTACAACCAGAAAAAGCGAAAATGCTCATATTTCTGTTGTGTTCTTGCGAGCAGATATAGAGAGTTGCAGAACGAACCAACAAGATTTATTACAACGGAAGGAATGATAATAATAGATAACAGAGTGACACGAACCAACAGAAGACTCGATGTCGTGTCAAGACAATAATAATTACGAATAATATTTCCACACAATATCTCCCCCCTTAACATTAAACTTTAGATTTAGATATAGGTGTCCCTAAACTAGACTACTTACATGCGAGCCAGACCTTACAAGAGTTGCTTGGGAAATTTACTATAGAGTTTTGAATAATTTTGAAGTCGGTAAATTCCAGCAAGAGAGAAGACTTACAATAGTGGAGACACAGAGAGACAATTGATTGATTTTTTGGTGAGCCAAATTCTTTAGAGTAGCTTCATTTGATATTTGCTTCTACCAGGCTGAATGTCCAGAACTTGTCTTGGCTGGCGAGGTCGAGAAGAGTGACGAGGCACTTAAGCCAGAGGAGAGCCAGGCAAAGATTGATTGAGATCCAGCAAGGGCTGTTGAGGTCGAGCAAAGCGACGGAGCACTTGAGTCACAGAAGAGCGTGGCGGAGATGAGTTGAGAGGCACTTGCATTTGAGTTCGATCCACCAAGAACTGTTGAGCAGTTTGAAAACATTTCGGTCAGGTTTCATTGACAATAGGCTGAGGAACTTGAGCGGATATACTTCTGAATGGAGGATGATTAGCTTTCTTCCTTCTTCCCTCTTTTTTAAAACACGTTGAGAGATGCGACTTGCAAAATTCTTGCCATAGAATACTTTTACTGGAAATTTCCCATTGAGCACGGCGTTTGGAGTGTTCCTGTATGAGTGGAATTGATTGGATATTTAATGATCTGAGAGCCTCTTTGAAGTAGTATTTGCCGAATTGAGATTACCTGGAAAATTATTACATAGGCCTTGAGTTGTTGATCTTCATTTTTGAATCGGAAGTGGAGATTGACCATTTACAGGAGTTTGACCGAGTGCCCAGTGAAACTTTTTCCTTTTCGTGAAGTAGGCTGAAGAGACAGCTTTTTAATCTGATTCCAAGTTTGAGCTGTCAGGAGAGTCTCTTCCGCACCAGTATCCATCAGCAGATTGTTGCATCGGACTGAGTTGATGACAAGCAATAGCGTCCATGGAGGCACCTTTTCTCTTTCGATGGGAGAGAACTGAGCCATACCTGTAAATATGTCATTTATATAAATAGCATTTGAGTTACGATGAGATTTGCCGGAATTGAGTCTCTTGCAAGCTGAAGTGATGTGTTCTTTCAGATGGCAATTTCCACAAATAGCATTTTTAGGGCGACACTGAGAGCGCTGATGATCGTTCCTACCACAGCTGTCACACACGCCATCAAAGGCTCGTTTGACTTGATTGAAATCCTGCTTGCGTTTGAAATTTCGGAATTTGGTCCCCAACTGTTGAAAGCGCAAGGCATTTGGAGCTGACTGAGGGCGGAATTTTGCATCCTTCCTTTTTGGCATCTGAGCAGCAGCGGAGAATTGATTAGACAATCCAGCTGATCCAGATCTGAATTAAACATCGATTGCTTCTTGCATTCTTCCACTAGCTGATTGAGAGTAAACCTCTTGATTTCGGACACTCTTTCCATGAGTTGAATGCATCGGGCTTGCTGATCACACTGATCTTGCGTACCGGAGATGAGAATAAGGCACTTGTGGTCCACTTCATCCATAGCACCCAGCTTGGCCAATTCCACAGAAGCATTGACTTGAGTAGCAAAGGAGATGAGGTCTTGGTCGCCATTTTGAACTTGTTTGAGAGCTTTATAGCGGCGGATCACGAGAGAACGAGTAGTAGCAAAAAGAGATTTGAGGACGGCCACCACTTCTTCATATTTCGTTTCATAGGCGCTCTTAGGCTGGACCGCATCGGCGTATTTCCTAAAATCACACTCAGAAAGTTTACCAATTAAAAGTTTGACCTTTGATTCTTCTGAAAGAAAGGCACCATCCTTTTCAATGAGGACTGAGTAGCGAGCGTACCATTTGTCGAACGTGTGGTCTTCCATCGGATTGTAGACGAACTTTTCCATTCTAGCTGAGAGCGATGAGACCAATTGAATAGCTGAGTTTGTTGAGCCACCAAGGGCATTCATATCGATTGGAGGATTTAGAGCTGCACCACCACCCAAGGCTCGGAATATTTCTTTTAGAGATTGGACGAGGAGCTGATTTTGCTGCGCTTGAGCTTCCAAAACTGCTTTGAGTTGTTCTGGATCCACTTGACTGCGCCAATTGTTGTGTTCTAGAGAGAGAGAGAGAGTTGCAGAGCGAACCAACAATATTTATTACAACGGAACGAATGTTAAAAATAGATAACAGAGTCACACGAGTAAACAGAAGACTCGATGTCGTGTCAAGACAATAATAATTACGAATAATATTTCCACACAATAATTTCTGAATAAGGCGTTGCCACAGTTCAATCACTCTGACTAAAATTATTATATTTGTTCCGTTGTTGTTGTTTGTACATAGTGTTGTCAATAAAAGATAGAATTAGGAAAAATCCCAAAATTTCTTCAAAATCCCGTCGGGATCCCGAAATTTTTGAACGACAATCCCGATCCCGAATATTTTTTCGCCGAAAATCCCGTCCCGAAATCCCGCCCGAAGATCTCTTTCTGTCTCTATTTAGTAGGATATTAAAGTCACTAGCTCCATAAACTAAGTAAATCTTTAAATTTATGTTGCAAAAAAACTTACGCATTCTCTCATTCCTTGTTAGCACACTTTCAGAAGCATTATTAACGTCATTTCTCAAATGCTGCACATCATTGGTTATTGAGGCCACTTCGATTATAGCTAAATTAAGTTATTTTATACTTGTTGCTATTCGAGTCTTGTTTATATATTTAACACGAAAAAGGTCGTGTTTACTAAATTGGCTGAAAAAAATTCGGAAACAGGAGGTATTCGAACAGGTAAAACAGCCTCTGAAGTTATATTACGAACCAGCAAATTCTCAATTCTGACACCGGATGCGTACTCAGCGTAGTCGATTTATCTATAATACTGCTTTTAAAAAATTGTCTCAAATTGAATTGCGCCCTCAAAAGTCTGAATTTCACCAGTAATTTTATTTTGACAATTTTCTTTTGATTTTGTTGTAATTTTTATAATTTTTTTGCTTTGTCATGAGCCCTGATCTTGGCTCTGTGATGAGCTATCAAGTTCTGCTGAATAAATTGAGAAATGTAGAGATTTTGAGGTTTTAAAAAACAAATTTTCATGAAAATTTTATTTTAAAAACTTTTCAATCTTTCCATTTCTCAATCCTTTGAGTAGAGTTTGATAGCATGTTAGAAACCCAATATCCTGGGCTACACGCTTGTGCAAACAAAATTCAAAAAAGTACAACATAATTGAATAGAAATTTACTGGTGAAATTCAGACTGTGGGCACAGTTCAGTTAAAGCATTAAATATTAAAGTCACTGTCAAATTTCGAATTCCGCTCAAGACAATAAAGTAAAGTGAAGTAAGAATAAAGTTAAAGGGGCATGCTCACCTGCATACTTGCACGGGCGCCTGCGCCGGGCGCCGGGCGCCCAAGGCCGGCACCCGAGGCCGGCGCCGATTTTTTTAAGAGCCCGGCGCCGGCGCCCTTGTGTATTTGCAAAACCGGCGCCCGTTTTTTTCATGGCTGGCGCCGGCGCCCTTAATTTGTTAAAAATACACCTATTTTTTTATTTTTTTAAATTTATATTTTTTATATATACTGGCTGCTGAGTTCAGAAACAAGAGCACGTAATCTGTTTACGTGCTCTTGGTATAAGACATTTCGCCAACGCCATTTTGCAACGACTTTTTCGCCAACGACCATTTCGCCAACGACTTTTCGCCAACGCTATTTCGCCAACGACTTTTCGTCAATGACTTTTCGCCAATGACTTTTCGCCAACGAAATCTCATCAAATATCATTTTTATACAACTCTGGCTTTATTTTCACCGGACTGGCTTGCACGTAAGTGCAGGGTAAGAAATACATGTTTCTCCATGTTTTTTTGCTTCACTTGGAGTACAAAACCTTTTTGTTTGGGGTCTTATTTTCGCTTTCGGTTTTATTGTATGCCTTTTTAGTGGACGATAACCTAACTCTTCGTTGTAGAAAAATGGAATCGAATAGAGGAAAAACTATGACAAGCTACAATGGGTATCTTATGCAGCAAACGGTCAAAAGCGCTGATGGTACTAAGCAATTCTGGAGATGCGCTACAAGAGGCTGCCATGGAACAGCTGAATCAGTTTACAGGAAAATCAATTGCTTGGTTGAAAGAAATATTCATGACAGATGTACTCAAAGTCCAATGGCAGTTGTGGCAATATTATTTCCTTGCTATGATTGTTTTTACTTTCCTTTAAGATCAAGCAGAAAATGACAGCTGTGAAGCGAAAGGCGGTGGAAAATCTTGCAACAAGCACTCGAACAATTCTGTCAGTTGCGAAAAAAAGAGCTAGTGTTTACGAAATTGAGTCGATGCCTTTGGACAGTAACATCAGGAAGGTGATCAATAATGCTCGAAAGCCAAAAGGAGCATCAGGTTTTTTTCCTTCAATGCTGTTCCAGGTGTTTTTCGGATCCCCCTGCGAAAATCTTCCCTTCGTTGATAGGCTAATTCGTTTATTCGCCTCAAATTACAATGTGTTTGGGAAAACAAAATAATGATAAGGTATCAATGATTTCTCAGCATATTCATACTATCCGAACTCAAGTGTACAAATCGAATTGAACTCTTACGATATTATGAAGTTGTCGTTTGCGAAAAGTCGTTGGCGAAATGGCGTTGGCGAAAAGTCGTTGACGAAATGGTCGTTGGCGAAAAAGTCGTTGGCGAAATGGCGTTGGCGAATTGTCTTATGACCCGTTTATAGCACAAAATCTGTACCATATTTTTGTCCGTAAAAGTAAAAACCTTTTAAAATAGAAAATTTGTTTTGTTTGATTTATTAATAGAATAAAACCAAATCTGGCGCCGGCGCCGGCGCTTATTATACCCTGGCGCCGGCGCCGAAATTTTGAAAAGCCTGGCGCCGGCATCGGCGCCGGCGCCCTAATTACACCCTGGCGCCCCTGGCGCCGGCGCCGAAATTTGAAAATGCCCGGCGACGCTTGCGGCGCCGGCGCCGAAATTTTGAAAAGCCTGGCGCCGACGCCGTTTTTCCCAAACGTGCAAGTATGCTCACCTGTTCAAATTTTGTCCCCGCCAATTCAAAAAAATTTGCTAATCATTGAAGTTCTGTACGTATTTTTCAACTTGGTTTCTAACATAACTATACCTAAAATTAAATTCTAGGCCTTGCTTTGTTAGAAACCCAGTTGAAAAATCCGTATAGAACTTCAATGATTGGGAAAAATTTTTGAATTGGCGGGGACAAAATTTGAACAGGTGAGCATGCCCCTTTAAATGTTGTTTAATCGAGTTTTCTCATACCGTATAACCTCTATTAATAGACCGTGGTTTATTATTTTTCAACCCCCTTCCGAGGGGGTGGGGGTTCTATTATTAGAGTGGGGTCTATTAATAGAGGGGGTCTATTATTTTCCAACCATTTGAAAGCAAGGGCGCTAGAAATTTTTAGAAACGAAACCTCTAGTTTAACGGACATTTTTCTGGTTATTTCTTCAAGAAAGCGTAGTTTAACCTTTGATTTAACGAACATTTCATATCTTCGCATAGTTGTCACTCTCGATTTCACGAAATTTGAGCAAATGAGGTGCATCGCTATTTTGTTCAATATATCGCTTACTTATTTGTCGATATAAATATATTTGCTTATCGATGATGTTTTTTATAAAACTAAAGCTTCAGAATTTTATAAAAAAATCATTGTGCTACGTTTCGTACACATCGAATTCAGCAACATTAGTTTGGTGCTCATGTTGACTTCATCGCATCTTTCAAGCTCAGTCTTACCATTCAAAAAGCTTTCTAATATATCAGTAATTTAGTTCGGATCACGCTAAATACAGAAAAGGTTTTTGTATGCTTGTTTGTTTAAAATAATTCAATGAACAAGTGCTGTGACTTTTTCACACAATAAATTTACTATCGTAAGAATTAATGGAAGCACACGACGAAGAGAACAATACATTATCAGTAAGGATTTGACTATAATCATATTCAGCTCCCAGAGAATTTACTAAACGATAAAGCGAACAGAGAAACATCCCGCTGACAACCAAGAGAACCATTTCCACCAGGAAGAGAAGCTGTTTTAAAGTATGTGCTCAAGAAGAGAGTCATTCATGAGCAATCAGCAAAAGAGCCAAATAATTAGCACTCCCGCACAGAGAAAAATCGTGCTGATGATCAAGAGAACTATTTAAAGCATGAAGTGAAGCGTCTAAAAAAATAGATTAAAGAGAAGCGTTGAGTACTATTATCAATTAAAATTATATATGAAGGACAGACATAAGAATTGAGCTAGAGAGCCAAATACTTACCACTTACGCACCGACAAACATCCTGCTGTTGACTGACAGAACTATTCCGACCACGAAGAGAGAAAATACCATCGAAGAGAATATCACGAAGTTAAGCATTTGAATGTCTGTAATCGAGAAAAAATCATCATCAGAATTTAGCAAGAAAGCTAAATAATTGCCACTCACGCACGAGGAAACATCCTGCTCTTGGCCAAGAGAACTTTTTTGACCACGAAAAGAGGCATTTTGAAATCTGTAATCGATAAAAAATACATGAGGGAAAAGCATGATAGCTAAATACTTACCATTCAAGAAAAAGAACAATCAGACAACCGCATAATAAGATCCCAGATTCATTTCAAAGCGTTTTGAATCCATTAATTGTTCTAGACTTATATTAATTCAAAAACCGTAATTATTTTAATAGAAACCCCGGAGGGATTCTATTACTTTATAATGCTATTTTTCAATCCTCTAAAAATCTTGAAATTGTCAATAAAAAATGACCCTAACTCTGAAATCTTAGTCAAAAAATTAGGGGGAGGTGGTTAGTTATTATTAGAGACGGGGTTTCTATTAGAATAATTACGGTACTTCAGATACAAATGAATTTAATTCGAATTCAAATTTTTGGCGTTGTGTCGTTAATTACATTCTCTCTTTATGTCTAGGATTTAACACATTTCTGTCAGATTCCGGATTGCGAAGTTCAAAATTTTTTTTGAGTTTATTTTGAGTTTTTCCTATTGGCCGGGCTTTTCCGGGCCGGGCCGGGCCGACTGTCCCAAATCACCGGGCCGGGCCGCTCTGGCTGTGGTCCGGGCCGGTCCAACGGTGGCCCGTGCACAAGCCTGTATCATACTAAAATCAATATACAATGGTGACAAAATTGAAAATATAAGTTTTTTTTTAGCTGTAAATCATTAAATCGAAAGTCTTGTTCTTAGTAGGGACCGGAAAAATGTTCCGCTAAATAGAGTTTGTCGTTAAATCGAGTGTTGTTGTATAGAGGGTCAGTTTCTATTAAATCTGTCTAAGAGCAACCAAATCGCTTCGAAAGTGTCGTTAAATAGAGTGTCGACTACAGCAGTATTATAGATAAATTGACTACGCTGAGCACGAATCCGATGTCAGAATTAAGAATTAAGCTAAAAGGTGAAGAGATTTGAAGAAGTTTGTAATACAACTTCAGAAGCTTTTTCACTCGTGAATATCTCTTGTTTCCGAATTTTTTTCAGCCATCGTGTTCACCGTGAAATTCTGCATCAAACGCATAATTTAGTACACACGACCTTAAAAATGTTAATAAGGGTGTGTAGTTCTCAAGTCGTCTTCTAGTTTTTAGTGGTGTCCAAAGTTTAATTGAGATTATTTATGTCACTAAAATTTTCCTCGATCTTTTAAAATATTTGTTAAATTATAGTAGCTTTTTTTGGTTTAAAGGGGCACGCCCATGCGTTTCAAAAAATAGGTCGGGGACGGGCAATTTTTTTGAATCGTTCCATTTATCACTCGTTTTGCGTCAAATCTAATATTTATGACCTTATACTACTTTTAAAAACTAGGCAGAAAACTAAAAAAAAACTAGATAAGAAGGGATGTAAATATTTTTCGAGAGAAAAAAGAACTGCTGGTCTTTTCTCCGTAAGTAAACAATCCTGTAAACTCACTGAAGTTTTTATTGACTAAATTGCTAGTAATTTAGGGGTGACGCATCAAAACAAAATGCTGAGAGTAAAATTATTTACATTTGTGCGCAACAAATTTTTTAAACCACCTTTTTAATTTTTTCAAAACTCCTAAACTTACGTGGGGTAAAGCCGTAGCAACACAAGTAGTAAGCATCTTTGATCTGGATGTCTGTTTCCTCTACGCTGTTCTTTTGTTTTTTTATTTTTGCTTTTCCACTGCCCCATCTTCTTTTTCGCAAGCCGATTGTGGGTGTGTAATTGGAGGTTGTGGGTAAGGACTGTCTGGCTTTTAGTGAGCTCTTCTTAACCTCAGGTTTGTTGTCCTCGATACTTTCTTCTCTGGAGGTGGAGGGGGTGTTGGTGTCGCACTGCCATGTGCTTAATTGCGCCTTCTTGCTCTGGTAGACTCCTCTGGGAGTCAGGTTGACTACTAGGGGTGGCACTTTTCTGGGTTGTGGCCTGTAGATTGCAGGGCACACAACTAGTTTGGGTTTTGAACAAGTGGCTGTAGAGTGGTCTTCAGAAGAATCCAGAGAGGAGGTGTCGTCTTCTTCGGAGTCTTCTACTGACCTTTGGGTTGCACTTTGGGATGGCTAAATAAGAAAAAAAAATATAAAGTTTTGGAACACTTGATCACTGGACCTGAGTCCCTATTGGGCTAAAAATTAGACCCCTTACAGGATCAGACTCTAAACCCGTCCACTCGATCGGTGATTTCTTATCGGAAAAGGCAAACAAACTTAAAATTTAACAATTTTGGATCATTCCGGAAGACAAACAAGTGGTGTGTCCAGCTTTCAATCGAGTGGGGGTGGAGCTTTTATTCAATTTAGCCAAAATTTTGATTTTAATAGTTTGCCTAGAAAGCTGAAAGAGGTCATAAATCGCACAAAAACAGATCGCCAAAAATTCAAAAAAGAGGGGAAAAATCGCCTGATTGACTGCATGCTGTTTTGAGGATCTCCTGTTTAAATGTGCTTAGTGACAAGCGCTTTTATTTTCCACGCTTTTTAATTGGGTAGTGCACCATTAACCATTTGTCAAAAGTACTATTTAAAACTTAGAAATAGAAACCTCTTGAGAGTTGCTAGTAAATCGGTTCTTTAATGCCTGCATATTTTGCTCTTCGCGCCTTTCGAAGTAGTAGAGCTGGTAAGACAAGTAGACGGCCTCATGCTCTAAAGTGTGTTTCTGGTAGTCGTTAGTAGAAATAAACTCTCCACACTCATAGCACATTCTTTGCCTCATTTTGTCCACTGCAACTGCTCTTTGGTTGTAACGCTCTTGGGCACTCAAAATAGATTTCATGATGTAAAGAAGTTGGAAAAATGAAGAAAATTACAGTTAATAAACCCTCCACATCCTCTCTAGTTCGACTCCTCCTAGGAGCTTGTCTATTTTTTCCCAAATTTACAAAATGTTGTGCTAGTCTTGACGCGGCTCATTAAGATCCCAAAATAGAGCAGATTCTGAAATTAAAATCTTTAAAAAACTAGAAAAAAGTTTTGATGGGGGGAAATATTCCTTAGACTATCAGTGGCAGTGGCAGCTGGAACAAGTACCAAGGCAAAAATCGAAAAAAAAAATTCTAATGCTCATAGGAACAATTTTCATTTTCTAGGAACCTTTGCATAGAGTATCTTTGCAAAAGAAATTTTTTTATTCGCTGAAAAAATCTCATGTAAAATATTTTAAAAGTCTAAAGATTTCGGTCTATAGATGAAGTAGACCAAGTTCATCTGTTTATGCCTAAATGACTAAAGATCTTTCACTGAAGGAAGACATTTTGTTGAACAGCTGAGATTCAGGGCTACACAATAGTTAAACTTTCTGCAAACTTCCCGCGAATATTCGCGTCGGACAGCTCTAGGAGATATTTTTTCTGTCTCATTCAGTAATAAGGACGAAAAATAGCAATACAGTCGATGCTAGTTTTAACGATCACCCGAAAAATTCGTTCCTGCCCAGCGTTCGACACTTTTTTGGCCCGATTTTTGGACGCTTTTACTTATTATGTTTAAACAGTGCAAGGATATCTTTAAAAAATTAAAAACACTAAATAACGGATAAACTACTTTAAAAATAGATGATCGTTAGATCGAGTGTCGACTATATCATTGTTAAATCCTAGGAGGGATCGAACTGGAGTGGAGAGAAAGTGATTAACCACCAACCTTAAAACCATCATTTTTGGCTTCTTATGAGAAGACCTGAATACATTATCCTCTTCCTCAAATGCATTGCTGAACAAGGAGTCGTCGTTCATTTGTCCTCTTCACTAAAACAAAAGTCCCTAAACTAATTTTTTTGTCTTATGCACAAGGTAGGCCAGAGTTATGACGGTCTCAAATATATCTTTCTTATTTTTGTAGTTGGGGAACATGAGAACAGATTTGTCCACGAAAACGGGTTCAAGCGGGCTCTCTGATTTTTTTTTCAGATTTGGCCGTATCAAATAAACGTGGGTATGGGTATATACCCATACTCGGGTATGAGTATACTATATACCCATACCCATGGGTATATATGCCTTAGCAGGGGTATTAAATGACCCATACCCTTTGATACCCTTCACCACCAAGGGTAAAATTTACCTTCGGTCGAACAAATGGTAATATTGTCAGATTTTTTTCTGTAGAACTATTATACATATTCTTTCACGTAATTTTTAAGTAGTTTTTGAGCAATTTTCAATGTATTATAGAAAAATTTTGGGTTTTTATGGGCTTTTTCGAAAAAACTTCACAAAAGAGTTTTAACCAGGGTACGTAACTAAAAATTTTGAAAAAAGTCTAACAAGGTCAAAAAAGTACAATTTGGTCATTTTTCGTCAAAAATGTTATTTTATACAGTGCTTATTGCTATTTCGAAGCGAAAAAAAAAAGATTTTGATTAAAAATTTCAAAAATAAAAAAGATTTGGGGCCCGAAAAAGTACAAATCTTTTTAAAAAAATACAGTTACGTTCCCTGGTTTTAACTAATTATAAGCAGATTTTTACGCAAAAAAATGACAAAAAGTTGTTCTGAGGCTAAAATTCAATTCTAATTATAACCGTTTCGTAGATTTCGTCAGCTATGACTGTAAATAAGGTGTGCACCCAGGACCAGCAACCTCGACGATGCGTATATGAATCTTTACAGCAACCATCCCTTCTCCCTAGAATCGCACAGAACTCCATCCAGAGAGGCTAAAAATAAAAATAACTGGTTTTCGGGGTTTACTAAAGGGGGTAAAGTTTTTGCAAAAAATCGATTGAGCGGATCACAATTAGCTTAGATCAGATAAGCTTAATCGATCAGAATTTCACACTAATCTATTGTAAACCACCTTAAACTACGCCAGACCACACGATTTTGAGCAATTACGCGCATCGGACTGAAATTATGATCCGCTCAATCAATTTTTTGCAAGTAGTTTAACCCATTTTAGTAAACCCCTGATAACCATTTTCATTGGCTTTTGGCCACTTTAGCATGGGTTACTGAGCGATTGAAGTTATTTTCTAACTGTAAAAATCGTTTTTCTGCAAAATTCAGCCAATCGGACTAGTTCGGATTTCTATACATGTGGGTAGGGGTATGTACCCATGGGTAAAAAGGTAACTTTTCACCCACCCTCATTTAATACCGGGCATGGGTATATACCCGTGGGTACCCATGAGGGTATGGGTATGTACCCTCATTCAATTGATAAGGCCCATTATTTGAAAAAAAGGTTTTACCATTTGATAGCTAAGATATCAGGATAAAAAACGGTAAGTGTAAAAATTTAAAGGCTTTTCGGTGAAAAAAAAACATGGTTGGTTTTAAAAACGACCGTTTTTTACATAAAATTCGGCCCCTAGCTTCAGTTTTTTTTTCACCTAGGCTGCAGAATATCATTTTGAAGACTGATATCTTAGTTATCAAATGGAAAAGAACAGCGAAAATACAAGACTCGCTTGCACCCGTTTTCAGCATGTGAACAAGTCTGCGCTGGCATATCCTACGCCTAAACCAAAATCCTCAAATTTTAAAATTATCCCGTATAGATTTAAATACCGAACTACTTTAAATACCGAAAAAAATCTAAAAGAAGCATTAAAAATGTTTTTGGTTAGAACAGTAAATTTTTGTTCAAAACTTTTCTCCAAAAATTTTTGTAATTCAGACACCATAAATATACATTGAAACTGGAGACATTTATTAAAAAAATGTTCATTCAATAAAACACAAAATATGTTTGTGTAAACTTTGAGAAAAAATAAATCATTGTTATCATATCTTCAAAAAGAATAAATGCCGCTTACTTTCTGTCACATTAGCCACGTCAAACTTGGCAAATAAAATTTATTGTTACAAATACAATGAATAATTATGTCGGTGAGTATTCAGCCAATGCAAGAGACACAAAAGCACCTCCGAAACCAAAGGAATTCATCAGGGCAATCCTTCTATTCGGTGATTGCCCCCATTTTCTGACCTCTGTCTTGACCAGGTCTAGGCTTTCAACATCTTCGGGAGTGATGTTTAGATTAAGGGTTGGCAATATGCTGGAGTCCCGAATACTCAAGGCAGTGGCTATGGTTTCCAGGGATCCAGCAGCGGCAAGGCTATGACCTGTGTGACCTGAAAAATGATTATTGCGTATGTGGTTGGGGTTTCGAACGCTGATATTGATCACTTGTCATTGGATTCGATTCTTTTCTGTTTTAGACAGGCTTGCTTTCATAACTTCTTTTAATAAATAAAAGTGTCCAAACAATACAAAAAAACTTTCAATTGCAATCAACACCCGATAAGCCGACACTTTCGTCAAACAATAACCTTAGACTTAGGTTTCAACCAATAACACAACTTTCAGTAAGCCGCAACCTTCCATATTTAACAACATTTAGTATAAAAGGTTTAGGTGAATCTCCGCAGTGAAATAGCGAATTCCTGCAGCACATTAGTGAAATAATGCACCAAATTTGTATTTTAACGTTTTTCTTTGAATTTTCGTTGTATTTTTTTGTACTAACACAGGTTGCCAAGTCAGGGAACCCCAAAATCAGCCAATACCTTTCAGAAATCAGCACTAAAATCAGCACTCACAAAATAATTACAAAAAGTACTGATTTTATCTCAAATCAATAACAAAACAATTTTAAACAAAATTAGAAGCTGTAAAAACACCGCAAAATACAAATAATCATTGAGCGTTTCAAAACAAAAAGAAGTTTTTTGATACTGCATCCCACAAACAGATGCAATTCAACCATAACCAATTGAAAAACAACCGCTGGAACTTATGGCCGGCAAGCGACTTAATTAACGCCGAGCATAAATGCGTTCAATAGCTGTGCTAAAGAATTAAAAAATTAAAATGTCTAAAAGCTTGGAAACAGCGAATTCTCGTCTCTTCTTTTCCAAGGCATCTGGAATTTTTTGGCGCAAGTTCATATTTGATATGAGTTGAGAATTGAGACTCATGGCGTTTTTTTATCATTCTCTGAAGCAAACTAACTAAGTGCATCGTCTGTCTAATTATTTTTTGATGCCCTCATGAGGGCTGGCTCATTAGAGGTGGCGCCTTTATTATAGGAAATACGGTATTTAAAGTTTCGTGATTCTATACAGAAAACTGGAAAGCATACTGTTAAGCAAGCACTATAGATTTCGATAAAGTCATAAAAAATTTCGATGATTTCAAGGCGTGAAAATAGCGAAAAAAGACATTTTATGTCAAAATAGGGGAAAATCAGCCAAAAAGTCGAAAATCAGCAAAAAATTATCAGCATCAAGGGATCAAAATCAGCCAAATGCTGAGAAATCAGTCCACTTGGCAACCCTGTACTAACACGTACCCGTGGATCTTGGCTTTCTAACCAGCTATCAAACTTTTTGAATGATTTTAGAATTTTTGAGATTAAGAGGTTTTTAAGAGTTTTGGGTTAGTAGGAGGCATACTTGCACGCTCTCCAAAAAAAGCGCCGGCGCTTTTTTAAAAGTGTCGCCGGCGCCAGCTGCAGCGCCGGCATCTGAAAAATTTCGCCGCCGGCAATGGCGCTCTAAATCATCTATGTTTACCGGGCGGCGCGCTGGCGCTCATGCAGCGCCAGCGCGCCGCCCGGTTGTCCTGCTTGAATAATTTAAAAATATATCAAACATAAGATAGTTTAAAATTTCGGTGAAAACTTGCAAATTTTATATCAAAGTGAAATAATTTTCATATTATTCAAATGCTAATAATTTTTTCATTGCGTTTTCATCTGTGACAGATGATGACAAGATTGAAGAAGCTGTCGATGCATACTTGCGTAAGCTCGCCCAAAGAGTTGCTACAAGAAAAAACTTTGCAGAAATAATAAATTAATCCAGTTATCTCAAAACTACAATGAGCATGCATTTGCTCAACAAAAATTGCCTTATATTTTCTATTTAATCGTCTTTCTATGAATAAACATTTGTTGAAATTAGTTAATAAAAAATA
Organism: Ditylenchus weischeri; assembly: GCA_029231635.1. Taxonomy (NCBI): domain Eukaryota; kingdom Metazoa; phylum Nematoda; class Chromadorea; order Rhabditida; family Anguinidae; genus Ditylenchus; species Ditylenchus weischeri. Next base: position 97,978 of record JAMRYI010000497.1, read on the forward strand.
TGCCTCTAGATTGAACAATAAAAAAAATATTTTTTCAGCCTTTTTAAACACTTTCACCGTTAAAATATTCGTCGCCGGCGCATTGAAAAAAGGCACGCTTCAAATTTTCCAACTTGGCTAATTTCACTCGGCGCTGCGTGCAAGTGTGGTAGGAGGCTTGACTATCGATAATTTTGGTCGCCATTTTGGTCATTTTTAACATTTTTTAATAAGCACCTTTTATGCTGGAAACAGCCGCGTGCCTCAAACACGGACTGTTGAGAATGGACAGAGCTTCAGCTTTGTCGCCAAGTGGAGTGGATGTGGCGTGAGCATTTATATAGGTTACATCTTTGCCGTTTAAACCTGCATCTTGAAGACATCTTTGCATGCACAACCTTGACCCAAGACCACTTGGTTCTGGAGAGGTGAGATGGAAGGCGTCACTGGCTAGTCCTGAACCAACGTGTTAGGTTATAACCCTTTGGATGGTTATCCGACATGTGCGCGCCACGATATTTCCGCGACGACATTTGCGCGACGACATTTCCGCACCAAAGTCGTATTTCTGGTTAAAAAGGTGAAAGTCTATCCTGAACCACCTTCAATGGTCCTAAACCATCTTTAGTGGTCTTGAATCATTCCTAGTGGTCCTGAATGGTGTCCTCAATTGTCCTAAACCATCCTCAACCGTTTTGAATCATCCTCAATATTCCTGAACCACCCTTAGTGGTCCTTAACGTGAGACATTGTGGATTATCTAAGCCTAAGAAAAGGCTTAGAAAAGGTACTTCAGGTGGAATTCAGGTCATAAAGGCACCTCCACCCTAAATGGTCCTGAAGCATTCTAGGTAGTCCTACACCCTCAATCGTTCTAATCCTGAGAAAGGTAGCCATATAGTTTTTCTAAGTACCATCCAGGTCTTTAAGTTTTTTTAGGTATTATACAGCTTTAAATTATTCTACGGTAAATTCCCCACAATCATTCCTAACGCTTATTCTAATCAGTGCTAGGCAATTCTCCGCTTGGCTCCGAGATTCTCCGCTCCGAGACAATATCAATAGCAAGAGCGAAAATTTTAAAACTAAGAGCCAAGAGCAGGAGCCACAATTTTTTGTCTGGGAGAGCTCTAAAAATTTTTTCTCTGTTCAAAAAATTGTGATGTTATTTCAACACATTGTTGACATATTTTTTTTGCAATTTTAATTTACTTTTTTTGTGATTACTTTTTTTTCATGATCATTGACAACCATATACTAAAAATGACGCAAAGTATAAGGCTGTAGATGACCATCTAAATTAAAATTGCAAAAAAACGTCAGTTCCAAAAATAGTACTGAAGACTTCTGGGACAGCCCTGGATAGGATGGCAAAGAATTGGGCATTGTTAATTTTTTTTCGAATTTTAATCATGACTGGAGTTTATTTTTTCTCTGTATAATAATGTACCAGCTAATGAAAACCCCCAAAATTATCGACTTTCGAAAATTAAGCCAATTTTAGCGTGTAAATAAGCTTTAAAGTTTATAAAAGAGGAACTATAAAAAGTGCTGTAGCTAATAAAAAAAGTTGCTATAAGTAGCTTTTAAACCGCTAACTTTGATTTTTTATATGATTATCTGTTCTTTTGACCTTTTTAAACTGTCCTTTTTTAAGTTAATTAAAATGTCAGAAAATTTAAACAAAACATCAAATAATCCTAGACTCTCAGAGACAATCAGCCAGAAACTGAAACAAACTTTGCCTCAACGGCTATCCATTTGCGCGCGAGCCAAGATCAAAATCACAAGAGCCAAGAGCAAAAATAATGAGTATACTGAGAGCCAAGAGCAAGAGCAGGAGCGAAAATTTTTAAATGCACAGCACTGATTCTTATGACTTGTGCTGAGAAATCCCGTAACTTTAATCCAGAATATTTTTGTTCAGAGGTGGATACCCATTTAGGTATACACCTATTTTCGTGCTTGCTATTAGTCACTTTTGATTGAATTAAAAATAATTAAAGTTTTAGAGTTGGATCATTCTTCAGGCTTGGTGACTATATTACACGGGCTGGAACAAATCCCAAAAAAATCGCAACTGATCCAAACTCAATCACAACTGGTCTAATTAGCCATCTCAGCGCTTGCCATACTAACTGGTCTTTGATGTCTCTACCGTTAAAGGTAGATTTACACCATTCAGGATAGTTGATGACAATTGGAGACAGAATAAGACCACTGAAGATTGTTCAGAACCACTAAAAGTGGTTCAAGACCGTGAAGGGTAGTTCAAAACCTCTAAGAATAATTCTGATATGGATTTTTTCTGGCGCAAAAGGATTTCTTTTTGGTGCAAATTGGCTCTTTTTTGGTGCAAATCAGAACTTTTTGCATCCGATTGGCACCAAAATATATCCAGTTTGCACCAAAAAGAAACCTTTTTCACCAGAAAAAAATACATATCCAGGATGGTTCAGGTCCACTGAAGATGGGAAAGAACCATTCAGTACGGTCGTCCAGCTGTTTGACCAGAAATACGATTTTGGCGCGGAAATGTCGGCGCGCAAATGTCGGAGTGCGCATATATATCGGATAACCCATTGGATTAACATGTCTTGAGCTAATAATAAAATACCTTACCATAACCAAGAATTTCGGCATAAATCTTAGCATTTCTGTTTAGTGCATCATCCAGCCTCTCCAGAATGACGACTGCAGAGCCCTCACTTAACACGAACCCGCTGCGAGTTTCATCAAAAGGACGAGAAATGTCAACTAAAATTGATATTTGAACTAGAAAACAATGAGGGCTGGTAATTTGGCTCGATTCGCTGCCATGTTGAGTTGTCCACAGTCGGTTAACCGAAAACGGGTTTTTGCCAATAAACCGGAACCGAAAACCAGGTACGACAAACCGAGAAAACCCGAAAACCGGGTTTTTTTGGTTTATTTTCCTTGTTTTGACCAATTAAAATTATCAATTCTCTTAAAAAAAATACTTCCCAACAACAATTGTCAGTATAATTTTTATTAGATTATCAATAAATATAATTATTAATTTGTTTTTTATGTTTTTCTGTTGTTTTTCTTATCTACCTTATTTTTTCTAACAGAAGACTCGGGTCTTATATTTATCAAACCCCTAAAAAAAATTTCGGCTTGATCTCAAGATTTTTGGGTGCTCGGCCAAATTCCAAAAAGCAGATTCCTTAGAACTCGTAGGAATTCAGAAAACAGCTCTGCAAAACATTCACTCTGTCGCCAGATACAGACTCTCAAAGTCGAGGGGGTCTTCTATTAGAGATCGGTCTTCGACTAGAAGAAAAGCGACAACGTGTGAATTGTAAAAGCAATCTTAGTTTCGTTAGCAAACTCTTTTTTTCTCTAGATTACTCATAGGGTACTGAAACTAAATAAAGAATAAAAAATTGAATGAATAAATGCAATCAAACAGATCACGGTATCCTACCCATAACTGTCTGCTAAACACAGCTTGACATTAATAAAGATAGTGGCGAATATCCTAAGCTTATCCACCCTCCAAAAAGCCTAACTAATTTATAAGTATTGCACTTACCCACCCAGGACTTTACCTAATTTACATTATGTTCACCTACGAGACCTTGCATAACACGGTAAGGAGTAAGTTGTGCCATTTTAGTTTGTGCCCTTTTATTGGCATTTTATCAGTTTAAAATCGCTGATAGAGGGGCACAAACTGAAATGGCACAACTTACTCCTTCCCCATAACACTACTCTCAGTAGTGTGTTTTTGACATTGCATACTATATGAAGGCAATGCATACCAAATGAAAGAAAAATTGGGCGGGGAGTTTATTCGACAATCAGAAAATTCAAAAACCGGATAAATCAACACAGTAAAATTCAACACCCACGTATTCAAAAAACGGATAATTCAAAGAATTTTTTTCAACAGTCAGATTAATTAACAGCGTAATTTAACAGAATATTTTTCAGAAGCCAGATAATTTAAAAGAAAAAATTTCAACAGATACTCTTTTCAACAGCGGGTATTCAGCAGTTGACATATTCAACATATAACTCCTCCTAATACCGTATTTCCTCTAATAACTAACCCCTTTGAAGACCTATATTTCAACTCAGAGTCAATATTTTGCAAAGCTGTTTATTGCATTTTTATAACTCCAACGATCTCTACCGATTTCACTTTTTAGATTTTAGATTTTCGCCACATATTTCGAGATCGACCTCAAAATTTTCCGATTTTCAAGAATCCAAAAAATAACTCACCCGGGTGAGTTTTTACAGGAAATATGGTATTAAACTTTACTTATTCCCTATGGGTGGTATTTAATTTTGGCCACTGACTTGTATTGGCCACAGATTTTTGAAAATTGGCCACAGCTTTTTGAAAATTGTCTACAGAGTATTGATAAGACTCTCTTTCACTAGATTTTGATTGTTTTGCACCGAGTTTTATGTTTTATTTTGTTTTACACATTTGAACCCTTTTTATTTGTGCCTATTCAAGACCTTCTACAGATTTCTTTATTTTATGCACCTTTTACACGCACAAAATGATCATAGTTCTCCAATCTAATTTATTCATTTTAACAACGGAAACATTAAACTTTCCAAAACAATAACAACACTTGATGCGTTTATCTTTGACTTGGCCTCCCTCACTTTCTTTTCCTGCCCAAGGGATCAGCTGTAGCGTGGCTCGGAAACTTGATTCTTCCTTCTTTTCGCTTTACCAGAAGTGTGCGCTTACAGTGACCCTTATTCACACCGACAAAGCAAGAGCACGAGAAATAGCGAGGCCAGATAGATGAAAGACTGATGATGTAGAAGACAGACTTCAGCTCCTAAACTTGTGCTTCATATGATGAACAAACGAAACCCCCACCACATATTGTTCCCATATATTCCCAAATATTATTAATAACGGGATGGAAATTTAAGCCCACCATTACAGGATATCCATTCCAGTTAAGCTTGTAGGTGGAGTCGAAGCTGATGAACCGCGAATTGCTCTGGAACCTATTCAACATTACTATTAGCTAACTAGAGCTAGCTTATCTTTTATTTGACCAATAACTTCACGAAGAGACATATCAAAAATAGAGAAAATTAAAAGACTAGCAAAGTATTAGAGATGCAAAAATCTGTGGCCCATTTTCAAAAATCTGTGGGTGTTAATTAGGGGGCCTTAATTACAGGGTGGGGGTGGCGTTTATTATTCAATTGACTCCAATGGTTGATCAAGCTCAGAACTCAGGAGATACCGAAACTTCATATTTACGATTTTCGATTTAGCTCTAGAAGTACTTTATTTCCATCAATCTAGTAACATGCAATTTAACAAAAATTATCACCCGGATCACTCATTGGTTAGCATCACTTTCATAACCGTTTTCTTCACCTTGCTTGGTTGCAGATCGTCAGCGAGTAGGCGAGCATTTGACAAAATTTGCGGTCCACCTGGGATAGGACCGTGTTCCTTGAAAGCGTGTATAAGATGGTCTTCACTACCGTCGTAGTAGTTTGCTATGCCACAATCTGAAATTATAGCTTTTTTTGTCCTTTGTATTCCATTTCAAAATGCTTACCTTTGAATGACTTGAATCGCCTGGAGACTCGCATTCTTCTGACGTTAATTGCAGGGGGCGTTAATTACAAGAAATACGGTATTTTTGTTGGCAGAGAAGATTGGCTTCGCAAGCTTGCAAACTTCTTGGCATTTCAAACACGATTTTTTTAGAGCACTTGCCATATTTCATTTAAAAATTATATGTGATAGACCTGCGAAAAATAAAAGTACGTACACTCTTGCCAGACGTCAATTGAAGAGCATCAGTCACTTTGAGACCCATTCCAAAACCAACGTCAGATGGTCCAGTCCACAGCGAGTCCTACAGAAAAGTGCTTTTGCAGTCTAAGATATCGCCCATCACATTCTCGGTGTTTTTGTAGCTGGCTTGAATTTCTTCTACGAAAACTAGTCCACCCTGAAATTTGAGCACATGTAAAAATTGAAGCATTAGTGCCATTGGAGCTCCCTGTCAAAGCAAAATAGGAAAGGGGTCACAAGGGCACTAGTGCCAAAATTGATGATAAATTTGTCCAAAGACACACCTCGAAGCGAGAATCTTCAAACGTCTCTAGCTGATTTTCTTTATCATTCCAATCTAGCAGATCGCTCTTACTTTTAACTCCACATCTGCGCCTATCCAACATTTGAAAGAATATAATAATTGGAGTGGATGGACACAGAATGAAGAACCTAACCGATATGGGCTTTTGTTCAAAAGACTCATGCTCCAACTTCAGCTCGTTCTCATTGGTGATTTTGGGAGCTTCGCAACACTTCCTTAGCAAGTCTTAAGCAAGTTTCACTTGCATTTCTTTGACGAGTTTAAGCGAATGATTCAGTCCAGCAGTTCGCCAATGGTGATCTGAAAAATGAGCTTGATAATAAGCTGTTAAAAAATAGCAAAAGACGTTTGAAATGTTTCTGCTATATTCTTTGATGTCAATAGATTTTTGGACTGCCAGATTTTAAGAAAATCTTTCTTTATCTTTTTCCATTTGAAATTTGCCTTCGTTTTAAGGCGACTTCTTTTTTGGGTTCAAAGATAGTTCAAGATAGTGGCCATTTCTTATCCACAAGTGCTTGGAGCACGAGTCCTTGGCGGTGTACTGACAGCAACAAACAGATCCATCCTTTTACTTCAGATCATGACTCCAGTAGAGAATCTACCCTGAAGCCAAAAATATTTATGCAAATATAATTAAAAGACTTTGACTTGAAGACTCCGACTTTGAAAGAGTCGGAGTGTAAGCGACAAAGCATTCTTGACCCGCTGAGTCTCAGCGCTGATTGTATAGCCTCCTTTACGATAAGCAACCTTGCAGTCCGATACACTTTCACTTGCAAAGATGTAAAACCTGAAAATGCGAAGAGTTAGTAGCTTAACCCATGCAAATACATGAAAAGAAATCAAACGGCAAATTGCAGTTTAATTATCCGGGTATGCAAAAAATCTTCGGTAAAAACTACGTCTGTTAAAAAAAACATTGCCGAACATTGCCTTTTGAGAAAATTTTTCGGCGAGAAGTCCGACTGTCGAAATAATTTTTGGCGAAAACTCTGACTGTTGAAAAAAATTCGGTTGAATTATCCGCTTTCTGAATAATCCACTGTTAAATTGATTATTTTTAGAATACGCCGGTGTTGAATTGTCCTCTGTTAAATTATCCGGTTTTTGAATTTTCCGATTGTCGAATAAACCGCCCGCCAAAAATTCTAAGATGATCTGTGAAGTCAAATTTTTAAAGATCGATGCCTAAAAAAATTACAGCCATTAAAAGACATAACTTGTAAGAATGAACCACGCCTGGCCATGCCAAAAACAATTCCTACTTTTTTTACTTTTTTCATTTTTTTAGAGAATGTTTTACACTATTCTTATTCAGCTGATTGAGCTGTACAAGAATATGGAAAAATGACCTGAACATGACGGAATTTTTTTTTCTACTTTTCTGGCTATTTTGTAGCAAATCCAATGGAGAGTCTAAAACCGTTGAGATTTTTTGTTTTTATAAGAAAACTTTTGAGAACCAAGCATTTTAAGTGAGTAAATTTTTAATCACTTTAGTTTTATTAACTTCAAATGGCTCTAGCTCATTTTTTTTGAGATAAACTCCAATCACATAATAGCTCATTTTGCTTTCCAGAAAACGCTCCATTAAATGAGTGCAGTAGTTTCCGGTTGACCATCAAATATGTTGGACAACTGAGCAAAAGTTTGAAAAAGTTACACTTTTCCAACCATCGATTTTGCCAAAAATGCCGTTTTTCTACACTTTTTCGTAAGCTTGAAGAAAAATGTTTTTCCATATTCTTGTACAGCTCAATCAGCTGAACGAGAATAGTGTAAAACATTCTCTAAAAAATGGCTATCTGAGGAGAAAAACAGCTTTTTGGAATAAAGGTTGCCAAAAGTCGGTGTGATAATTCTCGGAAAACTTCTGGTTCTGAATCTCTTTGACAGGTTTTTCTCAGCGAATTCATGTTCAGCATAGTCTATTTGCTTATAAAAGTGCTCTTACACTTCGAACTCACTGTCATATTTCGAATTCCTTTCAAGACAACAAAGATTTAAACGCAATTTAAACAATTCAAGCTGTTACAGTTCAAATCTTTGGTGCCTTTCAAGATATTCGAAATATGATCACATTTTTTTTTTAATTTACTTACTTAAAATGCTTGATTCTTATAAAAACGAAAGATTTTAACGATTTCGGACTCTCCATAAAATTTGCTACAAGATAGTCACAAAAGAAGAAAAAATTTCTGGCATGGCCAAACCTGTAGATAAAGTGGTCCATTCTTACAGATTATGTCTTTTAAAATGTAACATAAAAACGTTGCTATACATACACCCCATATTAAGGTGCCGGACAGGCCAGCTTATACCAAATTTCGTAATGGAAAAAAACCAAGAAACCGGCGGTTAACTCGAGCGGGTTTGACCAAACCGGAAACCGGGTTTACAAAACACCGGGTTTTTAAAACCGACCGAACCGAAAAAACCGACCGTGAACAACTCTACTGCCAGGTACCGGTTTTTTTATCGAACCCGGGTATGTGGTCACACGGCGTTTCAAATCGGTAAAAATCGCGAATAGGGAGTTTCGTGCCAAGATCAAAATTCAATTTTTTTTGATTTTCCTATAACTGCTTCCAGTTAATCATTGCATCCGTTAGACCTTATTTTTTGTGTTGCAGCTCAGTGTTTATGCTTAAAAAATTACGTAGAGCTGTAAAAAAAATTGGTGGTTTTATAGGGCTAATTTTTGTGTTGTGAACGTGATAAATGACTCCTTCATTTAATTTGTTAAAAAAGTGAAACCTTCATTTCCACTTGCCAAGGCTTTCATCCTGGAGAAACCGACTACTGCGATTTTATTTACACAGCTTTCAGTAGAACCAGCAAAAGCTTTTCGCCATCTCCCTGAGCGCACATGCAGGAAAGCGTCGCCAATACAACTGCCTCCCGTGGCACAAGCTGAAGATTGTGAAGTGTTCCCTCCAGCTAGTCCAAACCTATAAGAAGACGAAATAGAAGATAATAGATTAGATAGACATGCTAGTTTTACCGTTGACTGACATAACTTCCAGGAATATTAGTTAGTATACGAGGTACAAAATATGGGCTAAAGCTAACAGCGTTACACATCAAAAGATCTTAACATAAAATTACCTTACTCTTCTGGATTGGTCGGATTCAACTTTTTTGGCTGTTTCATATATCTCGTACAGATCTGACACGCCACTGCCTGAATTTAAATATGGCAGGTTTTGAGTAAAAAAAACAAACATATACTTTTGGATCTTTTTATTCCATTTACATATTTCACATTTAAGAGTGGTTTTTTGCAATGCTGAACCTCAAGTTGCCGATAGCGGAAAAGACAATAACTGAATAACTGTCCTTACCTATGCAATGTCATACCTCATTAGAAAGCGTGAAATCTCAGCTTTCCAATGAGATATAATAGTTGTTTGTGTGAATATAATTTCATGGATTTCTAAGCAACTGTGGCTCGTGTCACTCTGCTATTAATTGTTATCATTCGTTCCGTGGTAATAAATCTTGTTGGTTCGCTCTGCTCTCTCTCTCTGCTCTAAAGAACACAATACTAACGTTAGCCAAGGATTTACGAGAACACCCAATTTTTTGGTTAGTTATCTCCAAACTTTTGATTGAAAATCCGTATAATTTTTCGATCTGAATCAGCTGATCCCGTCGGCGAAAGATTTTTAAAAGATGAAAAATGGAAGGTAAAAGATATTGCACCCACGGTTTCAGACAAGAACGCCCTATAAAAGTAAAAAACTGACCTATGCTGACTCCTACATCCTCAGACGATAGTCCATACTTTCCCTCTTTATCTCCAAGCGAATTCGCAAAAGAAAGTCCAGAGTCCAAGCAGGCTTCTTCAGCCGCAAGTAGCGCTAGTTGGGACGGTCTACTCATTTCAGCCTTCCATCTCCCACACTTGCTTAAATCAAGACCGTCTGGATGATCATCCGCTTTGTCAGGAATAGTCCCAACAACTGTATTAAGAGATGGCTCAAACCGAAGAGCACTTTTAGACGCTAGAAGGCTATGCCAAAACAAATTAACACCCATGCCATAAGGGGAAACGCATCCTAATCCAGTTATCACTACTCGATGCATATTGGGTAGCTTAAAAACATTATTTTATTGTGGCTGTCATGAAATCGCCAAAAAACGAGAACAAAAAAAGCGCAAATATCACTTCTCTAGAACAAATTTACACTCTAGCTATAACTTTATTTCTTTCTCCAACAATAGAATATACTAGCGCATCAATTACTTTTTTGAAACTATACAACATTTTTCAGCCACAACCTTGGCTAGCTTTGAAAAAGCGACTGAAACAACGGAATTCTTGAACTTCTCAAAATATTCTTCGCCATGGTCACCACTAGTAGCTAAATTTGGATCATGAGGAAGTTGAGCCAACAAGTCCAGTCCTAGCTCTTTGCACATTCCTTCAGCTCCACCGGTGGTCGAAGGAAACAGCTCGGAGGAAGCGGAACAGCATGGACAGACGAAGGCAGACATGTTCTCGACCACTCCAAGAATTGGCACTTTTGTTTTCTGGCAGAAATTGATCTAAATAAATTCAGTAAAAGAAATAATTTTGAAAAAAATCACAAAAAAACCTCTTTTCGCACATCTAATAAAGACACTTCTTGCGGAGTAGTCACTATAATAGCACCACTTAGGCAACCTAGAAAAAATACAGTTCAGGTAGCGCAAAGAAGTAAACAAACAAAATTCAGATCTTATTCTATCTTTTGTCGATTTTTCTCTGCCTTTCCCGTTTTAAAATATTGAGAAATAGACGGCAAAGCTGACCGGGTAAAGCTGACTTAACCTTGGAAAATAGGTTAGTTCAATGCGTGTTCGGTTTTCAGTATTTTCCAACATTTTTGGTCTTTCACCAAAACTTTATCCTACATGTTTTTCGGTTCTGCTTTAGTTTGCCTTTTTCGATTTTTAAATTAACAACCGGGAACTACCCTACATTGAAAACTCAATAGTACTAATAAGCCGTAGATGCTCACGAGATATGAAAAATCTTACTTGCTTGCAGGAGAAGCTGAACCACAGAAATATGCTCGTCAGATGTTCCCGGTGGCGTGTCAATGAGCACTTTAAACAAAAAATGTATGTAAACTCCCATTTGAAAAAAATTTTTACGATAATCTATAGCGTTCCAGTCAACGTCTCGAAGAAATTGTTTGATCAGTGCATTTTTTCTGGGACCTCGCCAAATGACTGCTTCATTTCGAGACTCCAGGAGGAACGCTATGCTCATCACAGCCAGATTGTCACGCACGTATATCGGAGACCAGCCTACAAGGACAATGACTTAAAAATACTCTAACGTACTATTGGGCACTACCTTCAGCACTGTCATGCACACTCTCACCCTCCACACCGAACATTCTGGCTTGAGATGGACCACAGATGTCAATGTCAAGCACACCGATTTGATGCGATTGGTTCCCAGCCAGAGCAAAAGCTAAGTTGGTCGTAACGGTGGATTTGCCGACACCTCCTTTTCCACTGAGAATCAAGATCTGAACAAAAAAATTGGAGCAGCGCCGTAAAACATAAATTAGCAAACTAACCTTGTGCTTGACATTTTTGAGTCGATCATGAATTTTTTCAACGTCTGGATCAACTACCTTTTCACCTGTATTGCAAGCACGCTGATTGGGACAGCCCGCACAAGCCGAAGTCTTTCCTAAATATTAATGTTGAGGACTAGATTGACCCTGCTTTTCATGTTAAAACCTTCACCTGCATTCTGGCTCCCAGTTCCAGGACAACTCTCATTCGCATTTTCGGGGACGTCAGACATTTTTCTGGATAATTTTAATAATCAAGTGACTTTAGCGGATTGAGAGACCCCAAATAAAAAAAAACGGGTCATCAACCACTAGCAACATGATACACAAAACTGATTAAGTCATATATTGCAAAACAAAGAGACAAATATATGACAACCGAATCTAAGACGGAATCATAAAAGGTGCCCTGAAGAATGCATAGACGTTTTGCGCTTTGATAGGTCCAAGTCCTGGGCACGATTCAAGGTGTTCTTGGCTGGCTTTGGCTATGGATAATATGCTTCCGAAGGTCCCAAGCAGGCGCTTTGCATCAGTCTGCGAAACACTTCTGATTGAGCACAAGAACTTGATAGCCTGGTCGTACAACTAAAGCAAAAGCTGTAAGCAAAATATACTGCAGTCGCTAGGACTATTCAACTCACATTACCTGCTGATTCTTATTCTTGTCTGTGGTGGGACGACCGTTTTGACCCTGCTGTTTCTGCTGCTTGTAGTTTTGATAGTTGCTTATCACAGTCTCTGGACTGCGCTTTTCCGAGAGCTTAAGATTTTCAATATATTCAGCAGCTTCTTCTACGGAATAGCTGAGCAGTAGGGTCCAACCGGCTCGATAACAAAACATGTCTAAAACGCTATTCCATACCATAAAGAAAACTAAAGTGCCTACTTAAATCACGAAGCACAAATGAAGGGTCTTCCACGTTCACAAGAACCAATAGCACCTAAAATTACAAGCTCGAAAGTATTTCTGATTGATAAAAATTTTGCGGAACCTTGATGTAGTAAGAATTTCCATCAGCAAATCTAGTCTCAATGTAGCCAGGATGTAGTTTGTGGTACTTCAAGCTCAAATAGAGAACACCGCAATTTTTCGCACATTCAAAGTCTGCTCTAAGATCCGCTGACCATTCATATGGCACATTTCTGATGTATTTGAGCAAAGGATTTCCTTCCTGTCTTTTACGATTGATCAGTATTTTTGAAGAGGATGATCCGAGCGGTCCTTGAAAGGCGAAATTATACTAGCGCATAAATTTCATCATTTGTTCAATCGAAAAAACAAACCTGTTGCAACAGATGTCGATGGCTGAGCGTTGTTGTCAGAGTTCATGAAAGTTTCTAAAGAAGTATAGACGCTACTATGATATTACTACCACCCAAACCCCCCACCCACACCCCGCCAAAAGCTACTTCGATATGATAGCAAAGAAAACCCAATACTTATCGGAATCATGTCTGAGGCAAGTGAATGCGCGCATCCCAAACTGTCAAGCCCCCTTGGGGCTGTGGGGCTTGGAGTTGGGATGCGCACACCCGCATAAATAGACACAAATCACTCGAAAGTGACTCTGGATGCATAAAAAACATGCATGCCAGAGTTTCTATATCCGGTAGCCCGCAGTATTCAAAACTATGTTCAACATCTTTACTTTTTTTGCCAGTGAGCCTTCTTTAACACCCCTAAAGTGGCCCCTATTTTGTCTTTTCCCCTCCCTATACAGCCCTTTTTTCTAGCCTTTTTATGGCAAAGTTATTACATAAAAATGGTTTTTAGACACTCCCGATCAAAGTAGCTGTTTGGGGTGGGGGGGTTGGGGAACGATTTATATCGAAGTAGCGCCGAAGTATAAGTTAAATCATGATTTTGCATCCATCACAACATCTTTCTAAAATATATTTATTTCACAACCAAGTTGAAAATTGAAATTTGAATTGTTCTGAAAAATTAGCGCAAAGTTGTTCTTTTTGAATATGTTTTTTTCAATAAAGTAGATTTAGATTAGATAATTGAGGGCTTAAAGCAGAAAGAACCACTTTCCATTGCTCTCAAATGCGTATCAAATTTTTGCTTTAACATTATCCTACTTTGTGTCCAATAATGAGTGTTGGTAATCACTGGCTTTTTACACTCAAGCAATTGGAAGAAACCCCGACAAGAAAATGTGGCATACCACAACAGGATGAAGACAAACTCAGAAAAGAGGGTGTCAAAATAATTATGGTAAAATTTTTACAATGCTAATTTTTGCTTATTTAACTTATTAAAATTTTAGGAAATAGGATCTTTGCTGAAACTGTAATTTTTATCAATGCTGTATTTTTGAAGTCTGGAAAATTTAGGAATACTAATCCAACCCTTGCTACTGCCAGTGTATTTTTTCACCGTTTCTACATGTTCCATTCATTCACTGAATTTCCCAAACAAGTAATTTTGACTAAAAAAATTCAATGCAGTTTTGTAAGAAACTTTTTAGATAACTGCCCTGGCATGTCTTTTTCTTGCAGGCAAAGTGGAGGAAACACCCAAAAAGTGCAAAGATATCGTTGCTGCTGCCAAAGAAACCTTTCCATCCGATTTCATCTCCAAAAGTCTTACTGTAAGCTCATTTTCAGCCGGTTTTCATTTTTTTGATTTTCGAGTTACATAGATTGCACAGGGTGGCCTGAGAAATTCCCTTACCTTCACGTGGAAATAAGTTTTTGTGAGAGCCGAATTTCGGCAACCAGACAAAGTACATTTTTAAAATGTACAGTACTTTTTTTGGCGCAAATTTTGGTTTTGTCTAATTAGATTTGAATTCTTTATGGCCTGTTCACATACTGAGACATAGACCCGGCTCTATTAATATAAATTTTACATTACATTATAAACTACCCAATAAGCAATCTATGGTTGCAATTTACAATTTTATGAACAAAATTAAAAAATAAGATATTAAAATGATTAGTTAAGTGCAAAATAGAAAAATGCATTGTGAACACGTGAGAGTGAGAGTAGGAGCGGAAGTGAGGGTAAAGAGTGACAAGTTACTCTCATTCACAGTATGTGAACAGGCCATTAACTTTTTTTTTAGATTGATAGCACCATCAGGTAGCTATGCGATTCAAGTTTCTAACGGCATATCATTTTTTGCATCATATCTAAAAAATGTAACACAAAAAGGCAAAAGTATGAAGCAAATCAGAATAACGATTAGATTCATACCTTTACCGGCTATCGAGGTGTCGGGTTAAAGAGGTTCGACTGTAGTGTTATCGGGCGGCGGTAAATTGATCCTCGGTAAATCGATCCTCGGTAAATTGATCCTCGGTAAATTGATCCTCCGGTAAATTGATCCTCCGGTAAATTGATCCTCCGGTAAATTGATCCTCCGGTAAATTGATCCTCCGGTAATTGATCCTCCGGTAAATTGATCCTCCGGTAAATTGATCCTCCGGTAAATTGATCCTCCGGTAAATTGATCCTCCGGTAAATTGATCCTCCGTAAATTGATCCTCCGGTAAATTGATCCTCCGGTAAATTGATCCTCCGGTAAATTGATCCTCCAGTAAATTGATCCTCCGGTAAATTGATCCTCCGGTAAATTGATCCTCCGGTAAATTGATCCTCCGTAAATTGATCCTCGGTAAATTGATCCTCCGGTAAATTGATCCTCCGGTAAATTGATCCTCCGGTAAATTGATCCTCCGGTAAATTGATCCTCCGGTAAATTGATCCTCCGGTAAATTGATCCTCGGTAAATTGATCCTCCGGTAAATTGATCCTCCGGTAAATTGATCCTCCGGTAAATTGATCCTCCGGTAAATTGATCCTCCGGTAAATTGATCCTCCGGTAAATTGATCCTCCGGTAAATTGATCCTCCGGTAAATTGATCCTCCGGTAAATTGATCCTCCACTTTTTGTCTTGAAAGGAATATATTTGAGGGTATTGAAATTTTTTAGTCTGAACCAACCAAACGAAGTGGTCGTCCACTTGTTGCGAATTTTTTTTCAGGTTTTTCGTGTTCCAAAACCTGTTTTCTGGACTAACTCGGGCATGCTGAAGATGGTTTGATAGTGGTAAAATACCTGTTTCTCGGGTATTTTTTGAGTATTGGACAATAATTGAATTTGGTGAAATCAATTATTGCTCAAAACTCAAAAAATACTCGAGGAAACGGCATTTTACCACCATCAAACCATCTTCAGCATGCCCGAGTTAGTCCAGAAAACAGGTTTTGGAACACGAAAAACGTAAAAAAATTCGCACCAAGTGGACGGCCACTTCGTTTAGTTGGTTCAGACTGAAAAGTTTAAATTCCCGCAAAATTTTGAAGGTGAACAAAGAAAGAGTGAACAGAATTGTGCATAAATGATTTCGTGTCAAGACAAAAAGTAGAGGATCAATTCACCGGAGGATCAATTTACCGTGGATCAATTTACCGAGGATCAGTTTACCGAGGATCAATTTACCTAGAGCCAGTGTTATTACTTTAAAAAAAGTTTGAAAATTCAATGCTAATTAGACAAAAAGAAAACCAAAACTTGCGTCAAAAAGTGGATTTGCGCCAAAAAAGTATTGTCCTAAAATCCTGAATATTCTGTCAAAACTTTTGTTTTTTTTTCGTAAACTTTGCAGACATGGTCATTAACATCTTTATACTCAAAATGTAGATCTATTATTTCTAGCGTCAATTTAAGTATAAACTTGTTAATGGGTATGTCCACTAAAGCATCAATAAAAACGTAAATTCTAAAATAACTCCGAAAACTACCGGGACGCCTTTAATTTGGACCAGGAAAAAAAATTGTTTCAAAATTGTGATTTGATATATTTTTCGTCGCTGGATTCACGGTTTTATCGTATGATGCAAAAAAATAAGGGGTGAAAAATAAAAATAAAATTAACTAAGGTTCGGAAAATCCCATTTTCTAGTCAAAATCCAACAACACACACACCCAACTCCCTGCCCCAACCACTTTAGAGTGTCCTCCTTTAAATACTTATTTTCGTAGGATGAAGTGATGTCGCTTGAGAGAGTACTGCTCCAAACTGCTCGTTTCGATCTGCACGTGGAGCATCCCTATAACTTCCTTCTGCAGTATGCTAAACCATTTAAGATGGAAAAAAGTGAGATGGCTAAAATTGTGCAGGATGCATGGACATTTATGAACGATAGTGCCTACACAACTTTGTGTTTACAGTGGGAACCAGAAGTGATTTTATAAAATATGAAATTAAGACTAAATTCAAGCATTTTTAGGTCATCGCTATTTCTCTGTTGTATATGTCCTTCAAGAAAACAGGTGTGGAGCCGGACTGGCGCGACAAAAACCCAGATGAGCAGTGGTGGGAAGCCTATGTGGCCAATCTGACTACTGAGATGATGCAGGTGAGTGTTTTAATTGTGTACTCTGTTCATGGCAAACTGTGTGTGGGTCAAAATTTTTCTAAGATTTTGGATAATCTTTACTCAATTTTTATATGGATTTTATTGTTTTTGATAATGTTTTACTAACACCCCAGTAACACCTACTAAGGGCATAGTTTTTGTATTATGAAAATAATGAATTTTTTGTGTATTTTTACAGGAAGTTTGCCACACCGTGCTCGACTACTACCAACATTAAAAAGTACATTAATTCTCACCCCACAGTGATCTTATTGTTTTTTACTTTTAATTTTTGTTGTGTAAATAGAGCAATAAAACATCTTTATATGTTGTGGTAATTAAAAATTAGAAAATATCACAATGCATTATAAATTAAATGATATGCTTATCATGATGAAGAAAATTTTCTTCTTGATATCTCACAATTTTAAATTTTTAACTTTGTCTCTCGGGAAATCTGTTCGCAGCAAAAGTATCTTTTTGATTTCGCTCGTTGACAAATTGCCACCTATTTGTTGCTGTTGTTGCAAAAACTCAGTCGCTTCGTCCACACTTTCCGAGTTTAGCAATGCAACAACCTAAAAAAGTAAAATTAGAATTTGCCTCATGAATGGACGGCAAAAAACTAAGATCAAATTTTCAATTCGTCCTTACTTTTATAGAAAAAACTTTGAGATAAGTAAAATAAAAGGGAAACTGTTTTATGCCCGGAAAGGTTGAACGGAAAAAGTTGGAAATTTGAAATAATAATTAAAAATAATTGTCGTTTTTTGTCTTGGTGTTTCATTTCACTTGCTAAATTTTACGCTATGAGTTTTTTTATGATGTTATGCTGTACTCAGTGGGCATGATCAGATAAAATAACTTATATAGCTTGGCCACAATGAAGGTAGGAAATCGAATGTCTAAACATTTGAGGTACCACAACTAAGCAAATTTTTGAAGTTTATTTGTTTAGAAAAGTGATTTTTTTATTTTCTCAAGGTTCTTTCCCGAAAAAGTGCTTTCTAATAGTTGAAAAGAAAAAAGAAATGAGACACCAAAACAAAAAAACGAAAATTATTTTTAATTATTATTTCAAATTTCCAACTACAAAACCTTTCCGGACATAAAATAGCCACCCCCCTTAAAGTTGGAAGGCCATTTAGGCTTGAAAAAGTAAGTGCGTTTAAGTTTTATGGCCCAAAATGGTGCGCAGGTTCGATTCCACCTGGTGGCACCCTACTTGCTTTTAGAAATGATGGCGTGACGGGACTCCGTACCGTCCCGAAGGGTTTTATGCGTATTTCCCGTCCCGGAATTTTTCCCGAATTTTTTTTCCATCTGTACTGTCCGAAGTTATTTTCCACTTCCCGAATTCATTGTCCCGTCCCAGTTTTTCAAAAGTTGTCCCTCCTTTAGTATTTAAAAACCTTAATAAATGAAAAACTATTGGTGAACTTTGTCTATCATTTCTTTTGCTTCGTGATAAACGTCTACGACTACAGGATGACCAACTTGGACCCGAAGAAAGCGGAGATGTTGATGTACTTGAACAGAATGTTGATCTAACTTTTTTCCTCTAGCTGTTACTTGGGAATAAACGAATGTTTTAAGTTCTTGCTCGTCTTAGTGTTCGCGTCCCGTCCGGGAAATTTTTTGCCCGTCCAGGAATTTTACTTTGTCCCGGATTCCCGCCCGGAATTAATTCTTTGGTCATGCCGTCCCGGAAATTTTTTTTCACAATTTTGTCCCGTCCCGAAATAGGCCATTCATCATCTCTTGTTATTTTGGCTTGTTTGACCCATATTTAGGGGTAATTAGGAGCTGATTCCGAATCTGGCGCTAAAAAAGTCGAATCACCCCGATAACAAGCAAAAATAATTAGGGTGCCACCAGGTAGAATCGAACCTGTGCACCATTTTAGTGCATAAAACCCAAACGCACATCCAATGCGCTATCAAAGCCACTTTTTCAAACCTAAATGAATTCGCAATTTGATTTTGGCCCAAATTGAATTGTCCCAAAGTGATTTGGCCCACACTACTCCTGCCCGCATTTTTTATCAAAAGAAAGAAAGAAAGGGGGCACAATTTCACAAAAAGGGGGCACATTTTCGACAAAAAGAGGCATTTTTCCGTATCGCCCATTTTAAATTCCCATGAAATCGGTCTTTTTCAGACGATTTGAAAGCCATGACGTCAGATTTCAAAAAATTTGCGGCCTTTATTTGCCGTGTCAAATCAATGCTCATGTGAAAAAATGTGTATTTCCGTCATTTACTAAATTCTAATAGTTATTTACAGTTGCTGAATTTTTTCTGTAGAATGTCTGAATTAGTTCGAGCTGCTGGGCTTTTAATTTATCGAAAAACAAACAATGTAGTCGAGTTTTTGCTGCTTCAAGCTAGCTATGAGCCACATCACTGGTAAGTCAACTTTTTCACCTTTACTCAAATCTGACTGACTGTTAGCTTTTAGGACTCCCCCAAAGGGTAGTTTTTCATTTTTTCTGACGTTAACGAAATCTACTAGCAGTTCTGTTATCTTTTAGGTCACGTAGATCCAGGAGAAGATGAGTGGACGGCGGCTATTCGTGAGACAAAGGAGGAAGCCTCTATTGAAGTACGTCTGCAGTGCATTTCACACTTTTTAATTCAAATTAATTTTTAGGCCAGTTCGTTGGACATTGACAAGGACTTCTGCCATGAGATGCACTACCAAGCAAAGGGACAGCCAAAGAAAGTGACCTACTGGCTGGCGCATATGAAGGGGGATGAAGCTATTGGGAACACCAAGCTATCACATGAACATCAGAAGTCTTGCTGGGCTAAGCTGGAGGAAGCTCTCTCGTTGACAAAGTTCCCGGAGATGGAGAAGATGCTCAAGGCAGCTGACACATATCTCAAGAACAAATCTGCCTAGTGTTGGGATGTATGTTTGTGAAATGATGTGATGGTTAAAGCGTGGAGAATAAAGTATTGTTCGACTGTTTTCTACTTTTCGTTGGAGCAAGACAAGGCGTAGGGGAAATAACTTTGATACCGTATTTCTTCTAATTGCCGCACAGTCTCTAATTACCGCACACCCTTAACTTTAAAGACTTATATCTCGGAGCAGAGTGAATATTTTGCTAAGCTGTTTGATGCATTTTCTTAACTCCCACGAGCTCCACCGATTCCACTTTTCAGATCTTGGTTAAGCACCCGAAAATCTCTAGATCGAATTAGAAAATTTCCGATTTTCGGGTGATTGAAAAATAAGCGCACATGTGCGGCAATTAGAAGAAATACGGTATTTCATTTCGGACTTTTTACGGTATGTTCAATGATACAAGCATTTTTTTGGCCTGTACGCCTTTCGCACAGATGCCCATTTGATTATAGCAACATAAGATTATAAGCATTTTTGCCATGCTTTTGTCGCACCAATTATGTGATATATATGTACGCTTCTTAATTTGAGTTCTCAGCGTTTGCCAGACTTGCTCTATGTTACATTTATTATTGGGGATGAAATACCAATATTGGCCGGGTGATTTAAAAAAAACGCTGATCTTAACACCTTAAACAAATTAACTTCTTGAATACTTTACTCGAAATATCTTATGAAGGGACAAAATCCTTGGACCAGATTAGCCTTTGGAAGAGCTAAAATGCGCATCATGAATTTCGGAATTTTTGATAAGAATATGTAGTTTCTTCCGATTAACTGAGCAATTTTATTTTGTTAGATCAGGGTTGCCAACTCAAAATTTAGAAAGAAAGTACATTTGACCGAAAAAGTGAGATTTGGTCATTTTTCGTCAAAATATGCCATTTTATCCATTGTTTATGGATTTTTGAGCACCGAGAAAAAAATGATTTTGGCGTAAAGCCTCAAAAATAAAAAAGATTTCGGGTTCCAAAAAAGTACAATTTTTTTAAAAGTTCGTTTCGACCCCGTGTCAGATTGTCTTTTTTCAAATAACAACTATTTAAAAAATCGGAGACGTGGCGGGTTGAGCAATTGGAGAGGACCTCTTGCACTTTTTGGGAGGCAGCCAATCTTCTGACTATAATTTTTCAAATTTTTTAGCATAATTAAGTTAATTAATGTTTATGAAGGTACCGGTACCGGGTGCGAGAAAAGTCCTTGGCGGAATTTCAAAAAGCCTGTGTCTTATTTTTTACTTATCTTTCTGATAAGATTTTTTAAATATTTTGTAGCCTAGTTTCTCCTCTTTTAAATAGTTGGTAAAACTTAAAAGGATAATTTAAAAAAGTCAGCATGTGGCTTCAAACACTCGTGAGGTCATTTTGAGAAGTTGACGAGCATTTTCATCACTTCAACTGGTCAAAAGTCTAATTGAGTATTCAGCGATACATAAATAATTTTTGAAAATTTAAGTGTTAAGATATGGCCTTTTTGAAAGAAATCGTTTGAAAGAAATTGTGCTAAGATGTTTATGTAAAGCTAAATACTAAATTAAACTTTTGACCAGTTAAAGTGATGAAAATGCTCGTCAACTTCTCAAAATGACCTCACAAGTGTTTGGAGCCACATGCTGACTTTTCTTTAATTATCCTTATAAGTTTTATCAATTATTTGAAAAAGGAGAAACTGGACTACAAAATAGTTAACAAATCTTATCAGAAAAATAAGTAAAAAAATAAGAAATAGGCTTTTGAAATTCCGCCAAGAACTTTTTTCGCACCCGGTAAACATAACCAACTTGATCAACATAACTTGATCAAAAAATATATAAAACAAGGACAATTTACAAATAGACTAAAAACCATGATACAGGTATCATGGTTTTTCGGCAAATTTGGGTTGGCCCGAGCTAACCACCTTTTCAAGGGACCTAGAAATAGCGGCAGCACTTTCTTATATAACTTCGGGGTGCTCTACAAGAATCTTCAAAAAAATCTTTCAATGAGGTCTTTGAAAAAAAACACTACTTGAGGTTCCCTGGTCAGACAAGTTACCACCCAATTGGTAGCCAGAGAGATGAGCTACTAAATGACTGGTAACTTGGTGAAGGGTGACAAAAAACAGTGTTAAAAACACGATTTTGAATTAGGGGGTGGCCGTCTATTAGACAGAATACGGTATCATGATTATCATAATCATCATAAAATTCTGAAAATTATAGTCAAAAATCGGTGGCAGAGATCCACAGCACCCAACCGTCCCCGCCATCTCCTCCCCCTCTCAAAGTGCAAGAGGTCCATTGGGGAAATGGAGTCACCCTACTGTGCGAACCCTGTGTTTTTGCGTTACAAGCAACTAAGACCATAGTGACTTGCCTGTGAAAGCCTTACACATTTCTCCCTAATCTGCCATCCAGCTATAGAAGTAAGGTAAGCAGCTAATTGACGGTATTCCTTGTCTAACTGAAGTCCGCCTAGTCGGTTGAAGACACATTTAAATAATACCCTCTCTATTTGACGCACTGTTTCTATTGAAACTGTGTGGAGCAACATCTGAACCATGCAATTTTAGACTATAGAACACCATAGAAAAATTTACCTGGTAGTTTTCGGGAATCAGCAAGCTTTCAAAGTGGGCAATTTGTTTATCCAGTAGTGAAATAAAGTTTTCGATGAATGGATCCTCCGCTTCATACTCTGCCAACTCTTCGTCGTTAAGATTGTGGGAAATGTCCAAATAGGTTTCAGCACTGCAAAAAGTTTAACAATGAGTGTGTATTGAATAGAAAAAGTTAACACCTTTGGTCAAAATTTATTTGGAAAGGATCTTTCGATCTAAATTTAGGATCAATTCACTAAGCTGAGATGGATTTTAGGTGTCATTTTTAAACGTTTTATGCTCGGCTCTGTAGGGTGGCCCGTGTAGGATTTTTTTGATTTAGCAGTCCAATATACTGAGTTTAATATGATGACCTTGCTAATACAGGCCAGCGAGATTTTAAAAAAATTGATCCCTAACCATTACACTTACTTGGTTTTAAGTTTTCCACGGAAAGCAGCTTCACACAGCTTACCCACACCCAGATTTGCATGGTGCTCTAATTTTTTGCACAGATCATCAAGTTGGCCAATAGAGTTTTCCAACTTGCCCTTTTCAATCTCAGATATCTAGAAAAAAATAGTGATAAAAATTCTTCAAACAAATAAGTAACCTGAGCTAGATGCCTGGCAAAGTCCTCATTGAGTCCACTGCGAAGACTGCTGACACTCTCAATTGAGGCTCTGAGATTATTGAGAGCAACTAGGAAAGCACTTCTCTGCTTCTCAGGACCAGCCTCTGCCTCTGTTTTGCCATGTTGGATGACGTTGTACGCGGTTTGAGCAGTTTGGTAGGCTTCTGAAGTCCATAAGCCCACACTTGGATAGCCGGCCTAAATTGCTTAAGTGAATTTGTACAAAATAGTGTTGCTGATTCATAAAGACTGACTCTAACTGGGGCATTGATGTGTTTAATGAATTCAGTTTCCAGTAGGGTGACTCCATTGTTGAGCATGGCACACACGCAATCCACAGAAGCTGAACTGATTGACCTTCGAATGCTTTTGCGAACAATAAAAAAGACATCGTCCAATAGTGTGCTAAATATACACCCCTGTTAAAACTTTTTTGGGTTATTTGTTATAGGTTAGGATAGCTAACAGATTAGGATGGTTAAAAGACAGCTACCGACCGCACCAAATGCCTGTTTTTTGGGTTATGCTTAGGCGCTGGTTAGGCCAGCATATGTTAAAAAGGTGCGTATACGTTTCAGCACAAAACGAAATTTATTTCGTTTTGTGCTGAAACGTCATATATTTTAAATATTATTGGCGCCAATTCAAATTGTGTAATTTTTAAAGGTGCCATCAGCAATCAAAAGACGACATTCAGCAGCCATTCGTAAATATGTCTCTGAGCAGAACATGACCAGACCCATTTCGAACCATCTAGTCTATCCAGGTTCAGTGAAAATGACCTATCCAACCATTTAGTCAGGTATAGGGGCGAAAGATTGATTGAACCATCTAGTCCTCCATATACTTGCCTCGGAACCGGAAGCCTCTTACGGGAATATATCCACTCTCTTATACGGGGAGCAAACCACTGAAAGTGGCTAATGTGACTCAAGGTGTATCACACATGCCGTAAGCGTAAGAACTCAAGGCACTACTCCGGGCTAAAACTACCGAAGGGGCATCACTCCGCTCTCCTTACTCTACTGGGGAAACCACTGAAGGCACTCAGGACCATTCACTAGGGCAATTTTACAAATAAAAACACAGACTGAAAATATCACTGCAATAATGCTCAATGTAATATAAAAACATAAAAAAATTACACAATTTGAATTGGCGCCAATAATATTTAAAATATATGACGTTTCC